>CM063498.1:111545600-111578100 GCA_032207245.1 Pardosa pseudoannulata
TTATACGATAAAACAACGTGGTGTACATATTCAGGTGTAACAATGCTAGAAATTTATTTTTAATTTTCCCTAGTCATTACATAATGCTGAAGAGTAAAGGAGTTATTCTAACGATGGGAATTTATAGATAATAAATAAATATCCGTCCAACGATAAATCACAGCCTAAAAATATTAAAGCTATTATTTCACGAATTAACAAAACTTCATCTCTACTGAAACAAAACTGTTATCTATAGAAAAGAAACAAGATTTAAGCTTTGAAATAAATTTGGAAATAATAATTTTGATGACGTATCAAAAAATTTAAATAAACTATTTTGTACAATTACTTTGTCTTGCAACGGAGACGTATGATGAGCACATCAGATATTTAAAACACACATCAGATATCTATTGAAAAGACTGCTTCCGTCTTAATTTTTCATAGATCCAACTAAATAATTTAAGAAACACAATTCATTTAAAGTTCAGGATTCATTTAGATCATTAAAACATACTTTCAATTTTAGAAAATTCTAATTTTTCATTAAATTGAACTTAGAGCGATAACAATTCTCTATAAATTAACTGTTCAATGAATCGGCAAAGTGATATCGAAACATTTTTAAAGTATATTTTAAGGAATACTAACTCAAAATTAAGAGAAAAATTAAGAATTTAACTATGAAAACTATTTAAAAATGAACAAAATATAAAATAATGATTTAAAAAAAAATATGCGGTATATTTCATTACTTTTATACTTGACAAAATATAATTACTTTAAGTCAATAATTTACATAAACTCTTTGTAACTTTCTTATTATAAATAGCGCTTTAGTTTAATGTAATCTTAGATATAGAAACTAAATTTATGGGCGAAAAAAATCTTAGTGTATTAGAGAAATGGGACAGCATATTTTATACCTGATTAATGCAACCTCGCCCAACAAGATGGGTAAATTAAATGGTTCTTGAATTCCAACTCATAAATATTAATTTCATGATCTAAAAATATTTATTTTCACCTTCTACTATTCCCAAGAATTATTCTAAAACTACTTTTTAAGCTTCATATCCAGTGTAATTTTGGCTTTTTTTTATACCTTTATAACACATAAATCTTGAAATATTAGCTTCTTTGAAATTTACGAAAAAAAAGATTTTATTTACTATAATTTAAGCAAGAGAATTAGGTCTTGATTATAGTTAGTAAACAGGTTTTTGCTAAACTAAGAAGCATTAAATAGGATTGTCATTTAAAAGAATTCTTAGATATGAATATCATCGGACTTCTAACATTTATAAAAAAGCTGGATGAAAAATTATGAATTAATTTAAAACTCATTAACGCCATCTTATTATTTCTGCAAATTACATAAATCCTCCTGCTTACAATAGGATTAAAACCATTATTTCCTATCCTTATATTCCGTCAAAAAAATTGGCTTCATGGCAATATTTTTTGTTCCTGTCTTATTTCGTTAGCAGTTTTCTTTTTCCTTACTTTCTTCTTGTTTTTAGAGTTATTTTCTATTTTCTTTGCTTCTTTGCCGCTTTGTTCGTTTTCTTGATCTAGCACTTTCCACCTCACGCACTATTATGGTGTTGATTGGCAACGGATTTTCTACGTAACTTTTTTGGATTCATTGTTTGCACTGAGAGCAATTTCTTTCAGTCCTTGAGGTAAACATTCGCATCCGTTTTTCTAATCCATAGATAGTTTTATTTTACTAATTCATAGTAAATTGAATCTTTCTACCTATCGTCTTTCATTAGTAGTACAAACTAGTCCATCTGCTCCAATAAGGTTTCAATTGGTATTCAATTGTTATTCAAATTCACACTTTTTGGGACGCAATTTTAGTTCATTTTACCTTCCTGCAAATTGTTTTCTATACATATACCTTATCAGTTGAATTCCTTTGCAAGGTTGTATTATTTTTTTCTGTACAGTCTTGTCTTATTCGTCATTCTTATAAGAAAAAGAAAATCTTATAAAGATTTTTTAAAATCTGTACTAGAATTAGATAAATAAATTTTAGAATTTTTATACTGCAGGTTGGAGCTTTGTACTTTAAACAAAAATGCAAAACTTATTTTATATACGAAAAACTTTAGTGAAATGTTATACAAAATTTTTACATCATCCTCCAGTGTTTAGTTTTAATATCCATTTATTTTTTTAATTTTATATTCACATACTATAAATATTGAAATATTACATTATGCATTCAGTTGGATAGCAAAGTAAATAATATTTATCATCAAAATTTTAAAATAATATCTTAAGCATAAATTTCATATAATTTCAGAATATAATTCTCATGTTTATAAAATTATTTTTTATGATTGAAAAACGATATTATAACTTCAAACACATTTATCAAATCAGTAATTGTTTTCCAAAACTTGCATATATATTACAAAAGGATTTTTTAATACAGATTTCAAAAACTTTCACAATAACAATATTTCTTTATTTATAAATAAAAATGATTTTTTTACTATAGTGAAAAAATAAAAAATGTTGTTCTTGTCAATAAGTTTAATAACGTTAATTCTTTTCTTAATAGCAGGAAAGAGATGTCTTTCATTTATAGACACAAAAGATATTGGATATATTATTATAAGATAAAATAGAATTCTAATGTTAAAATATCATACCATATAAATATATTGTGTTTTTGTTTCATTTTAAATCAATACGTAAATAACGAAATGAATAAAGATGAGATTTATATATTTTTCTAGAAATTTCATTTTCTCCATGAATTTAAATTAAAATAGTAAAATAGAACTATCAAAAGTAGCAATATGGGATAGGGTTATAATATAATATGCAGTATTAAAACTATTCTGTGCTTTAAAATGAATCTAAAAAACAAACAAATGTTCAAAGGCTATATTTTGCTGCTTTCGAAGAAAAATACTTTTATGACTATTAAATTAAAATAAACTATATAAAGCTTTGTTTTAACATTTCTACAATTAAAGTATGCATCATAATTAAAAAATGTTAATTTTAATATATCATTTCTGAAAAGAAATGATACACACCGACAAAGGTACATACACGTATTGTTAAACCTAAATTGGCATCTTAAAAGGTAATCCATCTCTCAAAAAACTACCGCAATAACTTTATATACATAAACACACACACACACACACACACACACACACACACACACACATATATATATATATATATATATATATATATATATATATAGGTATAGATATAGATATAGATATAGGAAAAAATATTAATATCTGATTTGAAGCTATACACACAAAAAAAAATCATTATTTTTATTACTAAACGCCAAAGTAAATATTTCTGAGAACAAGCAGTGTGGATTTTTGAAAGAAAATTTTACGGAAATTGAAAAATAGAAATATATGTTTAAAACTGACAAATATTGGATTAACTTCTTTAGCTTAGAAAAAATATTTCTATGTAACAAACTTCTATCAAAGTATATTTCTGAAACTATTACACATATTTTAATATGTTTCAAATTAAACTAAACTAAAATACACCAAGTATTTTCCGTTGTTTACCAATAGAGACCAGCACATGCATACTACTGTGTGCTTGAAATTTAAAAAAAAAGACGATGACAGTAAAGGAGGTTTTGTGTATTAGAATATGCAAGGATTTTTTAAGTTATTTCCTCGCATATTGAATTCATAAATATATACGAAAACGTATCATAAAGTCATAGGACCATTCGGCGATGGCATTTTCAATTCGAAAATGCATGTTTCTTGTAATAAAAGAAAAGCAATAGAAGCCCACGCTTTTCAAAGGACACGATCGATAGTGTTTAATGACAAAGTTTTGCTGGAAGTCTATGAAATTCTACGATAGTTAACACCTGGCAACTTTGAATTATACGGAAAACAGATTGGAATATTTTACTGAAAAAATCCATCTTCAAGTGTTTTATTTTCAATTGGTGTTGCATTTAATAGCGGAAAACAGCAATTATCGATTTGACTTCTATGTTCACATGCAAGAGAAATTGGTTAGTGAAGATTTCTCAAATAAACTGATTTTGTTAGACGAGGGCAACTGTATATAAAAAATGTAAATTATCATAAAGTTAGAGTGTGGAAAATATAACTCTCCATGAAATTCTTTAGTTGGATTGTTTATTGTTTAGTTCATTAAACGATTTTTGTCTTCAGAAACAAATATTTATGGTCAAATTTGTTATGGTGAAATAACAGATACGTTGATTACCTAGATATATTGCAAGTTTGATCACTTCAACAAATACATGAAGACATCACACTTTTTTTTTTTGTTTCAACAATGTAGAGCCCTACACAACTAGATGTGTATTTACGTGTTTACTTAAATGAGGAATTATCCACGCCCTTAAAGTTGTCATGCGAATGATAGTGATGACCAGCAAGGTCTGAACACCTTTCTCAGTGAGGTTTATTTTATAGTTTTACAGGAATCATTCACCGATACAGAATATATTGGGAGAAATTCAAGAACTCTTAGATATAGCAATTAAAGCAATTGACGGCAAGATGTTACAAAATGTGTGGAACAAACATGGTTGTAGATTAGATGCTTATCGTGTAACAAAAGAGTGGAATGTCAATCATTTATAATATAATATACACTCGGTGTATATTTAAAAGAATTGTGTATCACGCATTGTAATGTGCGCAATACTTCCGAAAATAATATATTTAAAATCCGGTCATTCAATTGTGCTAGTGACGTATATGAAAATCCCCGTCTTTTTATAATTTTCTTTGTATAATCCATTTAAGCAGTTTTCAATACTTTAAAGAAAGATATTCTATTTGACTCCGAAGAAAATTATATTTAAATATATTCAGCGGAAAGAGATAATTAAATTCACACAGAATGCTCTATTTCAAGGAAAAATTCGGTTTCCCAAAAGAAAATAAAAAAATAGCATGAAACCAGTTCGCAGTTTTACAAATATGATTTTCTTTCATCTTGCTCTTTCGTGATTTTTTGTAAATAACCCGCGCATGGAAATATCTGAGGATGCGTAAGATAAGATATTTTATTCATAATGTTGGAGAAAATGATATGCAAATGTATATCGTGGAATGATGAATTTAATTATAAGTTTGAAAACGAGAAATACAGTAGCCTAAGAGTTAGTAACTCATGGCAGCATGTGTTAACGGGATTGAATATAACTCACTTAATGGTTTTACCTTTTTATGATATGTATTGAGCAAAAAAAAAGATCCCTAGAAATTCATATTTTTTAGGTTTCATCATATTTAATCCACTACTATCCTATATATATATTTATAACACGTTCCGAGTGATTAAGGTATGAAAGACACATATTACTTCTTGCATAAAAACTTTTTTATGGCAATCCTTCTGTTCATGGCTACGCTATTTAGATATTCTAAAATTATATTTTGGTACTACAATCCCGCTCAGAAGTGTCTTTTTTGGAGTTGCTACTTAAACATATTCATATTGTCTACTTTCGCTTCAGCTTCTTTATCCTGTATAAATCCGCTCGAGGGTGTGTATTTCTCCTATTACGTTATAGTTAAAGAGTTCCAACTATTTTTAATCATAACTCGCCCCCATTTATATATATATATATATATATATATATATATATATATATATATATATATATATATATATATATATATATATATATATATATATATATGTTACGGCCAAAGCCCGAAGTTCGGTCAGTTCCCGAATTGGCCGGCCAAATCGCACATTGGCCGGGGCGTGTGGCCAATACCTGATGTAATGGAAATAAATAGCATATATGCGACTTTGGCCGGCCACTTTCAGAAGTGCCAGGAAATCCCTGGCTAATGTTCAATGTGCTGAAGCAAGACTGGAGATAAGTAAGGATCTGCATACCAGATGTTAACAGAGGTCGAGGTAATCTACGAAGCGTCCTTGCAGTTGTCATGAACATGGAGGGACCTTTTTACAAGCTAGGAACAGAACATGGTGTTCTCAAACAACTGTACTCCAGAAGTGAGTTTTTAATTTTACAAGAAAAACTACTTATATTGGCATCAATGGGGACAGAGGAAAAATCATTACGAACCGTTGCCTCTTCAATCGCTAACCGGCTGCCAAGGCTACACTCAATGCCGTTGAACTACCAAGTTATCAAAAAAACGCTGCAGATGTAAAAATGACAAACTGCTGGACAATTCGAAACGTCATAAAAGTTCATCGTGTTGTAACAAGTGATGATGATGATAATTTTCTGTAATAAACTAATTCAGTAGCTAATGTGATTATCTTTTTGTTTTTTTTCTCCAAGGGAGAGGAAATTTTCATAAGAGACCAGGGGGTTTCTGTACTAGGAGATCCTTACTCGCTAAAACTTCTCCCTTCAGACTACAGCCCACCTAGAAACACCGTACAATCTTGGCGATTGTTCCGAAGGACGATCCTAGAAGCCTAAGAGAGGCGTATTCTTCGGAAAACTCCTCTATGGCAGCTATAAAGTTATAATCATTAGCATTACGGTATACAAACACCCAACATTAGCTCGTGATCATTTTCTTCTGACTTTGGCCGATCGTCCCATGCCAGTTTCCGAATTGGCTGCCCAAACCCTGAAATCAAGGCAAGTACGAACTTTGGCTGGTCATTGTCAGGCGATATTGGATATTTCGCGATTGGACCGACCAATTCGGGAACTAACCGAATTCGGGCTTTGGCCGTAACACACACATATATATATATATATATATATATATATATATATATATATATATATATATATGTATATATATGTATATATATATATATATATATATATATATATATATATATATATATATATATATATATATATATATATATATACATGTAATATATGTATAATTCTGTGATTTTGGGTGCCAAATATTACATTTGTTGAGTGAAATACATTCCAGTGTTTGAAAACAAATAAAAAAATTCTTGACTTTTATGTATTAATTCTTAAAGTCCTAGATTTATTTGAGTTTAAGTCGTTATGCGTTTACTAAAATAATGATATAATTTCATTTTTAATAATCATTTACATCTCAAAAAAAGCAGTCATAAAATAACATAATTTGCTTTTAGAATGATACATTTATTGAAAATCAGTAAATATAAAAAAATTTCTTATATCATTTCAAAGTAAAAAACAACTGTGTAGAACTGTATCCCCTACTGAATGCACTTAAATGTTGCTTAAATTGTTTGTGGAACATTATGTACTTCAATTTTTTATATAACGTATAATTTTAAGCAAAAACCCACATCAATACGATTAAGTAAACAAATAGAAAGGCTCTGTTACACACACGTATATACCTATAAATACATTAAGAGTTACCCTTTATAAATTTATCATCTTATATAAGGTTATTTATGTACACGATTTATTTCCAAATGTAAGTTGAATACAGTATTGGTTTCCAGAATTATAGGTATGGAAATGAAATTAATTTCATGAAAGCAGTCTAGATTTTAAATAAAATAACTTGTGTTAAAATTTAATATAGTTTTGCTGAACAAGTATGTAAAAATACACAGCTTCAAATAAAAAATGTTGAAATGAAATCCAGAAAAAGCATTCATTACTTCATCTCTTAAACCTCTTTTGGGTTTAACTAAAAAGAAATTTCTTGTTAATTTAATGTGAAAGAATTAATAAATATGTCAAAATATGGATTCTAATTTCTTTTAATTTAAAAAAAATCTTATGTAATATCTTATTAAAGATACACAAAATATTCACCATATTTATATATAAATGAATATATATATATATAGAGAGAGATAATTCAAAAATAATTTTAAAATGCATTTTAAAGACTAAGTAAACAGTTTATTTTTGCTTACATTTACATGGTCATTAAAGTCTCTTTTATATCAATATAAATTCTACATGATAATTTAAATTAATTTTAAACAATATTGTGCATTGTACTAATATTTAAAATTCAGCTTTATATTTTTCTCGGGGCATTGAAAAATTCCTTAATCCTGTTCACATGTTCAAATAAATGTTAATAGTTGAATAGTGTTTAATTCCATGTCACTCTGCACAAATATCAGCATGCGTGTGTCTAGACATATTCTAGAAGATTCTTAATGCATCTAAGACGAGAATGGTGCACAGTCCTTTAGGCCTCCTTTAAAGTGTGTGTCAGGGGAGATAATAATCAGATACTCCGCTTCCTAACATGCCTCAGGATCTCTGTAGGGGTGTAAGATGGATATAGTGATTAGTAGATAACATATAGAGTCATACTTAATCCTTAACATATAGTGCCATATTCTGTCAAAGCGAGTTAATCTGTATAATCCATATAAAAATGTCACATTACTGGTGGTATAGTACGATAAAATGTATTAATATTATTTCATATATTAGAGGATCATTCTTTTCAAAAATAACTGTATCTGACAGAAAACAACTATAAAAGTACAACAAAATTTGAAACAAAACGTGATATTCATACAATAATTTTTCATTGTGTGAGCAAGATTAAAATTGCTTAAACATATTCATATTTTATCCTTATATTGCAAATGAACTTTTGAACCATTCGTCTGTGCATGCGAGTAGTTTTTCTTATATTATAGTATGTTCTTTTCTTGAATATTTACTCCCTCTTTTGCCTTACAATCTTTCAGGAATTGGTTTTGAATACTACTACTTGAAAATATGTGTTATTAATGCACCACATTATATCACTCGTTATTCCTGTTGTTTGGAAATGTTGGGGTTAAAACTAAACTTTTACCCGTAATATAGCTGTTATAGGTAACTCCAACTTTTCCTTTTTACTGCCCTCGTTTGTGTTCTTTAATCAATTAACTTGATAGTTAAGATTCGAGGTAAATAATGTCTCTAGTAGTGACTGGGAACTTTACGATTAAACATCTTCTGGTTATATCATATTTATT
Organism: Pardosa pseudoannulata; assembly: GCA_032207245.1. Classification (NCBI taxonomy): domain Eukaryota; kingdom Metazoa; phylum Arthropoda; class Arachnida; order Araneae; family Lycosidae; genus Pardosa; species Pardosa pseudoannulata. Next base: position 111,554,535 of record CM063498.1, read on the forward strand.
ATTGGTTGATTATCACTTGCATGTTTCTTTATAACTCAAAATGAATTTTGAAGTTCCTATAAGAATTAATAGGCTTCTACTTTGAATTGTGGATCACTAAATCGATACGCTACATATCCAATGCGTAATGTTTGCTTTGAAGTTAGTCTTTTCATATACAGCTGTATATTTTAATCTACACAAAGTTGACTTTGACCTTGATTGTAAATTACACAACTCCTTCTATATAGCAAATGTTGTTACCTTTTCATTCTAGAGAGGTGTATTTCTGGAAATATCAGTTTTTAAGATCTAAGTTTTTTTATTTAGGCAGTAATTTCCGTTAAACATATTAGAACAATTCATTTTAACACGGTGGTAATTCATCTAGTTATCATAAACAATTTTGTGTCTCCTCCAGATTACTGTAATACAACACTGAAATTGAAAATTAGGCATTATATTTACATTTTAACCACTTTCTACAAGCCACTCATGCTATAGACGGATTACATAAATATATCAGCAACCAAATCTTCTATATATATTCAATTATTTTTATATTACTTGTGGCATTTGTGTGTAAATATTACTGGGATTATAAAATAATAAATTAGATTATTCGAAGGTTTTTTAAAGCATGTACAATATATCAGCTTAATATGGCGTCAAATTAAAGCATAACTCTCAAAGTGTAAACGTGAAAATATAAGCAAATCGAAAGCAATTTCAATAAGCTTATATATTACTTTATCTTAAAATTTTTATAACAAAATATATTTTATTTATTAAATAGTTGAATTTCTGTTTCTTTTAGTTTATATTAATCCATTATTCGTCCTCGTGAATAAAGATTTGCTTACAATGGATACAGTACAATACTTTTATAAGAAATTATAGTTTTAAAAAGAAATCAAAAGTATACATTTGAAGCACCCAAACTATATAATATTATAGTAAGAATGTCTTCATAATTTCAGATTAATTCCAAGAACATCCACTTTCGCATAGGGATGTTTAGCAGAAGTTGTAGAATTTCTGTGACACCTGTCAAGGTACAAAACAAGTTCTTTAACTTAATGCCACAAGTTAAACTAATAAACAGGTGAACATTCTCACACGGTACTCATATTTCCTTAACATCTTCTCCTTATGATGTATGAATGAAATTTATAATACTTGAAATTTATCATTAAATATATGTAACTAAATTGTAGTTTTTATTAAACAAATTCACCGAAATAATCTAAAGAATACTCTTTATTTTGTTTGTAAGCTTTTTTAGGGTTTTTAAGTTTATCATATTATTTTGTTTTATACTTTTATCATTTACAAAATCATTGTTTTAATTACTCAAATAATAAGTAATACAAATATTCAAAACTTTCATATAAAAAATGTTATTCCAAAAGCAATATAATACGAACAGTTTAATTCAATAATTACATAACATTAAATATATAATCTTTTCAGCTAGATTTATTTTGTCTACAATTTATTAAGCTCCATTCATTCAAGTGCTACAAGAGCCGAACAAAACTGAATGCCATCATATGAACTCAACGTAAATGAGCTAAGTAGAATTTTTAAACATACCACTTCTGGCATCTCATATTTTCTTCGGAAATGGATATTAAACCCTGAAAGTTGAAGAAAATAGTTTTAATTCGAATAAAAATTCAGTGTCGCAAGTGCAGAAATTCCTAGTTAGCGAATAGCGTGTTAATTAACATGCTAATTATCCTAATTACCTCGCTTACTGAATAATAGATTGGTCTCCATGTCTGATATTTTACACTTTAAGTGAGCACAAAGTGCCTTTGTTCTTCATTAATCATCACCTTTTTTCCGTCACATCCGAACAGTTCAGCACATCTTTTTGTGTTGCAATACTGTTTTATTCATGCTTGGTGCTTACGACGAATTTGCCAAATATGCTCCAAATTAGTCCAACAGTAAAGGTTCATCATTCAGACAAGTTTGCTTTTTTTTTTCAACTAATGATAATACTTTAAAAAGTGAGATTTTTGCTTTAACTTTCTTCATGCTTCGGAAACACTTCGAGAGTTTGAAATTGAAAGAAATTGTCGGTCTTTTAATGTTTAATATTTAACTTGAAAAGTCCCAGGCTTGTGGGAGAAATGATTTATTAGCTAATGATTCTTTATTTAAAATTGTTTGTCTCAGGAAGTACCAAATAAGAATTATGCATTCGAAATTCTTCCTTTAAAAAATACTTTGGAATTTCAATATATTTTTAAAAGTTTCCACTTAAGAGGTTCTAGTTATAACTATTTATAGCCTTCAGTCAATCAATGAGAATTAAAAAATTTTTCCTTTATTTAAAGTAGTGATAATTTTCTGAACAAATTAAGAACATAAAAGTTTGATAAATGAATATACGAGTACAATATGAGTCATATATATGTGTACTCGATATAATAAATGCTCTTATGTTAGAATTTAAAATTGCTATAAAAAATGCATTAAAGTTTAATTCATAGAAATTTAAGAGAAACAAAAGTTTGTCTTTATTTTATTTACTTATTTATTTATTTATTTATTTTGTACTTTTGGTAAAATTACTTTATATTTTCACACAAGTTTTAAATATTCCTATTCAATTTATTTTTAAAATATTTGATCTTTCAATAAAAATTTGTTTTGATTTCACCTACATTACATACTAAGAATAAACATCTAATATTTAATCACACATATTCCCTAATTTTTACTATCATATCAACCTTTAATTGTATAAAAAAATTTATTGTTACCAAATCGGAAGTAAGGCTTAGCTGAAATTATGTTTCTCTGTAAATTTATTTCAAATGCACAATATATATGTACACTTTTCTAATGCCTGATATCCTGCAATTTTGTCCTACAATACCCGTTGTCTGTATTTTAATGTTAGCAGCATAAGAGGTAAACTTTAAACCTTTTGAGATACCAACACAAACGCATCTTAAAACACTATTTCTTTGTAAAATACAATTATTAAAGCTAAAAATCTAAATACTTTATTCTAAATGTTTTTTTTTTATCAGAAATGATTAATTTCACTTATATGTGAGCAAATATGCAATTTCTAACTCTATTTTACAGTTTTCTTTCTTTTACTAATAATATTCGTCCGAGATTGCCATTTGCTAACTTCCTTAGACTAAACATGCATAGAAAACGGTTTGGGAGTATGCCTAAAACAGTTTTAGAGACATTTAGTTCAAAATAATCTCCAGCTTTCACTCCAGAGGTAGAACAAGTCAAACATAGAGAAGGCTTCGATTACTTTGGATTGCTGCTATGAATTTGTTGCACCAGGTGGGTTAATTGTATTCTTAAAAGATAATTTAACATATATATGGAAACCTTCAGTAAAGCAGTGGTATTTGAACCTATAGAATCCACTGCCGAAATTAAGTGTCTAGTTATTGTTCAGTAATTGATAAGGATTCAAGAGAGATTTCCACCTGTCATCAGAATATTAAAATATTTGTTTGCGGATACTTTGAAACTGAATTAAATTTCTACAGCCTAAATTTAGAGAATGGACATTTCTAAAGGAAGGAAATTTGGAATTATAACTCGTGTGCATCTAAAAATATACATTCTTAACCCTCTAAGCGGTTCGCGCGTACAATTTCGCCAAATTGATGATGATTTCAAAACGTACAGTTTTCGACCTCTAATAACGCTCCGTAAATGGATGTAATGTACATTTTTGCCAGTGTTTTCCTCCATGGAGTTATGAAGTAGGAGGGTCAGTTCTATTGTTTAGAATCTGCACCCCTCTTTCACTGACATTTCTGGATGGGGATGCAACCCTACCACCTGAGGACAAAGACACCGATAGCTTTTCATGGTTTGTAAATTTCTATTTCGAAGTATTTCGATTGCTGTAACAGATGTATCTCTAATTGCACCACTTAAATGTCTTGGTTGACTTTCGTAAAAAATATAAATAAGTCTCTCAAAGAATATTTTTATTTGTACTTTTAGAATCCATTATTTCTTATGGGATAATATTCCAGAATTAAAGAGCTTTATGTTATTAAAAATTAACAATCTATAATATCTTTTTATATATCTATATGTAACCAGAAGTAAAGGGACAATAACGAGGGGTGGGTTTTCCATATTCCATTCTAGTCGACAAATGGTGAAGGTAAAAATCATAGAACTCTTTGGCCACTGACATTAGCGTACTTTGGAGAATATTTTTTCTAGATGTGTTCCACTCGGAGGGTTAAATGTGTGAGACAAGTGGTGAATTTGTGGTGTTATTTAGGGATGCCTGACACCCGGTGTGAGTTGTCAAATTATCAAGTTAATGTTGTGGCCATGTAAAGGCCATATCCTAAACTCTAAAGAGTGTTACTCACACCAATTTTTCAAATAGCCTAATTACATAGAAAGGTTCTAAATTTACAGTCACCACACATCACTGATACACAATCATATCTCCGAATAGATAAAACAGAATGTAAAACATTTACCATGTAAGACATGACATTTTCTTCTCATATTGTTTAGTTGATACACTTAATTTAGAACAGTTATTAAATGATAACAATGTGTTTTATTATTAATTCTGATTTTATAGTATCGTTTAAGTTTCTTGATTGAGTAGCGGTAATTCAGTTGCCAATAACTCAGGCAAAGACCCCATAACAGGAGAGTTGTGAATTGGGAGATAGAGCCGGTCTAAGATCCACCATCAACTGTAACTTATTTTGGTGCTTCTATATTTAAAATGCAAACTTTTCCTGTCTATTAATGGTGACTTTCACATTAGTAAACTTGTTGACAAAATTGCCTATTTTTCTCCTTGTAATATAAAATTAATTTTAAACAAATTAATTTTATATTATAAGGATATATTATAATTAATAAACAAAAATATTAGTATTATATAAACATACTTTAAAATTTGTATTCAAAGCTATTTTGCGATGACTATAAAAGTTAAGAAAAATATAACTGCTTTGATAAACCCAACGAAGTTATAACATCGTTTTTCAAATATAAATAGTAATTTTCTAAATATTAAATTAAATTCTAAAACTGTATGAAATGCATGTTTAAATTAATAATAAGATCGTGTTTGTTAATGTTAACTGGAGGCATAAAATATATTTATGGACGCAATGTACTCCAAATTTTCAAACTATACCTCTAGGGGTGGTAGAAAAAGCCTAGGGAATTCCTGTTTGGCTTGTTGTTGTTGTTGTCTTATTCGTATTAAAGCAAAGGGGTGCGGCTTTCGTTTTAACGATCACCTCAAGGGTGAAAGAACCACTTCATGCTCAAGTGTGTTCTCGTAATTTAGAAGCTGGGAACAAACATAAAACCCTCAATATTGCTCTGCTACCCCCAGAGGTATTGATTGAGAACTTGGAGGAGATTGTGACCACCAATATATTTTACGTACCCCAATCACCTTTAACGAACACGGCGGATCGTAGATCTTGACCGCCTCGCAAATACGGAATTAGACATAAGCAATTCTCGCATTTGTGGAACCCACAACCTTCCAGTTAGAGAGTGCCGACTTTGCCGACTGAGCTACCGCGGCTTGCTTGGTTTCAGAATTACTCGAATTCACTTGAGTTAAGATGTTTTTTTCTCTCTATTGGTGGAAACGAAAGATTCACCCCATCACCCTAATTCATGTGGCTTCTGGCCCACGGGTCTGGTTCGTTCAAGTGCCTTTAGTAACAACAATAACTTCTTGGACTAGTTAGCTCTCTGAATTATTTAAAATAATTAAGAATATAAAGCAAGTTCAGGAAATATGTGAATTTTAGAAATACCATACCTAGCATTCTGATGTACAGCTCACAGTAGAAATAATCTTTCTTCAGGGAAAAATTACTAAAAACATAATAATCCTCTGTTTTCAAATTGTGAAATAAAATTAAAAATGCGGATTTAAACTAGTCTTATAATATCCTGAAATATAAAATGTCAAATTTTCACAAAGCTTGAAATAATATTATTATTAATAGTAAATTCAAACTTTTCCAAAAATGTATATTAAAATTGTCATAAACATTTGCAATTCAGTAAATACTTCTGCTGTCTTTATATATGAAGTTCTTCTGTTAGTATGATTGTTATAGAATTCCTGGTGGACCGACAGACCGACTGGACTATAAGACTTTTTGGACTATAAGTCCGACCGAACTGATTTTGATGAAATTTTGTGTATGTAGTTAAGTTAATTCCAGAATGGCTTAGATTCATAATTCGAACAGAAAATGCATTTTATTAAAAATACAGGATTTCATGCTTATTGAGATTATTATAATGCCACATGAAACTCTTCACTTGCATCATATCTGTGGTCCAGTGGTCAGCGCAACGGACAGTTCGATAAGTTTCAGGATCAAACTACTGTAGAAGCCATGTGGGAATTTTAATTTAATCTAATTATGTTTGTGTTTCTGTTTGTTCTACAAGTTCTAAACCATACTTTAACTTACTGGAACAGTGTTCTAGAATAATTCTCCATTAATGTATAAAAGGGCAAGTATCTCACATTATTAGTCAGCTCTGTTCTCCGTCAACTAAGGAGTTTAATGCTTAATAAAAATCTTTCTGTTTCTTCTATTCGAATTTCCCTTCTACTAAACAATTTGCTGTCCAATTTATTTAAAAAACATTTTACAATTTGTGGATTTACAGCGTTAAAACAGGAAAACGTCTTTCGGATAGTCTAGTGGATTATAAAATAAAAAGAAGTTAAATTAAATATGTTTAGAAAATTAATTTTCCTTCTATAAAAAATTATTTTATCGTGTTTATAAATATACCTGAATATTTTCAATAATATTTTTCCTTCTTAATAGTTCTCTGAATATTGCGTTTTATGCTTTCATATTTCCGTTTCATTTAAAAATTTTAAATGTCTAAAATTTGAAAATCCTATAAATAAAAACACCTTTATAATTTTCAAAGGGATGTGCAGACAATATTTTTAATAAAACTATATTTTATAAATTTATGCTTAATAACTTGTCAAGCATTAATTATCTAGTAATTTTAAACACTTTTTCGTAAATATCTTGCTAAATACACAGACAATTTTAAGCAGATTGACATTAAGCATAATAAGTTCCAAATTCACGCATCATTCATCGCATTAAATTGTTGTTTATTTTGAAATACTGGGAAAATATTGAAATCTTTCGAAGCTGCATTTCAAGAGCGCAGTTTTCCAGTTAAAAAGCACCCTTCCTGAAAAGAATGAGAATTTCATTAGCATAAGGACAAGCAGATTTCTTTTAGAACATGGACCCTGATTAGTTGCATATGTAAACATCAACGTTGTAGCTTTTGTTTTTACTGGTGCTCTAAGGTACTTCATGATTATTAAATTAAAACAAATATTTTGAAACATAAGTATATATAGAGAGGAAATTCACGCATACAATGACAAGAGGAAACTGCAAATTCTTTGTATAAATTAATCGAATATGTTAACAAACGTCGTTTCCGCCTGCAACAAAATAAAACGTAAACTGAGCTGTTTTTCCTTCTTAATAGATGAGATAGTTTGTTAATTTATGTGAACATGCATACATATGAAAAAGCATGATATTAACACTGACAAGTCTTTTTTATTTTCTGAAAGGAAAATTAGACTTTGATTGTGAAATTTGCAAATATATGTAAAACATCCCATTTGCAGATATAAATGTACACATATATGTAATGATGTTTTAACATAAAATTAATCAACGTTCCTGGACATAAAATGGTGTTTTAAAATAAAATTCGGGAGATTTTCTCCTTAAATTGCAAAATTTAGCGAAAATCTTTAGCTCTTTCTGCTTCAGTGCGAAAAATTGGAGATTTAAAATAAACCAAAATTAATTCCTGCTTGCCTCAGTCCTTCTTACGTAACTTTCAATTTCTCCCCGAGTTCTCACAACAATAACAATTAAAACACTAATTGGCTACCTCACAAATATAACATCATAAATGGTATTTTCATTGGAAAGCCCTTCAGAAATTCTGTAATAATTAAATCACATTTTTTTTATTTCAAAGTATCCGTTTGTTATATTATTACTGGACAACTAACAGCTACACCGAAGGCAATATGAATATCCTTTCTACATTAGTGGTGGGTAAAAATGCCCATTACACGTATGCATTAAACATGAAATAAACTAAAACTATGAGGGTTGGGGCATAAATCATGGCAACTATTTTTTTCTTGTAGATATGTGAAGAGATCACAAACGTATATGTTCGTGTGGGAATTCTGCAAGCATAGTGTGTCTGCAGAACAACAGATGACTCTGTGATAGCTGGTAGTAGCTCTGCGATGGCTGTGAAATCATTCAGTTGGTAGATTCATGAGAAATAGAAGAAACCGGTGTTGAGCAGCGGGCTTACATCAAAATAGCCGTTCTACAGTGTAGAAATGCAATGGAATTCAACAATGACATAGTGGAAGCCTTTGGGAGCAATGTCCTACCATAGCGTACAGTAGTACGGTGGGTAAGTCATTTCTCCCTAGGAGAATGGCTATTTCGATGTAAGCCCGCTGCTCAATACGGGTTACTTCCATCTCGATTGGAACGCACCAACTTGACTGATTTCACAGACCTCTCTACAGTACTACCACCTATCACAGAGCTATTTTTTTCTACATGCACGCTATACCTGTAGAACAATCACACGATACATATACGTTTGTGATGCAGTCACATATCTACAAGAAGAAAATAGCTGCCATGACTTGCCCCAAACTTCGTATAAAAATGTACAAATTTTTATTTGATTTAAGGTCAGTTACATAATTTAGAAAGAAATATGATGAAAGAATTGCAGCTTTAATAACTCCAGTAGTTTTTTTTATATCCTACGTCAGGCATTGGCAACATCAGCCATCAGACTTCTAACAGTCCAATAAAAATTAGCCTTTGTAAAGTAGTCAGGAGTATAAGTATAAAAGAAAGAGCAATGCAGCTCGTCAAATGTAAAAGGCTCATGGTTTCGCCAGAAGACACAGGTTACAGTCATGCACATTCGCCAAATCAATGAGGTGCAGGTATTCAGCGTAAAATCAGCCTTACGGTAGTCATGACCTATTGCAAGTCTAAAATTTATTGTAAAAACACAACGGAGCAAATTCAAAGGGATAGGAGATTTGAGTACAGAATATCATCTCCTACCAAAAGAAACTTGTTCAAAATTCCCGTAACTTTAAAATACTAATTAGCAAAGTCGGGAATACTGTTTCTACATATGTAAACGTATATAGACATATATATGTAATTCAATAATTGTAAAGCTGCTGGACAAGGCGAAAGCTAATCAGCTAATCGAAATAACGAAAGATGGAAACTGAACACACTGAAGATAACGGCATAGGTCTAATTAAAATTTTATTTCAGAACTGTAAAACGGACATCTTTACTAGTCAACGACAGACAACAGAAAGACACAAAAATGACTCTGCTCGAACAGGGATGAACCCAAGAGCTATGACAGAATGAATTTTCCCACTTACTCAGCGAATTTAAGTGTAAGATCAGGAAAAACGCTGAGTCTTTTGCAGGCGACGGCTGGAAAACTTGTTGAACAGACTATAGTATATTTACATCTATATTATAGAAAGCTTTGGAAATCGTATCGGAAGAATTTTAAGTCGAAGACACTCCTTTGATTAAGAGATTTAAGGCTGGGAAAAGGATTTTCAGGAATTAGAAAGGGGAAGAGGACATTTTTAAGGTAATATTAAATAATTTTTATATATTTCATATATATATATATATACATATATATATATACATATATATATATATATACATATATATATATATATACATATATATATATATATATATATATATATAAATATATATATATAGATATATATATATATATATATATATATATATATATATATATATATATATATATATATATATATATATATATATATATATATATATATATATATATATATATATATATATATATATATATATATATATATATACATTATTTGTGTTCTATCTAATTATACAGAATTATTGCCTTTACATGCAATCGCTTATAATAGTGATGCTAAGGCTGTATAAATTATTCATTACTTAAATTATTAATTCAAAGACTTATTGCTTTATATACTAAATACGAGCAATGTAAATTAATTTTATATATCATTTCCGAATCTATAGCGGATAATTTTTAGATATTTCAAATGAAATTATCATATAAGTTAAGAAACGTATTTCGAAATTCTTCTTTAGCAGTAGTTCGTCGTTTGTTATGCATCATGCATTCAGCTATCATTTATTCAACAAATGAATCTTGTTAGAATCCCAAAACTTGAGAAATCAATTTATACAAATGATCCAAAGGCTGAATATTTTAAGCAAATATTACTAAATACCTCCGATGTTCTGAAATAATTTTATTATCAATTAGGTATCCAAACGGGAGCGTTTCGCCGTTCTAGCATATTTTCGGAGTGCTGTTGTTAATTTCTTACTTTATTATATATATATATATATATATATAATATATATATATATATATATATATATATATATATATATATATATATATATATTATATATATATATACATATATATATATATATATATATATATATATATATATATATATATATATATATATATATATATATATATATACATATATATATTATATATACATATATATATATATATATATATATATATATAAATATATATATATATATAAATATATTAAATATATATTGCTATATATATATATATACGAAATGTATATAATTTTATATATCATTTCCGAATCTATATATATAATTTTTAGATATATATAAATGAATTTATCATATATATATATAAGAAACGTATATTCGAAAATCTTCTTTAGCAGTAGTTCGTCGTTTGTTAATATACAGAATATTTATTCAACAAATGAATCTTGTTATAAATATAACTTGAGAAATCAATTTATACAAATGATCCAAAGGCTGAATATTTAATATTGCTAAATACCTATCGATATATATATATATTTTATATATATATTATATCCAAACGAGCGTTTTTAAATATATACGGAGTGCTGTTGTTAATATATATATATATATATATATATATATAAATATATATATATATATATATATATATGCATGTATACATATTTACGTTGGAAAGTTAAGTGTTTAGTTCACGGTGTAGTTGGAAGTTACGGGAGTTATTACCAATTTTAAAAATTGAACTCTTTTATAGTAATAAAATAAATGAAAAAGAACCACGCTTGCGTGACCTTTTGGTGTCATCCGATCAAGCGGAAGAATGTTTGAAGCTTTTGATGATTAATCGAACCCATATGAGTTAGTTAGCTCGTGGACATAGATCTGTCAACACCTTTCCACGCTTAGCACCATCATGAACAAATGAAAATAGCACAAGGTTTGCTTTTAAATGAAACGATGATTTAATAAACTTACTATTATCAAGAAAGACTGTTTTCCATTAGCCAACAGTAACCCATTTCATATATATATATATATATATATATATATATATATATATATATATATATATATATATATATATATATAATGTCCAGTTTTTGTGTTACACTAAATTCTAATTAAATATAGTTTTTATTGATCTGTAAAATTAATGACTTAAAGAGAAATCAATCAGGCATCCATGTTAATGTTTAAAAAATTAATACATTTTTATTTAATTTTTTAAAACTGTTAACCCTGTATCGTTCGTTTTGTAATTAATGTCTATTTATCTTATATACTGCTTGTGGGAAATTTTTAAAAAGAAATATGAATTTCAAATCTTCCTTTGTTTTTGCTTTTGGAATTTATATATTTCGATTGCTATACATATCTAACAAATTCAAGAAAGTAAATGGAACTTACGCAAAATGAATATATGTATGCGTATGATTTTATGATTCTCTCTTATCAGAAATTTTATAACTTACGCAAATTTAATACTTAAAAGATCTTTGATATATTAAAATATTTAGCCCAAATAATTTAATTTATGTCTGTTCTTTATGCTATATTTGTAAAAATATATATTGCTAAAACAAGCAGTGTTATTAATTATATAATTATATCTAAACTCCTAAATTTAATTATAATTTCATGTATAATTATCTAATTAAAATTTTGCTTTATTAAAACTCATTTATTTAGGAGGCAAAGACAAGGAAGTTAAATTATTTTTAACAAAATATTTAAAATGAAAAACCATTTATCTAATACTAGTGTTAAGTCTAAAAAGTGTTTTATGTCCTAAAACATAAATTCTATTAATCTCGCTAGTTTCCCCATCGAGATTAATATAAATATATATATATATATATATATATATATATATATATATATATATATATATATATATATATATATATATATATATATATATATATATATATATATTATATATATATATATAATATATATATATACATATATATTTATTTATTTATTTATATATATTATATATGTAAATGCATATAAAATAATCGAAACTTTTATAATAATTCATTTATGTTAACTTTGTAATCATAATTTGTTGCCCGATATATATTCTTGTATTCGTAGAAAACCTTTTAAAGTGAGTGCATCCTTCGTAATTTCTTTTATTTTTTATTTTTATGACAGAAATATATTAAGAAAACAAAACAATTTTTATTGATATTTTTATATATACATATTTTTTATCAAGAAACATTCTCAAATACTAACCAGGCAATAATAAAGGACACGAATGATGAGAAACCTTTAAGTAGTACAATAAACACAAATGAGGGAGGGAAGAGATACAAAAATGGAAGTGATCATAGGTAGAATAATAAATAGAATTTTTCCTCTCATATCCCAGTAAATAAAACATGTGGAATGTCTGTAAGTGTTGCATTTATGTGTACCACAGTTTATCGATAATTGTTGTTTCATTTATGAGAGGTTGTTTTCCAGATAACTACGATGTCATTAAACGTTTAAACAGCAAATTAAGAAAGAATAGTCCCAATGACTTGAAATTTTCTTATTATATTAATTTAAAGTATATAAATACAGTAGTTAATAAATAGAGTATATAAATTTAGGTAAAAACATTTTTTGAGGGTGTTATTAGTCATGTTCCGTTATTGAGAGTGTGAGAGTGCAGCGATGTTTTACATAAGGGTTGCGAAATTGATTTGCTCTCCGCACTCAGCACGTTGTTGGTTTCATAACCAAGTATTTGTTCGCGACTCCAGGAAGCGTGTGGTGTGAAAACAATCGCACTTAAACTTCATCAAGTTTTGGAGAATCGTGATTAATCTCCAGGAGGCGATTCTGGACCTACCTTGTTGTTCTGGTAATTCTGGACAGAGCCGAGAAAGGACGAATTGTACACAGGACAATGGAACAACGAACGCATCAGCACAGGATAATGGAAAAAGTATAGGGTTGCTGGAGTAGTTCAGAAGGAAGGAAAAGAGTGGACTTCGGCATTTTTTTTTCTATCTGGTGTAGCACGTGGAGGGCTTCTTTTACTTTTTTAATTTTTTTATTATATTTTTTAGCATATTTCCTTTTGTTCTATATCTGTCTTTTGTTCTATATTTGAAAATTGTAATATAGTGCATTGGCATTTTACGATAATTAAAGACGATATAAAGCAAACTTGGGTTATTAATGACTTTGAAATAACAACAGCAATGTACTACACCACAGCAGGAACATTGGCATATTACATGATTAATTTTTACATATTTTTAAAAGATCATAATAATAGTAATAATTTAAAGTCTAATAATTATAAAACCGTTTTAATATTAACTGTTTTGTTTATTTATCTTTAAATAATGTACAATTGATAAATATTATGGTACTATAGAATTTATGCAATATTGGTATCCGTTTTTCCAATTCAGTTGGATTTTCAATATATTAAATTTTTTTTCCATTTTATACAGGGTTTTTCAGTTTATCGTTTTTTCTTAAACCTTTGACACGATTTCTGAAATTTGTCTTTTTCTGGATACTTGCTCCTTTTTTTAAAATGGCGTCGAACATTCCACACACATCTATTGGCGTAACAGCATTGTATTAATCAGTATCTTCTTCATCGGTTATATCACTAGGTTCATCGGGCTGTAACTTGCATATATCTACATCTTTAAATGAGAATTGGAAAGAGTTTCTAGAAAGGCAAGTGAATATCAATGTCCAGTGACAATATTATAATTCTTTCGAAGTATTGCAGCTTCCATTTGGAGATTTATCTATTTATTTTCTTTATAAAAGTTGCTATTATATCTGAATGAAAAAGAAAATAATGTTTGTAATATCATACAGTGCTTTGCAAATAAATTAAAAAGAAACTCTTAACGCCAATGTTGCAATAATGGAACAAAAACATAAAAAAGGTAAAATTTACCTTTAAAATTTAAAAATAAAATTTTGCTTTTGTTGTATTACAGTAGGATATGTTGTCTAATCATGTATTTTAAAGTATTACATTTTTGCCATTTACACTGGAATTTTCATAAATATTATTATTTTGATGTATTTAATTGTAAGGGAGAGTAAATATAGTAAATTAAAAAATCGTAAAAAAAATAATTATCTAAACAAAAATAAAAATTACTGTAAAAAATTATTCTATAATGTCATGGTCAATTGTATGCAAAAGCGATATTGATAAGGTTTTTTTGCATGTAAAGTTTTTATTTTAAAAATGATGTTCCTTTATTGGAACATTGGCTGGTAAAAGGTTTAAGTCTTCAATGAGGGAAATAAACCTCAAACAAGTATTACCTTCATAACAAAAACATACTACCTTGGGTGTTCTCTTGAATGTTTCCGACTTAGACATAAAACCTCTCCCTAAAATTTCGAATACAAAAATGATATTTCCAAAATATAAGGATAAAAGTTTTAAAAAATGGAAGAAAATTAAAATTGCATCAACGTGAGATAAAAACTTTAATTCTGAATATGACAATAAAGCACATTTAATGCAAACAAGACACAGATAATAAAAAAAATTGAAACTATTATCAAGGTACATTATAAATGCAATTACTTTTTTTATTTGCATTTTCAACTTAAAATATAATTGTAAGTATACAGTTGTCCACTGTATATTATTGTCAAGTACACTATTGTAAGTAACATTATAGTCGAAGTAAAACTTATTCATATTAGATCCATTCTAGTTAAAAAATTTATTATTCTGTGTGCTTATAATATTTTGTTCATATTTGAGTATTTAGACACTAGTATATAGCTCGTCATGTGACAAGATCAGTAAAATTTTTTAATTTTCAAAATTGTAAAGTACTCTATGAGACAGGAAAAAAAAGGTATGTTTTTTCGCTGAGGATTATCCGGTACACGCTAAATATATATATTTTTTTATTTCCCAACTCTTCTAAAGTCTCCCGATAATGTGAATGCAGTTTAGAACCACGTTGAATTCATTTAGAAAGAGAAATCAAAGTTTTCTTAGCTAATTCAAAATTATCGTTAATTTGTTCCCAATTTTTGATACAGTATTTAATGAAAGTAAAGAAATGAAACTATCGTTTCCACTACACTCTGGAGGTAGATACAATTTGTTAGTAACACTGGTGATAAAATTTTCAATGCAACAAAAAATAATTTATCATTACATTTTAAAGCCACCCGATACTGTGAATGCAGTTTAGATCCCCTTTGAATTCATTTAGTCAAACTGTGTAGTTATGTATAAAAAACAAACACACAAACTAACAAACGTCTTAGTTTTCAAACATATATAACTTAAAAGCTAGATATTTATTAGCCTGTGAAATAAACTCATAGACTTTTTTTGTTAATACCGGGGATAAAATTTTCGCTTCAACAAAATATAATCGATGATTAAATTTAAAATTATCACATATGTACCTAATCTATTATTTAATCCAAATATAAAAGAAAATTATTTACGTAATATCTAAGTTCAGTGATAAAGCGTATGAAAATAATGCAGACGATATTTAAAAAATTTAAAATAAGTAATTATTCAATGAGATGATTAAATTAATAACGTCCTAATGTCAGAAAAAAATGTTATTTTACCTATTTATTATGTGATAAATTGATAAATTTAATCACCTGCTCCTAGCCGGGGAAATAGGGCTTGAAATAATGACATTAATGACTAGAAAAGGAGAATTCGATGACAGATGGACAGATCATCTAGGCTATTATTATATAAGAGATATTAAAGAAAAGCTAAAAATATAACTGACGATTGTTTAAATTAGTCAGAGATAGTTCTACAACATAACAAATGAATGAGCATTAACTTCTAAAGTTTTCTGCAGTAAAAACATATTAATACCAATTGAAATATACGGAGAGATAACTCTAAGCTTCATAATTTGAGAAATCTTTTACAGCTATTGAACCATGAAAAAGTTAAGCTTGAAGTCACTAAAATCTTATTAACTAAAACATATTACTTTAAATTCTTGGAGGTGATAGCCCTATATTTTTCTTATATGCGTTTATAAACCATCCTTATATTTGGTAGTTTATACATTCTTTAGAAAAGTATTGGATACTTGAAAGCTACAATATATTTTAATATCATAGAGCAGAGGACTTAAGTTTTTGGACCGAAATTTTAAACTTCTATCTTTAGAAATTCAAAATGCCTCGTAATTTCTTAGGCAAGATTGATGAAAAAGCTTTTCAATGCGATCAAAAGCTAAAACAAGTTGATTATATTTCTGAAGAGATTACGGGTAATCCGATGGAATTTCTACCAACATATTTCACCTCGCTGTCTTTCTGTTTCTTGAGCGTTTTTCATTTTGAAAGGACTGAATAATCCTGTTGAAATTATCAAGTAGTTTAAAAAGTAATCCTAAAGTTAATATTTTACTAAGCCTGTCGTGTCAGTATTTTACTGGTAAACGTAAAAGAAAAATAAGTTTTCTGGAATATATATTGAATAACGTAATCTAACTTAGTAAACTCCGAAGTTTTCAAAAGCAATATAACGACAAGAGCATATATTTACATTTTCCGAACATATGATGTAATTCAATAAAACATAATATGTTAGGGAGTTTAAAATAGTTTTTGCTGTGTTTTTAAAATTTCTTCTTAATCTCTACCATCCTTTTATATTTACATAGATTTGAATTGAATACAAGTATGTAAAAGTCTTGTGTTGTAGAATAACTTTGTGATTAACTTTGTGAAGCTTGATATAGTTAGTTCACATTTATATGAAACTTTATTAATTATTACCTCATTAAACAAAAACAGTTATTTCTGTGAAGATTAAGCATAATGATAAGTACATATTTTTTTATTTTATTTATATACATAAAATAATCAAAAAATATAAATATGGGATAAAGAGGATGAAATGGTATATGCAATTGAAACTTAGGGGTATATAAAACATTCTTATTAAGGGTTATTACGTAAATCTAGATTCAAAATAAAATGTAATTTTTAAGTTTAAAAAATAATATATAATACAAAATAATATATAAATGTGGTATAAATTGACTGAAATGGTATATGCAGTAGAAAATGCATATAATATATTTCATATAATTTATAATATATTTTTTATTAAAAAATATATAATACATTTTTTATTAAGAAATATATAATATATTTTTTATTAAGAAATATATAATACATTTTTATTAAGAGTTGATACGTAAATCTAGATTTAAAAAATGTAGTGGTTATGTTTAATAAACAGCTTAATGACACTAAGACCTAGTTTTGAACTGGATAAAGAGATAAATTTTAATTAATGCCTTATAGAAACGCGCTTATATATCGGCAAATAATGTCAGTAATCAGTAAAATTTTCCAAACATTTTTCGAAAGTGTGCAGTCATTAGGAAGTAGATAATCATGTAAATTTTATTTTTATGACATTTAGCCAATTTTTCTTTTATATTATAATTTTTACTTCTGGGGCTATCTTTGGAGATATCTGCAAACTGATGTACTACTTGAAAGCCTAGAGTTCAGATGCGTGGTTAAATGCTTAAACATTTTATACAAGTGTAAGGTTTTAATTAGACTTACCAGTGTACAAAACAAATTCGCCATACTGGTGCTAGTTATTTAACTTCGAATGTGGAATCTAATACAATGGAACACAGCTCCAGTGTAAATTTTGTAGAGCTTTATTTTTAAAAGGCGATATGTGAAGTTAACGTTAACCCCTTCCCGGTTTTTCCCGAGCTGAACTCAGGCAGGCGAAATGTATCATCCTGGCTCATCCCGAGTGCAGCTCGGGTACTGTGAAATATTACACTGTGCAATCAGTCTTTCCCGAATTATTTCACATGTACTTTTTATGGTTTACTTTTCTGGCTACTAGGTTATTTGCTGCTCAAAGAGAAACAGTAGAGGGAGTTTGGTTTGGAGTACTACGGTCTACTTTTTTTGCAACATGAGGGCTAATGAGACCGGGACCTACAGTTTAAAACCGATTCCGAACTGCTACGAACATCCATCCCACAGTGGGATTTCAACCCACGATCTGGTACTGGACGTTAGCACCCTAACAAATCGACCATCATTCGGTGACAGTAGAGGGAAGAATGTAAGGAGTCAGAAGGTTCTACTGTCGAGATTGTGATGTGGGACTCTGTGCAGTACCGTATTTTCGATTGTATTATACACGGCCAAAGTTTGAGTAATAATTTCATAATAATTTATGTAAATACATAGGATATAAATAAAATTTAATTCAAGATAAAAGCTAAGTATTCTAAGTTTTATATTTATAGTTTGTGTGAATTGACTCCAAAGTCTAATAATTTCTGCCGTACAGAAAGCCAACTATACATGTAAAATACTCATTTATTTAAATTGATTTTTTACATTAATTTTTAGGAAATGTTGTATGCAAATGATGCTATTATGTTTAAAAATCTAAATATATATAAAAATAAGCATAAAATTGACATTTTTACCCATAATCCCGAAAAAAAATGAACCTGGAAGGGGCTAAAAGAAATACTGTTAGTTATAGAAAGCTACAGGAAACATTCCTGGAGGCTAGGAAAGAATTAAAGACAAATTGTTCATTGAAAAATAAACTTATAAATGTGAAATAAATTTTATGGCCCACCCAAGATTCTGCCATAATATGAAAACTGCGGATATTCTATAGAGAACGTTTCGGTGATGTAGATTATCTACCACTAGTCACTGATTTACACTGTCCAGGTTGTAGAAAAGTTGTAGAAAATGTAAACATAAATGGTCCAACAATAGGAAGAATTTCTTCTGCATCTTATCGTGTAAAATTATATTGAAAACACCTGTTTTATACCGAAAGAAGGAATATTAATATTAAAGCAGATACACCTGCATATCACTTCCCAAAATATAGGATTATATCCAAAATCTAGGAAAAGTAAAATGGTATATAAGTGAAAATCAAT
Source organism: Pardosa pseudoannulata (assembly GCA_032207245.1). Lineage (NCBI taxonomy): Eukaryota > Metazoa > Arthropoda > Arachnida > Araneae > Lycosidae > Pardosa > Pardosa pseudoannulata. The sequence continues at coordinate 111,573,976 of CM063498.1, forward strand.
TATAAATGCCATCTCAACAATCCCGCAAATACACATTTATACAAAATACTTGAAATGTATGTAAAATGCCACAGGATTTTAAATCTGTTTAACTTATATGGAATAAATATGTAATTCCATATCTCGAAATAACTTAATTACAATTCCTTTAACCTCTCCTAAACATATATTTTGAATGTTTAATAAGAAAAGAATGTTTTAATGTTCACCTTACGAAGAAACTCTAACACTTTTTAAGTTGAAAATGTATTTTATTTTGTTAAACTAGATATATTCTTCTTTGCTTTAAATTTAGATACAAATGAATTTTCCAAACTATCCTGGACTTTAGAATTATTGGACATATAGGATAATGTGTTTTAGTATCTATTTTAATTTAAATACAAGTATGGCTGCTTCGTTAGTTGCTTTGAATTTGGTTATTTTAACATAGACAGCTAAGTATCAATGAATATCCATTCAAAATATGACTTGTTGTGACTCGTTTGGTGAACAGGGTGGATTTGAAATATAAACATACATATCATTGGGACTATATATTATTTTAGTTCCCATGAAAATACAAATATTTTCTTGCAAAATTATTCCTTCCATTTTATAATGAAATTGATCTTAAAAGTATCTTCAAAGTGTCACTACTGCTTTATTATTTAACATTTAAAACAATCATATCTAGAAAATAAATTTTTTGCTAAATTTTATTTTTCTTTTACATTAATACGTTAGATATTGCATAACTAAATCTTCTGCAATATAATTTAGTTCATGCATCATTAATTGCCTGATAGAATGGTATGTATCTACAGATTTCTTTTCCTTCTACCTATTCAAGACTATGCTTCGTTTCTACATTAAACATAAATACTTGCACTTAAGAGACAAAAAAAAACTGTACAATATCATACAAATAATCCATCATTGAGAAAATAGAAAAAACAAAATTCTGTCGAAGGAGGTAACTAATGATGGATGGAATTTATCGAAATAAACAGGTACAATAAATTGAAAACAAAAAAAAATCTTATTATCCACTATTTTACCACTAGAGATAAAAATATCGGTTTTGATTATCTTTCTTAAAAAATGGAATTAATATCACACAGAAAAATAAATTAGCCAGATGAAATTTTTTGTGTCCCCAAAGACACTATTTTTTTTTCTCTTCGGAATCAATAAAGTCAACAAAATCTTTCCCTTTTTGCAAACAGTGTAAATGATAATAAAAATAAACCGCTATTACAAAATATTTTATTTTGTTAAAATCAGCAAAAACTTTTGCTTTCCTGGCTATTTGTGAAATTGATTTTACAATCCAAACAATAGTGAGTAAATTGTTTCTCCATTTCAATAATAAGTTATAGATTTCTTAATGTGAAAACGTTTATATGATGATTGTCTTTATTTATTTATACACTTTTTCTGCTTTTAACGCCTAAACAATTTGTCTTCTATTTCGTGTGTCTTACTACTGGAAACGTCACTATTGTTCATAAATTGTGTAGAATTGCATTTCGCAAGGCTATGTAGAATATAGCCAATTAGTCAAATCTGGACAAAATATTGGTTTGCATTAAATCATGCAGGGAAATCAAACTGAGATAGCTAGACCAGTCTTATTCAATCCAAATTCTGTTCCATGACCACAAATAGCGTTTCTTGTGTGTTGCTAGTTCAGAAAAAAATTGAAACTCATACCCCCATTTTGGATTTAGTGACGAAATATCTAATAGAATAACCATCCACATTGCGATATTTTAAATCTCCACGCACCTCATAACTTTTGATAATCTTTTACAAGCAACGCTAATGATAGTAATTACTAACTAATTACTAACTAATTAGCATTGTGATGAAATATTGCATGATAATGAATTATTAATGTCTCAAAAATATTTTTTTGTTTTACGCTTGTTTAAATGTTTCTCTGAAATAATTCTAAGATTCAACAACAATGTGTATAATATTTAAAAAAAATTAAATAAATGGAAATTTTCAATTTTTTTAAGTTAAATTTAATTAAAATTATTTTTAAGTGTACCATGTAAGTTATATTTTTTAAAGAATTCCCCCAAAAATGTATTTTAAAACTAATGTCAAGTAACATTTACTTACTGATTTGTAATATTACGAAATCATCTTTATACAAGACATATTATAACAGTTCTCACTCATACAGTACCTCAGATCTTGCTCTTCTTACAATTGCAGCACAATGGAGGCGAATATTTAAAATAGTAACTTTAATAAATATAGAAATTCTACTATTAAGCCTTCTTTGGCATTCCACTTAAATCTCAGTGCCTGAAATGTTAATTTCTCTAGAGTATTGATGGATCTGAAAAATCATATCTTCTTTATTGGCTGCACCAACGAGGATCATCTACCTTTAAACAAAGGTTTAGAATGTTTTGGGTGTCCCCGGGTGTACAATCTGCAGCAGCTCATAATATGCAATGCATTATAAATACAGTAATAATATTGCAAAACAACACATACAAATAAAAATCAGACAAATTGACACTGGAAGTACAAAAAAAGTAATAATAATAAAATTAAAAAGATTAAATTTAAATTTTAAAAAAATTAATGATAATATTTACAAGATAATTGCATGAAAAAAATACAATAGAGTGGTACAGTGAAAGTTATATATTCAGAATCATCCTTGTTGGGGGGGGGTCTGCAGATTCTCTAATTTTTCTATTAGCTAACCGAACGGCATTCTTAGTTTGGATGAGAGGGTTTTGTTACAAATTAGCTGATCAGCTCAGACAACCTCCAAGCCTGGTCTGGGGCACTTGAAAATTTCTTCTTTATTATCGTTGTTGCACTTGCCAGTTAAGCATTTACTTATACATTACGGAAATTATTATCAGTTTTATTATAGGGGCATTATGTAGATGACCAATATGACTCCATAATGTAACATAAATATGCAAAAAGGGTTCTTGTATTTTACAAGAAAGGACCAAGCAGAAGACCTCAAGCCTTGACTATCCACCCCTAGAAATATCCTATGGGAACTTGGAGGACATAACGACCACGATCCTATCTTACTTGACCTTGCCTTCATTAATTAACACAACTCTGTTTAAACATAACATTAATAAATATTTATAAAGTTTATTTTCATTGTAAGTAAACCCAAAAACAATCCAATTTTGTTTAGTTCAAGGGATATTTTCTACATCACCATCATAGGAAATACAATCTTATTCGACCGCGGTTGCATAGTTTGCAAAGGCAACGATGCCGTAATTGGAGTGTTGCATATTTGGAGCTCGAGTTGTGCAGAGATCTGCCACTTTCTTTAATGGTTAGTGGGGTTCTTAAAATATGTTCACTGTCACAAATATCCTCCATGTTGTCAAATGATACTTCTGGGGTTGGCAAACCAAGCCTTGGGATCTACTTGGTCCCTACTTCTCAGTTACGAGGACCCACATAAGGTAAGCCAATTTTTCACCCCTGCGGAGCTCATCAAACGAAAGGCTTACCCTTTCGCCTTAATTCTTATGGATTCTGGTCCATGTGCTTCACTCGTTCATTTTGTATTGGCAACAAGCTTATTATTTCAAAAAATCTGAAAAACTAACTTTAGTTTTTGATTCTACTTAAATTTTTCTTGTACATAATAAATTTTTCATTAAAAGAAGAATTAAATCATTATCATTTACATGTTTATAAAAATATAAAAATATTATTTAAATGAAAAAAATAAAGGTTTTAACCCTTTAGCGGATAGTGGTTTCACAGCGAAACCTCCTGTTAAACAATTTTTTTTCTAATATTTAAACAAATATAAATGTTCTTTTTCGATTTTTTTATGCTTTTGACATTTATAAATTACAATACATGATAGTACTACATTTAATTTATTTTTTCTTTTGAAACATATGTATTTATACTTGATGTACCTGGAAAATTAGTAATTGAATTTCTTTTCACTTATGACCCCCCCAAAAATATCCATTCAAACAACACTTATAAATTGTTCAACTATTTATTTATTATACTTTTTATGAACACTTATTTACTGTTCTTCCAATATAATTAAAATTTTAAAATGTATTGTGTTCACGTTGTACAAAGAGATGGGTTTGTCAGTTAACCTCCCTCAATCCC
>CM063498.1:111583100-111605600 GCA_032207245.1 Pardosa pseudoannulata
TATTTTCATGCTGTACAGGGGAAGGGCTTCACAATTACTCCTCCTCCCATAAAAAAATAAATAAGAAAAAAAATACCAGCTACCAAAGGAATATAAAATTTGTTTTCATATGTTTCCTATTTGTACGGTTCACAGACAACGTTTGTAACTCAATGCCCTTAAATCTGAAAGAATTTTTAATCGTGACCTTTAAAGGGTTAAGCCGCCGTTGAACTGGTATTTAAAAGGCTCCATCTTAGAACTACCGGTAGTCTTCGTATGGTGGTCATGTATTCCGTTCGTGACTACTGAAACATGTACCTCCTGTACGGCCGACGTATAGGAAATGCATTACGAACTGTTAGGGAGTATTCCTGTACATATACTGCTGTCGATATCTTCAATAAAGTGTTTTTTCTCGCACTGGCAGTGACGTCATACTTTGTTTTTAGTATTTTTCTCGTAAACTATGGATCGTACAGTTACATTTCGTTTGGCAGTTTTTATGATCTCCTAACGAAGAATCTAGCTGTGCAGAGTTTAAACCGTCGTTTTGGGACAACTTCTATTGTTTATGACTGAATTTTGACTCTTTACTACAATTAATTTTTAAATAGAACTTACATCACTGAAAAATGATAATACACTATTAAAGTGTACTATACAAATGTCTACGAATTTTGTTTAGATTTATTAAACGTCATTACAGCATTTCTTAGACATTCAAGTATGTCTTTAGTGTGTTTGAATTTTTCTACAAAGTATCATGTTTGAACAACAATTTTCTAAGCTATCTAAAATGGGATTTTTACTTTTAATGTGATTTTATTTTATGTAATATTTTTCTTCTAAAAGTAGAATTTATAGAATTATTTAAATATGCAATTATTTCTCCTTGGACTAATATATCTTTATATACAACTAATAATAAATAACACAAAACACAAAATTAACTTATGCATATTGTAAACCAGAAGATGTTTTTAATTAACATTAGAATTGTAATTATAAACTTCCAAAATATCTTATCATCTAATAAAATAATTTTTGCGTTCCCTAATAAGATATAAAAATAAAAAAAAATAATTGTCTATTTTAAGACTGTTAGAGCCCGTGCATATACCGCTGTTTATATGTTCAATAAAGTGTTTTTTCTTGCACCGGCAGTGACGTCATACTTTCTTTTTCTCGTAAACTATTTATCGTAAATACTCTTTTCTCGTAAGCAGTTTTTATGTACTCCAAAGGAGGAATCTAGCTGTGGAGAGTTTATGCGGTCTTTTGGGTCACCCTATCCTAAATTGTTTGTGTCTGATTTTTAACTATTTACAGCTACTAATTTTATATAAACCTTATTTCAATGCAAAATCCTAATGCACTAATAAAGTATATTATATAAGTATCTGCTTATTTAGCTTAGATTTATTAAAACTCATTAAAGCCTTTTTTAAACATTCAAGTATGTCTTTAGTTTGTGTGAATTTTTCTACAATGTACAATTTTTCTATGTAATCTAAAATGCGATTTTTATTTTTAATGTGATTTTAATTTATGTGATATTTACCCTTCTAAAAGCAGAACTTATAGATTTATTTAAATATTCAGTTATGTTGCGTTGGACTAATATATCTTTAAATGCAACTAATAACAAATAACAGAAAGCACAAAATTAACTTATACATATTGTAAATCCGAAGATGTTTTTAATTAACTTTAGACTTGTAATTATAAACTTCCAAAATATTTTATAGAATAAAAATTCTAGACGTGGACCAGAATTATTTCTCAGTTAAATAATTAATTCAACTGTGGTTTATTTTTCAAGATATTTTAATTTGCTAATCTAAATTCTAACAAAATTAACACAATTTCTTGGCATCCTTCACCCACCGTTATGTCTGTGATATTTCATCTTTTCATTCTGACAAGCACTGCCGTAGGTCAAAGAGTTTTTGCACATGTAACATCTAAATTTTTGTAGCACATATAATTGCAGAAAATCTTATAACAAAGGAAGATTAAATCTGGTTTTCCTGAAAATTACAAAACTCTAGGTTAAAAACTTTTTTCAAAACATTGCAGAATATGCTGTAGGATTCTTTATCATTTATTTTACACCAAAATATAATTAAATTGAAACCATGCTTTCCCAAGCAAATTCGTAAATTAATACAAACTTTAATGAAACTTTAATTAAATTACTCGTGTCGCAGACATATACGAAACTAATTAAATTACTTATATTCTGGGAACCAAAACATCCAAAGTTAAAAACGTATTTCTTAATATTTCTGCAACTACAGACAGTGATATTATAATAGAATACTAAGTAAAAGCTATTCCGTCTATTAAGGACAATGTTTTAAAAAATGATAAAACTTGCAGAATTTGAAGGCATTTTTCATCTAATAAAAGAATTTTTATGTCCCTGATAAAGTTATAAAAAATAGAAAAATAATTGTCTATTTTAAGACTGTTAGAGCCCGTGCATATACCGCTGTTTATATGTTCAATAAAGTGTTTTTTCTTGCACCGGCAGTGACGTCATACTTTCTTTTTCTCGTAAGCTATGGATCGTACAGGTAGGCTTCTTTGGGCAGTTTTTATATACTCCCAACGAGGAATCTAGTTGTGGAGATTTTTTGCGGTCGTTTTGGGACACCCTATCCTGAATTGTTAGTGTCTGATTTTTAACTAATTACTGCAACTAATTTTTATATAAACCTTATTTCAATGCAAAATGCTAATGCAATAATAAAGTGTATTATATAAATATCTGCTTATTTAGTTTAGATTTATTAAAACTCATTAAAACCTTTTTTAGACATTCAAGTATGTCTTTAGTTTGTTTGAATTTTTCTACAAAGTACAATTTTTCCATGTAATCTAAAATGTAATTTTTATTTTTAATGTGATTTTAATTATGTGATATTTATTCTTCTAAAAGTAGAATTTATAGATTTATTTAAATATTCAGTTATGTTTAGTTGGACTAATATATCTTTAAATGCAACTATTAATAAATAACAGAAAACACAAAATTAACTTATTCCTATTGTAAATACGAAGATGTTTTTAATTAACTTTAGAATTGTAATTATAAATTTCCAAAATATCTTATAGAATAAAAATTCCAGACGTGAACCAGAATTATTTCTCAGTTAAATAATTAATACAACTGTGGTTTATTTCTCAAGATATTCTAATTTGTTCATCTAAATTCTAACAAAATTAACACAATTTCTTGGCATCCTTCACCCACCTTTATGTCTGTGATATTTCATCTTTTCATTTTGACAAGCACTGCCGTAGGTCAAAGAGTTTTTGTACATGTAACATCTACATTTTTGTAGCACATATAATTGCAGAAAATTTTATAACAAAGGAAGATTAAATCTGGTTTTCCTGAAAAATACAAAGCACTAGGTTAAAAACTTTTTTCAAAACACTACAGAATATACTGTAGAATTCTTTATCATTTATTTTACACCAAAATATATTTAAATTGAAACAATGCTTTCCCAAGCAAATTCGTAAATTAATACAAACTTTAATTAAACTTTAATTAAATTACTCCTGTCTCAGACATATACGAAACTAATTAAATTACTTATATTCTGCGAGCCCAAACATCCAAAGTTAAAAACGTATTTCTTAATATTTCTGCAACTACAGCCAGTGATATTATAATAAAATATTATGTAAAAGTTACGGCGACTATTAAGGACGACGTTCTAAAAAATGATAAAACTTGCAGAATTTGAAGGCATTTTTCATCTAATAAAAGAAATTTTGCATTCCTTAAAAAGGTATAAAAATAGAAAAATAATTGTCTATTTTAAGACTAATGATGTAGAAAGAGTTTGTATCAAGTTTCGGCAAAAAATTTTACTCTAAGCTTACCAAGCGAAACAAAATCGATTTTCAAGAAATCAGTTTAATGTTTTTGTATGTAGTATATAGTTCAGTGTGTAATAAAATAGTTATCTTGAGTAAACACATGTAAACTTTTATTTGTAAAATATAGACTTTAGAAATCTAATATAACGAAGGTACCTTAAAATATGAAGGAATTCCTAAAACATTTTCTAAATTTGGTACTGAAATATATTTTTTATTGTTCATTATATTGTTCAGTATGTAAGAAAATAGTTATACTTGAGTAAAAGTATGTAAGCTTTTATTTGTAAAATATATTGGTTAGAAATCTAATATAACGAAGATACCTTAAATTATGAAGGAATTCCTAAAACATTTTCTAAATTTGGAAATAAAATATATTGATATTGTTCCTTATATTGTTCAGTATGTAATAAAATTGTTATACTTGAGAAAAAGTATGTAAGCTTTTATTTGTAAAATATATAGGTTAGAAATCTAATATAACGAAGGTATCTTAAAATATGAATTAATTCCTAAAACATTTTCTAAATTTGGAACTGAAATACAATGTATATTGTTCATTATATTGTTCAGTGTGTAATAAAATAGTTATACTTGAATAAAAGTATGTAAGCTTTTGTTTGTAAAATATATAGGTTACAAATCTAAGATAACGAAGTTATATATGAAGGAATTCCTAAAATTTTTCTAAATTAGGAACTGAAATATATTGTATATTGTTCATTATATTGTTCAGTATTCATAAAATAGTTATACTTGAGTTTATTATAAGTATGTCATTTTATTTATTTATTTATTTATTATTTTGTACTTTTGGTAAAATTACTTTATATTTTCACACAATTTTAAATATTCTATTCAATTTATTTTAAAATATTCGATCTTTCAATAAAAATGTTTTGATTTCATCTACATTACATATTAAAAATAAACATCTAATATTTAATCACATAATATTCCCTAATTTTTACTATCATATCAACCTTTAATTGTATAAAAAAATTTATTGTTACCAAATCGGAAGCAAGGCTTAGCTGAAATTATGTTTCTTTGTAAATTTATTTCAAATGCACAATATATATGTACACTTTTCTAATGTCTGATATCCTGTAATTTTGTCCTACAATACCACTTGTCTGTATTTTAATGTTAGCAGCATAAGAGGTAAACTTTAAACCTTTTGAGATACCAACACAAACGCATCTTAAAACACTATTTCTTTGTATAATACAATTATTAAAGCTAAAAAAACTAAATACTTTATTCTAAATGTTTTTTTATCAGAAATGATTAATTTCACTTACATGTGGGCAAATATGCAATTTCTAACTCTATTTTACAGTTTCCTTTCTTTCACTAATAATATTCGTCCGAGATTGCCATTTGCTAACTTGACTAAACATGCATAGAAAACGGTTTGGGAGTATGCCTAAAACAGTTTTAGAGACATTTAGTTCAAAATAATCTCCAGCTTTCACTCCAGAGGTAGAACAAGTCAAACATAGAGAAGGCTTCGATTCTTTGGATTGCTGCTATGAATTTGTTGCACCAGGTGGGTTAATTGTATTCTTAACGGATAATGTAACATATATATGGAAACCTTCAGTAAAGCAGTGGTATTTGAACCTATAGAATCCACTGCCGAAATTAAGTGTCTAGTTATTGTTCAGTAATTGATAAGGATTCAAGAGAGATTTCCACCTGTCATCAGAATATTAAAATATTTGTATATTTAAACAAGTATATTTATATTTATAAAATATATAGGTTAGAAATCTAATATAACGAAAGTACGTTAAAGTATGAAGGAATTCCTAAAACATTTTCTAAATTTGGAAATGAAATATATTGATATTGTTCTTTATATTGTTCAGTATGTAATAAAACAGTTATACTTGAGTAAAAGTATGTTATCTTTTATTAGTAAAATATATAGATTATATATATAAGATAACGAATGTATCTTTAAATATGAAAGAATTCCTAAAATGTTTCTAAATTTGGAACTGAAATACAATGTATATTGTTCATTATATTGTTCAGTATGTAATAAAATAGTTATACTTGAGTAAAAGTATGTAAGCTTTTATTTGTAAAATATATAGGTTAGAAATCTAATATAACGAAAGTACGTTAAAGTATGAAGGAATTCCTAAAATATTTTCTAAATTTGTATCTGAAATACATTGTATAGTATACATTATATTGTTCAATATGTTATAAAATAGTTATATTTGAGTAAAAGTATGTAATCTTTTATTTGTAAAATATACAGATTACAAATATAAAATAACGAATGTATCTTTAAATATGAAAGAATTCCTAAAACATTTTCTAAATTTGGAACTGAAATATATTGATATTGTTCATTATATTGTTCAGTATGTAATAAAATAGTTAAACTTTTATTTGTAAAATATATAGGTTACAAATCTAAGATAACGAAGTTATCTTTAAATATGAAGGAATTCCTAAAACTTTTTCTAAATTAGGAACTGAAATATATTGTATATTGTTCATTATATTGTTCAGTATGTAATAAAATATTTATACTTGAGTAAAAGTATGTAAGCTTTTATTTGTAAAATATATAGGTTAGAAATCTAATATAACGAAAGCACATTAAAGTATGAAGGAATTCCTAAACTATTTTCTAAATTTGTATCTGAAATATATTGTATAGTGTTCATTATATTGTTCAATATGTTATAAAATAGTTATATTTGAGTAAAAGTATGTAATCTTTTATTTGTAAATTATATAGATTACAAATATAAGATAACAAATATATCTTTAAAAATGAAAGAATTCCTAAAACATTTTCTAAATTTGGAACTGAAATATATTGTATATTGTTCATTATATTGGTTCTTTATGTTCAGTATATAATAAAATATTTATACTTTAGTATAATTATATAAGATTTTATATGTAAAATATATGTGTAACAAATCTAAGAAAACGAATGTATTTTGAAGTAAAGTATGAAGGAATTCCTAAAACATTTTCTAAAGCTGGAACTAAAATTATAATACATTACATTTTTATTATACGTATTAATTTTATATTGTTTCCAATTACAATAATATTTTATTGTGTTTAGTAAGAAAATTTCTGTAAACTTTATTATTACTATCACGGAAGTTACCGGAGTTAAGGAAAGTTAGTCACGAAATTTAACTGGCGGTAACATGATAACTGAAATCTCTGATTCGATAATGACTCCTGGTGAACCCATTTCCATTAATGTATTAATCCAATAATATGCAAAATAAAGCAAATTTAGTTTAATATTTTCATTTCTATAAAAATTAATTGTTTAACTAACATTTTTAAACATAAAATTGTGAATTACAAATATATGGAAATTGCTCGGAATTTAACTTGGTGTGTTTCATGAATCAAAAGAGCTAAGGAATATTTTAAACTCCTTCGACGGGTCTGATCATAAAATTTCATTTAATTATCATTTATATTAGAGATTAACCAGTTGGCTAATAATTCAAACCTGGAAAAATTTGATTTACCTTATTATTGAATTTTAATCTGGAATTGGTAAAGAATAGGTAAATATAAGCAATATTTTAACTAATTTCATTAATATAATATTAAAAAATTATTTCATATTTCCGAGATATAAGATTTCACATGGTCACTACACATACACAAGCATATTCATACTACATACATATACATATAAAAAACACAAAACATATATATATTTATATATATATATTATATATAATATATTGTGTGTGTGTATATATATATATATTAATAAATATATATATATAATATATATATATTATAATATATATATATATATATATATATATATATATTTAAATATGTAGATAAATTTTAAGAGATTTAATTAATTTTTTACTGAGATTCGTGAGAGTAATTAAATTTCACGGAGTATTCATAGGAGCTTGCACATAAATGAGCTATTTCGTGAGCTAAGCCTGCCTTTGTAAAAGTTAATGTGAGACCCATTAAAGGTTTATGATTAGTGTGCTGCGAGATTAATAGAATGAAATTATGTCAGGACTCTATGTCGTTTAGTGAATGATATATATATAAATATATATATAATATATATATATTTAACAGTATCTTTTTCATTATCATGAAGTAGAATTCAAAGGATTGTTTTCCTGTTACAGGACATTATTTTCATGTTTCATTCATTTCATATTCTATTGTTAAAAGACTAAATAACTTAAGCGATTACCTCTCATTCGTACAAGGGCATAAACATTAAACAGAAATTCAGAACAATACGTAAGTCTAGGTATGTAGGCAAGAGAATAGATACATAAATCAAGAAGTTAAAGTTATCGTAAAACTTATATTTTTAATATTAATAATTTTAAGAATATTAGGAGAAATAAAAGTTTGTTTTAATATCCATAAGTTGTTATTAAACATATACGAAAAATTTTTTTTAAAATAATTATACTTAATAAGCTGGGTTATTACATTTCAGATAAACTCTTCGGATAAATAGAAATAAGATTGCTAAGAAAAATATGTTTATAATTTATGAGAAATATCAATTCTGCTTTGCCTTATAGTTTTAAAAGAATCTGTGTAGACATACATAGAGATAAATTATAAATTATTAAATGATCGATGAATCCGTTTAATTTCTGGAGCCTTAATATTTGTAGTTAAAAATAGTGCATATAATATATATTTAACTAATGTTAATAACGTAACCTTTTAATACGTCATCAAAATAACATATATTTATATATATTTATATTATATGGTAAATTATATGAAATAAAATAGATATATATATATATATATATATGTATGTATATATATATATGTATATATATGTATATATGTATATATTTATATATATATATATATGTATATATATATATTATATATATATATTTGTATATATATATATATTATATATGTATATATATATATATATATAAATTATATATATAATAATATATTTATATATATATATATTATATATATATATATATATATATATATTTATTATATATATTTATATATTTATTATATATATATATATGTATTATATATATCTTATATATATATATATATATATATATATATATATATAATATATATATATATATATATATATATATATATATATATATATTTATATATATGTATATATATGTATGAATTTATATATGTATATATATATATATATGTATATATATGTATATATATATATTTTATATATATATATGACACGTATATATATATGACACGTTCCGAGTGGTTAAGGCATGGAAGGCACATTTGATTTCATATATAAAAACTTTCCTCTCTCCTCTGAAGACTGGCCCAACCAGGATGACCAGTTCTGAAGGACTGAAATTTCTATTGGAGTCCCAGCGTAGGTTCTAATTTTACCGATTTCTGACACGTTCCGAGAGGTTAAAGAAGGGAAGATACATTTGATTTCATATATAAAAACTTATTTAGTGTAATCCTTCTGACCATGGCATACTATTTAGATATCCTTTGTTCCCATATTTTGCCAGGACAAGTTCGGATGATGTTATTAACCCCAGTTCCCTCTCAGAACTGTCCTTTTTGGTGTTGCTATCTAAGCAAATTCCTATGTCTAATTCAGCGTTATCTTCTTTACTATGTATAGTTCCGTTCGAGGGTGTGTCTTTCCCCTATTACGTTATCATAAATAAGTTCTAACTAGTTTTAATTATAGTTAGCTTATTAAAACAACATATATACATATATATGTTGGGTTTTCATACCTGATCCATTTCAGGTTAACTTGCTCACTTGCAATAAGAAATTTGTGAAATAGAAGTGTCTAACGGAAATGGGTGTTATTTTGAAAGAAATTAGCAATGAATTCGACCAAATTTTCAAATGTGACGATACATCACCGAATTGAGAAAAAAATCATGTCCTGTAAGCTTAATGTAGATGAAATAAATCAAATGTAAAAGACAAATGATTAAAAATTACATATTTATTAATAACGTCTGTTGTTTTTCTTTTGAATTTACTTTGTTTAAAATGTCAGTCTTATTAAATCTGTCTTTTCAAAACAGAATATAGAAAAATATCTTGTGATGCAAAGAAACTTCTCCCATCGTTACGCAGTTTCCAGTCATATTGGTCTAGAAAAATATTACTATGATATTCTACAAATTTCATTTCATGCAGTTCTGAGACGCAGAGACAGCCATTTTATAAGTGTTTTGAGTTGCAAAATATGTCAATACAGAACATGATTGGTACAAACTAAGTAATAAAATTTACCATTCGATGCAAGAGACAAACTTTGTTAAGTACAGAGGTTCATGAAAGCCGATGAATTGGATTACAGAATACTAGATAATGTAAAAAGCATTCATTTTCCAAGAAATCATAGATTGAATCTTTCAAGTTACACTCTCAATCATGCAGGATCAGAGAGTAACAAATTTTTCGAGAGGCTATACTAAAAACACTTTGAAATTACCGAGCTTTTTGTGGTAATATTTCGTGAAATTAATTTTCATGATAAAAATAGTTTATAAATATCAGAGGTAATTATTTAGAGAAGTTTTCAAATATTTGTCTATCATTATTACAATATTTTCACTTTGAAGTACAGATTATCTGTAAAATAAAATAGCAACAATTATTTTCACAATATACCCTGTATATATCTGTGCCTAGGTTTAGTGTCATTTATATGAAATCAGACATCCATTTTTCTACACAGCAGGAAACATATGAATAAAGATAACAAATTTTATCAGCTAAAAGATTTGTTATAAAGTTTGTGTTTTTCGATTTGTGATAAAGTATATTTTCCCTATATAATAATAGCATAAGTTATCTGTCCATCTCTCCTCGAATTTATGAATCGGTTGGATCTGAAATGGATAGATGAATCCATATTGGATTCTTCATGAGTTACGGTAGCAAAATTTAAAGCTATTTCGAAAATGTTCGAAATCCACCCCTTCCCTATTATTCCCCCCTTTTCGATCGTTTAATGCCATTATTTCAAACACTATTTTCCCCGGTTAAGAGTATGTGGTTAAATTCATCTTGTGAGTGTGCAGCTATGTTTAGGTTTGCGAAACTGATTTGCTATGTCTTCAAAATGACAATGCAATGTACTACACCACAACACATCAATTTATCACAAAATAAATAGGTAAAAATAGCATTTTTCTAGCATTATGACGTCATTTCATTTAACCATTTCTTATTTTATATTATTTAAATACCGTCTGCATTATTTTCATATGTTTTATCACTGAACTTAAATATTACGTAAATAATTTTCTTTTATATTTGGCTTAAATAATAGATTAGGTACACATGGGATGATTTTAAATTTAATCATGGATTATTTTTTGTTGCAATGAAAATTTTATCACCGGTATTAACAACAAATTCTTTTCACAAAAGTCTAGGAGTCTATTTCAAGGTCTAATAAATCTCAGGTGTTTAAGTTATATATCTTTCAAAATTAAGAAGTTTTTTTCGTTTGTGTGTTTCTTTTTTATACATAAGCATACGGTTTTTAATCGATTCGCTAAATTCTGGATATCATTTATCTATACCTCCAAATAATCACTGTCAATATTAAAACTTCTGTCCATCCTATCATGTAATATAACAAGATAAATCAAATATGGCAATTAACATACTTACAGTAAAGATAAACAAATTATGAGCATGTACCACATAATTCTCAGCCAAAAAACAAACCTTTTTTTTACCTGTTTCATAGGGTTCTTTCTGGAAATTATGGAAAATTATAAATATTACTGATCTTGTCATATGGCGTTCTATATGATAGATATACATAATTTCCTTGTTTCCCATTTCCCATTTAAAAACTGGTCGCTTTTAACGAAATATCCATATGTGTTGCAAAATGGAAAATAATTCATCCACTTCTTCAATATCAAGAATGTGAATTAGTAGGAACTATAAATATAAAATACTCATTTAGATTTAGCCTTTATTGCAGTATAAAATTCAACACTACTTTTTGTAAACTAGACTTTGTTTTATTAATGTTAATACCATTTATAAAAAATTATTTCTTCTCATTATTTTTTATAAAATAAACATTAATGTTTGATATGCTATCCAAAGTACTGTTCCGCGAGAAAGATTTATCGATATTTTAAAATTAAACGACATGGAAAATCTGCTTTTATTGTATTCGACAATTATAAATGAAAATGAGTGTTTTAAAGTAAAATATCCATAGAATCCTAATAAATCTAAGGCGTTTAAGTTATATATCTTTCAAAATTAAGAAGTTTTTTTCGTTTGTGTGCATCTTTTTTATACATAAGCATACGGTTTGCAATCAATTCGCTAAATTCTCGATATCATTTATACCTCCAAATAATCACTGTCAATATTAAAATTCTTTGTCCATCTATCATGTAATATAACAAGATAAATCAAATTGCAATTAACATACTGAGTAAAGATAAACAAATTTAGCATGTACCACATAATTCTCAGCCAAAAAACAACCGTTTTTTTTTTTTTACCTGTTTCATTTCTTTAAATTTATAAAATTATAAATATTACTGATCCTGTCATATGGCGGTTCTATATGATATATATATAATATATTAAAATATATATATTATATATATTTATATATAAATATATAATTTCCTTGTTTATTTCCCTTTTTAAAAACTGGTCGCTTATTTAACGAAATATCAATATGTATTGCAAAATGGAAATAATCCACCACTCTTCAATATCAAGAATGTAATTAGTAGGAACTATAAAAATATAAAATATTTATTTGAGATGGCCTTTATTGCAGTAAAAAATTCAACACTTAATTTGTATTTGTACTAGAATGTTTTTTATTAATGTAACATAATTTATAAAAAATTATTTCTGTTCATTATATTTCATAATTAAACATTAATATTTGATATCTATCCAAAGTACTGTTCTGCAATAAAGATTTGACGATCTTTTATAAAATGACATGGAAAATCTGCTTTTATTGAATTCGACAAACATAAATGAAAACCAGTGTTTTACAGCAAAATATCCATAGAATACTCTTTTCCTAATCATTTACAATTTAACTCCTTATTAAGATACTTTAATTTATTGCCCCAAATCTCAGAAGAATCTAGCTCCGCCGCCGGCAAATATTATCCGAGGTTTAAAATTTTATGCTGCAAGAGAGAAATCATCTTACAACTAAATGATTGCAGTTTCTGATTTTTTTTTTCAAATTCCGAGTTTCAAGTCTCCTTATTAACTTCAAGTCATTGTATTTGAGTAGGAAATCTTAATAATCCTTTTCTGATCTAAACAACGTTTCATTTATATTTGTATAAATTTTATAACATTTATTAGGTTAACTATCTTTGTGTAGGAGAAGTTAATTATATGTTTGTAATTTGAACTACGTTTTATTTGCGTTTATTTAAACTATAAATTTATTTCTGCTCTAACAACATTTCTTCTTTAAGTTTATCTCGTATTCCACAGTACCTAAACTAAGAGTAATTTAATGTTGAATATTTAAGAGACATTGATTATTCAGCTCAACATAACTTAATAGGATTGTGTATAAGATGCTTATTATAATAAAACAATATATTAATCTGTGTTTTTTCATCTGCTGTAATTTGAAAGTAGATCATATTTTACTAGACGGTAATAAATTTTCTAAAAGTAAAAAAAAAGTGTACATACAAGCAGTGACAAGATCATCAATAAGTGTAAAAAAACATATACTGTAAATATTTATTTCCATTTTTTTTTCAGTAGAAAATATTAATAACCTTTCTGTGAATTAAACAGTTATTTACTTATTTATATTTTATTAATTTGAAAATATTTAAGTTAACAATCAGTATTTTACAGTAAAATATCCATAAAAATATTTATTACCAAGCAGTTTAATTCAAATCTTAATTGAGACCTATTAATGGAAGAATAAAATAGACCTAAAAAACTAATTTTTTAAATCGTTACCAAGTTAAATGCTATTAGATTAAATCAAAGATGTCTCATTGCCCTTGAACAGTAAGTAGAAACCAAACCAAACCAAACCAGACCTAAGACGAATACAAACCCGCAGTGATACAGGGCTTAAACCTTTATGCTGACATACAGCAGATGAATTCTCTTACAACTAATTGATCAATCTATAAATTGTTGTTAGCAATCTATAAATTTTTTTCATATTTTAAATTCCGTATAACATGATTAATTTCATGCAAGATTGTTTAAGTAGAAAATGTTAATAATTTTTTTCAGACCAAACAATAATTTATTTACATTCATCTCTCTTAAAACTTTCGAGGGCCGTGGGAAGATTACTTCCCACCTACAAGATCTTACAAAATACACATGTGGGAAGTGCAAAACCCATTATAATACATTGGCCTTGTTATTATAACAATGGGAAGACTGATTCCTGCTTCAGTTTTGTGTTGTCATCTATTGTTTGATCAAATGAATAGAATTAACACATCTGTCTTGAAAGTTTGAAAGCGTATTATGGGAAGTAAATGGTCCAAGAAAGGCCCAAATAAAATATGAAAGTGTAACGAAAAAAGTTTTTTCGGGATGTATCTCGTATACCTATGCACAGAGATTTCATGTAATTGAGTCCTGGAACAAACATTCATTATTTAACTCAAATGGAAAAGCATGAACTTTGGAACTAAGATTTATCAGATAGATATAATTTTGTTGAAACAATATATTGTGTTTTCTCAGTGATTTTAAAGAATAAATCACTTGTTACTAAACACCATAAAGTGTTGTAACTGTTAAAATAAAAAGCCTCATATTTAAGTAGTATAAAGATTGCGAATACGTGTGTTCACACCGATAGGTGGAACTATTTATGAACTCGTTTTATGATTCACTAGAAAAACAATCTATGTTCGAGATGTGGCACCCAATGTTGCACGGAGAGGGTTCTCTAAGCTGTTACAGCCAACAAATACAAAAAATGTGCATTAAAATAAATTAATTTTAAAGAATATTTATTTGTATGACATTCATCAGAGTCTAAAAACTGTAAATAAAAAATATTGAATTCGGTTTTAGTTTTGTTTCAGTTAAAATGATTAAAAATATGGCAATTAACATACTATCAGTAAAGATAATCAAATTATGAGCATGTACCACATAATTCTCAGCCAAAAAAACAAACCGTTTTTTTTACTTGTTTCATAGGGTTCTTTCTGGAAATTCTGGAAAATTATAAATATTACTGATCCTGTCATATGGCGTTCTATATGATAGATATACATAATTTCCTTGTTTCCCATTTCCCATTTAAAAACTGGTCGCTTTTAACGAAATATCAATATGTGTTGCAAAATGGAAAATAATCCACCCACTTCTTCAATATCAATAATGGGAATTAGTAGGAACTATAAATATAAAATATTTATTTAGAGATGGCCTTTATTGCAGTATAAAATTCAACACATAATTTTGTAAACTAGAATGTGTTTTATTAATGTTAACATAATTTATAAAAAATTATTTCTGTTCATTATATTTCATAAAGCAAAAATTAATGTTTGATATGCTATCCAAAGTACTGTTCTGCAAGAAAGATTTGATGATCTTTTAAAATAAAATGACATGGAAAATCTGCTTTTATTGAATTCGACAAACATAAATGAAAACCAGTGTTTTACAGCAAAATATCCATAGAATACTCTTTTCCTAATCATTTACAATTTAACTCCTTATTAAGATACTTTAACTTATTGCCCCAAATCTCAGAAGCATCTTGATCCGCCGGCGGCATATATTATCCGAGGTTTAAAATTTTATGCTGCATGAGAGAAATCATCTTACAACTAAATGATTGCAATTTCTGATTTTTTTTCAAATTCTTATTAACTTCAAGTCATTGTATTTGAGTAGGAAATCTTAATAATCCTTTTCTGATCTAAACAAAGTTTCATTTATATTTGTATAAATTTTATAATATTTATTGAGTTAACTATCTTTCTGTAGGAGAAGTTAATAATATGTTTGTAATTTAAACTACGTTTTATTTGCATTTATTTACACTATAAATTTATTTCTGCTTTAAAAACATTTCTTCTTTAAATTTATCTCGTATTCCACAGTACCTAAATTAATAGTAATTTAATGTTGACGATTGAAGAGACATTGATTATTCAGCTAAATGAAACTTAATAAGATTGTATGAGATGCTTATTGTAATGAAACAATATATTAATCTGTGTTTTTTCATCTGCTGCAATTTAAAAGTAGATCATATTTTACTATATGGTAATAAGTTTTCTAAAAGTAAAAAAAAAGTGACACTTTCAAGCAGTGACAAGATCATGAATGAGTATAAAAAACATATACTGAAAATATTTATTTAAATTTCTTTTCAGTAGAAAATATTAATAACCTTTCAGTGAATGAAACAGTTATTTACTTATTTATATTTTATTAATTTGAAAATATTTAAATTAAGAAAGTTGACAATCAGTATTTTACAGTAAAATATCCATAAAAACATTTCTTACCAAACAGTTTAATTCAAATCTTAATTCAGACCTATTAATGGACGGATAATCACTCCTGACCTAAGACGAATACAAACCCGCAGTGATACGGGGCTTAAAACCTTATGCTGACTTACAGCAGATTAATCCTCTTACAACTAATTGATCAATCTATAAATTGTTCTCAATCTATGAATTTTTTTCAAATTTTAACTTCCGCATAACAGAACTAATTACATGCAAGTTTGTTTAAGTAGAAAATGTTTATAGTTTTTTAGACTAAACAATATTTTATTTACATTTATCTATCTTAAACAAAATATGAAATTGTAACGAAAAAAGATTTTTCGGAATGTATCTCGTATACTTATGTACATAGATTTCATGTAATTAAGACCTGGAACAAACATAAATTCTTAAAACTCAACGGGAAATGAAAGAACTTTTGAAACAAAATTTATCTTATACATATAATTTTGGGAAGAAATATATTTTTTGTGTTTTCTCAGTGATTTTAAAGAATAGATCACTTCTCACTAAACAGCAAAAGTTTTGTAAATGTTAAAATTAAGAAGCCTGATCTTCAAGTAGTATCGTGAATACGTATGTTCATGTTCACGCCGATAGATGGCGTTATTCTCATTTTAGGATTCACTAGAAAAAAAATCTATGTTCGAGAAGTGGCACCCAATGTTGTACTGAGATGGTGTTCTAAGCTGTAACAGCCAACAAATACAAATAATGTGCATTAAAATAAATTAGTGTTTACAAGACAAGATTAAGCATATATAGTATTCATTTGTATGTATTACAGTATTTATTTGTGTAATATCACACTCTGATATTCACCAGTGTGTGTACACTGTAAATAAGAAAATATTTATTTCGGTTTTATTTTTGTTTTTTAAAGATTATTTTTTTTCATGATAAATGCGTTTACTTTATATTTATGTAACGTAAGTAAGGAGATTTAAATCAAGAAATATGACAACCAGTGTCTAACTCTTAAACATGTATAAACACACGTTTTACTTGACATTTTTAAGTCAGTTTTTTGAGAATCATTGTCCGAGGACTAAAATTTCATGCTGACCTGAAGCAGATAAATGCTTTTGCAACTGATGAATCGGACTCTCTAAAAATTTACTCAATTTTAACTTTTAAATTCCATTATTAGCCTCATATCACGTTTTCTGTATAAAAGATTAATCTATTTCTAATTGAACAACGTTTTATTTACATTTATCTAACGAGTAAAAAGTTTATTTTTGCAATGAAAAAAGTTATATTTGGAATTTATCTCAGATACATTTCTAAATTCACAATATAACATATCTCAGATAATATCTAAATTTCTTGTAATTTAATCTTGGACGAGACACCGATTGTTTAACTCAACAGGAATTATATGAACTCAGATAACAAGATAGTATCAGGTACTTATTTCAATGAAACAATATATCTTCTGCGTTCTTTTATTCCTCTATCAGTTTTATACTTTTTATTCCTTTATATCAAAATTTCATGCAATGTAATCGCTATGATCCGATTGTTTAACTCTACAGGAATTATATCAACTTATATAACAAGATTGTATCAGATATTTATTAGAATGAAACAGTATATCTTCGGCATTCTTTTATCGGCTGAGATATAAAAGTAAACCCTTTTTATACTTTTATATCTAAATTTTCCGTAATTTAATCTTGGACGAGACGCTGAATGTTTTACTGAGAAGGAATTATATAAACTAAGATAAGAAGAGTGTATCAAATACTTTTTAGAATGAAACAATATATCGTCCGAATTATTTTATCTGCTGGGATTTAAAAGTAGATCATTTTAATTAGAAAAAAATATATTCTATAAAAGTGAAAAAAGTGACATTTCTAAATGATGTTAAGATCTTGAATGTGAAAGAAATCATAAATATAAAAATATTTATTTCAATTTATTTTCAGTAAAAACTATTAATAATCTCTCCATGTAAATAAACACTGTTTTTTTTTTATTTTTAACCTAAGAAAATTTAAATGAAGAAACATGACAACCAGTGAGTTGCAGTAAATTGTATCACATAAAAACATTTGTTGAGAGGGAGTTTTAATGCAACTCTTAATTGAGACCCATTACCGAACAAATAATCGCTCCAAATCTCAGAAGAATACAACTCCGCCGTCGACAAACATTATCCGAGACTTATAAGTTTATGCTGACCTGCATCAGATAAATCCTCTTACAACTGATTGATCGCAATCTCTGAAAATTTGTCAAATTCCGAGTTTCGCATCCCATCATTAGCTTCATGCACTACTCCAGGGGACAATTTCCTATTTTCATTTTTCTTATTTATTTGGAATGACTCCAGTATTGATTTTCTCCAGTCAGTTGCGTAAAAATGGAACTGGCTTAGAGATAGCACTCGCACACAATGAATAGCTAAACAACTTTTTTCCATTACGCACCTTCTTCCGATAAATTGAATTCAGTAATTAAATGTCATGGAGTATATGTTGTATTGAAACTACTTTTTCCACTCCTTTTTTCTGAAGGTGTATAGAGGACTGTAAGCGAATCTGGAAGCGTTTCATTAGTCCTCTTTCAATTTTAACACCGAAAGTTTCTTTTTTAACTCTTAAAGAAAAGAAAACTTTGGAATCTATTTATATATATTCCCTTTTACTCTAATTAAAAGTAAATTATAGAAATTCAAAGTTATAACTTTATTTAGCACAAGCGAAAAAGAAACTTTAATAATATTTAGTTCCAATATTTTTAGTATTCTGTTATCTTGCATTTATAATTTCTTCTTTCAAATCATAGATTTAAAAAAATATTATTTTAAATGCTACTTTTAGCTTTAAATAATAAACGCGAGTTTCAATACAACTAAAGGTAATATGTAAGAATTAAAGGTATTATCTAAGAATAATTTTCTTTAGATCTATTAAAATTTTATATAAGTCGCAGTCACTGTTCTGCTTACTATTGCTTTAATACTCTTTTAAACATATTATATTAAATAACTGAAATATATATATACTTAATCCGAGGCATTTTTAATATATTAATTCTTTCAAGAAATGCATATTAACTTTTTAAGCAATTGTAAATATAAATAATTTTTTTCTGTCTTTATTTTACATAGGTAATACTGCCGATATTTGACAGAAAAAAAGTGTTCTTTTGTCTGGTGAGATTTAACAGTAGACCATTTTTACACTTTTAATACTTTTATCTAAATTTCATGCAATTTAATCAACGATGAGACACCGATTGTTTAACTTAAAAGGAATTATGTGAACTTAGGTAACAAGATTGTATGAGATATTTATTAGAATGAAACAGTATATTTTCCGCTTTCTTTTATCTGCTATGGTTTAAAAGTAAATCCTTTTAATACTTTTTGTACTTTTAGATCTAAATTTTCCGTAATTTAATTTTGGACGAGACACCGATTCCTTAACTCAACAGGAGTTATATGGATCAGATAACTAGATTGTATCAAATGCTTATTAGAATGAAATAATATATCTTCCGAATTCTCTTATCTGTTGTGATGTAAAACTAGATCCTGTTTATAATTTTTATACTTTTATATATAAATGTTCTGTAATTTAATCTTGGACGAGACTCCAATTGATTAACTCAACAGGAATTATGTGAACTAAAAAAATGAACTTAGATAACAAGATTGTATCAAATACGTATTAATAAGAAACAATATATCTTCCAAATTCTTTTATCTGCCATGATTTCAAAGTAGATTATTTTTATTAGACAGCAAAATGTTTTGTAAAAGTGAAAAAGTGACATTTTTAAATAGTGTTAAGATCGTGAATGAGGGAGAACGCTATAAATATAAAAATATTTATTTCAATTTATTTTCCACTGAAAGTGTTAATACATCCTCATGTCGAATAAACATTGTGTTTTTATTTATAACCTCAGAAAATTTAAAAGAAGAGGCATGACAACCAGTTAATTAAAATAAAGCGTACATAAAAACATTTGTTGCGAGAGAGTTTTAATGCAACTCTTAATTGAGACCCATTACCGAACAAATAATCGCTCTAAATCTCAGAAGAATACAAATCCGCCGTCGACAAACATTATCCCGGGCTTAAAAGTTTATGCTGACCTGCAGCAGATAAATCCTCTTACAACTGATTGATCGCAATCTCTGAAAATTTGTCAAATTCCGAGTTTCGCATCCCATCATTAGCTTCATGCACTACTCCAGGGGACAATTTCCTATTTTCATTTTTCTTATTTATTTGGAATGACTCCAGTATTGATTTTCTCCAGTCAGTTGCGTAAAAATGGAACAGGCTAAGGAGATAGCACTCGCACACAATGAATAGCTAAACAACTTTTTTCCATTACGGACCTTTTTCTGATAAATTGAATTCAGTAATTAAATGTCATGGAGAATATGTTGTATTGAAACTACTTTTTCCACTCCTTTTTTTCTGAAGGTGTATAGAGGACTGTAAGCGAATCTGGAAGCGTTTCATTAGTCCTCTTTCAATTTTAACACTGAAAGTTTCTTTTTTAACCCTCAAAGAAAAGAAAACTTGGGAATCTATTTATATATTTCTTCCCTTTTGAGCTGATTAAAAGTAAATTATAGAAACCTGAAGTTATAACTTTATTCAGTACAGGCAAAAAACAAACTTTAATAAAATTTAGTTTCCTTAATTTAATATTCTGTTATCATGCATTTATAATTCCTTCTTTTAAATAATAGATTTTAAAAAATATTATTTTAAACTATACTTTTAGCTTTAATTATTAAAATCAATACAATTCATCTATACAATTAAAGGTATTATCTAAGAAATAATGGTATTTTCTAAGAATCATTCCCTTGAGATCTACTAAAATTTTATATAAGTGGCAGTCACTTTACTACGTACTATTGTTTTACAACTTTTTTAAACATATTATATTAAATAATTGAAACATACGTATACATTATTCCGATACATTTTTAATTTAGGAATTCTTTCAATAAAATCATATTAACATTTTAAATAATTTTAAATAGAAATAATTTTATTTTCTGTCATTATTTGACATAGACAATACTGTTGATATTTGACAGACAAAAAGCAAGTTTTTACATATTCTCTGAAGCAGCATTTTTGTATTTATTGAAGTGTAGGAAATGATTTAATTAAATTTAAGAGCTTTTGGTTAGTGCATTTTTATACTAAAATTTTATTCAAGCCATACATAGGAAAAAGATCATAAAAGAAAAAAATAAAGGAATCTACAAATATATTTTTTTCTTTTAATCTAAATGAAAGTGAATTAAAAGTATTGAACTCACACATTTACTATATACCAGTGAAAAACAAATTTTCTTACAGCCTAGTTTGAAATAAATTTGTAACTGTAACTCAAATTAATGATAGATTTCTCTTTTACAAAAAAGTTTAACGAAGTTATGTATTAACTCTATACTGTAAATATAGAAAGGACTTAAAATACATCATTCTAGTTTTATTAAAAAAATTTTTTTTTAAATATATCTTGTGTGCTTAAGTCTTTCATTAGTATTTCTTAAAGTTAATGGAAGTTAATAAATAAACATTTGTAAATCCTTTTCGAATGTATAATTTAATTGTTAAAAATGTTTCTTTTTATTTTGGAGAACAATGCTATTTCAATAAGGATTAAATAAAATGGATTATATTTTTCTGACCGTTTTTCATAGAAATGATTTTGAAAAAAATATGATATGCAATACAAATAAATTTTTAAAAATATGATCCAGGATATGACTCTTTAAATGAAATCAGTATTTGAAATTCTCAAATTGTCTCTTCTGATCTTTTCTATTTTATCACAGTTCTTTTAGAAAAATGTCTTTACAGCTTTAATGCCATTCTGGATTATAACTCATTTATCAGAAATGAAAAATAATCGGGTATTTGAGTAATTTTTCTATAACACAAAGACACACATTGATGAACTTTTTAATCTGCTTTCCACTTATTTACCCACGAAGAACAAAAAAAAATATTTGACTTAACGTTTGCAAAAGCTGGTTTGACAATGATAGGATTTGAAATGTAAAATAAAATAC
>CM063498.1:111610600-111645600 GCA_032207245.1 Pardosa pseudoannulata
ATGGTAATAACTGCAGATTATAGACTGAAGTTTATGTAACTGATGTTTATAGAAAAATTTATTTGCTACTTTTTCATGTAATATACTAGTTAAAAACTAGCATTGACAAATTTTACAAATATCAGAACCTATTTTAAGAATAAAAGTAACGGGGAAGGAATTCCCAAGTCGAAGGTCGACTTTCTAGCAACAGAGACGCTGGCGGTCTCTAAAAAAAAAAAAAAACTCCAGACACGGAGATACGAGCGGTCCTTGAGCGACCAGGCTCTATCAGGTAGAAGCCTCGAGAAGAACAAAAAGCCTCCGTTCTAGTCCTGTCCCTCCTTTTATAGCGGCACTCGCTCCCTTTTTCTCGGTCCTTCGAGAAACTTCCAGAACCAGGGTGACGTAATCTTGTGGTCACTCCAAGCTGGATCAGCTGTTCTGTACCCAGATGTCGTCGAAAGGCAGTTTCTCAGATCCATCAAATTAACCAACTTAATGGCCTTTTTGTGACCGCTAATGGGAGGCAAGGAGCACTCTAATTATGTACACACTTTCCACAGCATCGTTACATTCAGCAGGTTTACAATGCCCAGACGAAGAGGAGCCGGCAACGAACAGTTTTCAATTAAGGTGCTTAGACCACCTGGTTCTATTCGAGGCTAATCGTGAGTCCACGGCGAAAGGTCACCTTCGGGCCCCTCGTTCTTTTTGGGGTCCTGTAACGGATCGTTACAATATATATAATATATAAATATATATATATATATATATATATATATATATATATATATATATATATATATATATAATATATATATATATATATATATATATATATATATATATATATATATATATATATATATGACATGGACGAGTGGTTAAGGCATGAAATATACATTTAATTTCGTTTATAAAAAAGTCTTTATTATAATCATTCTGCCAAAGGTTATGTCATTTAGACATCCTTTGATCTCATACTTTGCCACAACAAGCATGGAGGATGTTATCAGCCCGAGTTCCTTTGGCTATCAGCCGAGTTCCTATGTGTACTTCCGCCTCAGAATTCTTCGCTCTGTATAGTTCCGCTCGAGGGCGTGTCTTTCTCTTATTACGTTATCGTTAATGACTTCTAACTATTTTTACTTATATATCGTTTAATTCTTAACCTCCATTTTTAAACCTGACATATATATACATATATTACGTTAAAATTTCAATAATTTTAAACTTATCCTGTACAATTATATTTTCATTTAAATCGTCACCTTTTTCATAAGTATAGGAAGTTGATGATATAAATTTTAGGAATGGGGTAAAATATTAATAGCTTTTTTAATAAAAACCTTTAAATATTCTTAAAATCTTCATAAATTTACTTTTTATAGGTTTTAAGGGTATGTATTTCGATTTTTTGAAAATTACTGGTACATTTGTTAAACAAATGTGGTATAATTCTACAACATATATTTTAACTAAATATTTTGCATTTGTGGAAAGTGGATTTAAACTACTTTCATAGTGGAGTGTATAGGTAGGTAAATTAATAGATATATATTTTGCTTCAACTCTTACATAAACCTTACATAAAAGTTGAAACAAAAAGGAAAAGTCAAGCTTCTGTTTAGTATTCACCATATGAATTTAGAAATATATTCATATTCATTATTCTCGGTGTTTCTATAAAATAAATTAGAAATTATAATTTTTTTATAATATTTACTTCATATTTTCTATACGATAAAGAGAATTTTGCTGTAGAGAATGTAGTATAATTCTACAACATATTTTTTGAACTAAATATCAGGGATTTGTGGAAAGTGGACTTTTGTACAGATACATTTGTACAGATAGATAAGTAGATAGGTAGATATTTTGCTTCAACTCTTACATAAATCTTATATAACAGTTTAAGCAAAAACGAAAAGTCAAGTTACTGTTCAGCATTCTATATTTACTTGAAAGTTGGAAATCTTTATTTTCTTTTCAAATAAGGTGCTTTACTCCAGTAATCAAAGATGTACATAATATATTTCTAAGAGAAAAATACGACTCTGAAAGTATAAAGCTGTTGCAGCATTTCTCTCTTCTATTTACATTCGTTTTTGAAGGTTTTTGAATTTAAGAGCAAGTTTGATTACATAACTCCCATGTTATCTTTGAATTATGTACAAATTTGAACAGTTGGTATAAAATAAGATGGGAATTGTTGATTGTATAGTTAGTGATAAAATACTAATTTGAGTGATAAAACGCTTTCATATGATTGTACTAATGAAATGTAGTAACATCAGATATAAAATGAAGAATCAGCGACGGTTAAAATAATAAAAATTGTATATCCGTTTGGAAATTCCTGTGGTTAAAGTGCCTTAATTATTTGCGAGTTAAAAAATAAGCTAAACTATACTTTCTGCAAGATTTTATCTTTGCTTATAATGTTCTTTATTGTATTAAAGAGTACAATACACGGTAAAATGTCAGAATTAAACTAAAAAATATAAGGTAATCATTGTCCTGGAAAAGCCAAAGTAGATATGCGGTTCATATTCAAAGTAAGATTTTCCCAAATGAAAAATCATTTTACGATCATAAAATTTGTTTTTAACTTACTGTGTCATTGTAATTTGTCAGTTTAACGTTTTAACATTTTATTAGTGACTTCAAATTCTTAAGATCCACTGTTCCTTTCTCAGTCTAAGCTACTTTTTAATTCTATACTCCGTATTAAATCTACTGAAAATTTATTACATATAAGCTATATTAGATAATTAGATACTAATATTAATATTTAAAATTATAAAGAGAGTGAATTTATTCCAGAAATCTTTAGAATGTAGTATTTTGAGAGAAAAACCTATATTTCTTACAATTAATTTTAGCTTTTAAATTTATAGATATATTACCTTATCTAAATTTAAGCTTGACAAATGCAATGTAATTTTAAATATGGCACAAAATTTTAAAGAAATTTTAATTTAATGTAAAAGGGAAAAACGTTAAGACATAGAGCATTTCTATATGAAATATATTCATTATAACAACTTATACTAATGCAATGTAAAATAAAATGTCCTTCTCCGGTGAGTAAAAATTTTCGACATCATTAATTGGAGACTGATCTTGAAAAACTGTTTCTTGTGCTGTATAAAATAATTCAATTTTAAACAAGCACAAAATATATATACGCCAAATGAAAAAAAAAACGTAGAAATCCATTTACTTTCAAAATATCTTTTAAAAAATGATAATTAGAAACTAGTATTTTTTATAGTAGGTAAAAGTTAATTATCATTTGGATTCTTGGAATCTCAGGTATAATTATACGAGTGACAATTATTTTAGACATATTAAAAGCAAATTTGCTTTTTTAGCTATCAATTTCTTAACAGTTTTATTTTTTTTTAATTTTAAGCTTTCAGACATCAGTAAAATTTTGGTTTTCTGAAGCAAAAAAAAATATATGCCTGCCTAAGAAATAGTTTCAATTCATCTCAACTCGCAGTTGAAGATCACAGAATTTATTTATTTAGGATCAATGTTCAACAAATACAACGATTTACTTCCTAAAATAAAAAGACAAATAGTTCATGTTATTAAATATTTTTATAAAATAAGACATTCACCTAGATCTGACTTTTTATCCAGAAGTACAAAGTTAATATTTTACAAGACCCTCATTTGACCTGTCTTCACCTACGCTTCAGACATCTGGACTGTGACTAGGAAAGAGGAAAAGATTTTGGGGCTTTCGAACGAAAGATAGTACGAAGTTTTTTTGAGGAATCAATGAGAATGGTAACTGATGTAGAAAGTTGAACATTAAATTGTAAAGAGTGTTTAAGATGCCAGATGTCTTTCATCTCACAAAAAATCCTCTTTAATTAGGCAGACCATGTTATTCGTATGAAAACCATAGCCAAAGAAACTTCTTTGGATAGATAAAATAATAAGAATAAAGAATAGAAGTATGGGAAGACAATAGCATTGATGGGTGCACTCAGTGGAAGAGGACTGTCTTGTCTTTAAGACCAAGAACTGGAGAAGTCTGGCTTCCAGTAAGGATGTCTGGAAAGAACTGGTTAAGAATGCCTTCACCAATACTGGGCTTTCTTGCTCTGAATGATGATGGTAGTGCAGATAATTTACGTCAATTCGTTATAAAAATTTCGTTTCTAATAAAATATATTTTTAAATCTACGTTATGGCTAAGTTAATTTCCTTCTTTTTATTTGGTGTATATTTCTACGCTACTAAAATATATATAATATTTGGAATAATAAAAGCAGATACTTTTAACTCTAAATCGCTATGAAGGAATTTGTAAATAAATCGTTCTTGATGTAAATCATTTTATTTTAAGATTGAAAGAAAAAGATTTAGTAATAAAGATTTTAAGTGTTGAAAGCTACTATGTCTTTTTTAACCCTCCGAGTGGAACACACCGAGGAAAAAAAGTCTCCAAAAAATATGTTTAAATTCTATTGTGTCAGTGACCAAAGTGTTCTATAATTTTTTACTTCACCCTTTGTCGACTAGATTGGAATGCGGGAAACCCACCCTCGTTATTGTCCCTTTACTTCCGGTTATAAATAGATATATAAATA
The DNA here is from genome assembly GCA_032207245.1 of Pardosa pseudoannulata. NCBI lineage: Eukaryota > Metazoa > Arthropoda > Arachnida > Araneae > Lycosidae > Pardosa > Pardosa pseudoannulata. The sequence goes on from CM063498.1 coordinate 111,615,193, forward strand.
AATATACATTATAGATTGTTAATTTTTAATACACATAAAGCTCGTCAAGTCTCGAAGATCATCCCATAAGAAATAATGGATTCTAAAATTACGAATAAAATTGTAAATAATAAAATTTTTACGAAAGGCATCCAAGATATTTAAGTGGAGCAATTAGAGGTACATGTGTTACCGCAAACGAAATACTTCGAAATAGATTGACAAAGCCATGAGAAGCTGTCAGAGTCTTTGCCTCAGGGAGTAGGGGTGCATCCCTCAATAAATGTCAGTCAAAGAGGAGTGCAGTTCCTTAACAATCGACCTGACCCTCCTACCTCAAAAATCCATGGGGAAAACACTGCCAGAAATGTACTATACATCCATTTTTGGAACGATTTTGGAGGTCGAAAATGGTACGTGACAGCCGGCGGAATTGTACGTGCGAACCGCTTAGAGGGTTAATACGTATATAAAAATTTATTGAACTATCAAACCTTTTTTTAGCATTTTATGTTATCGAAACTCTGTTTAAAACCCAAGAAATTCATCCACTGAATTCAATTAAAAACTTATGTTTCAACTGTTTTTAAATCTCTGATTTCATAAACTGATTTTCTTGCAAAGTGTTCTCACTGGTAAACGAAACATTTTATTCAAATTTAATTACATATTCTCTTTAGAAGGGTGATACTTTGATGATTAACACATTGCTGATTAACTGATTAACGAGCTCGTAAGGTTAGCTCATAGTTAGAGGTAAATAATACTGTCGACTTCTCTGACGTCTTGGTTAAGCGCAAATGGCTAAAATTGAGCCTAGATTAGTTTACTTTTAAAGATTTTTCTTGTACAAATGCATTGCATTCTTTAAAGAATTGCTTATGAAATTGGGGATTCTACGTTTATAAGGCCCTAATTTATGAGAGTATGCCTCTGACAAAGTGTGAAGAAAATCTAATGTTTAACTTCTAAATATTCAAACGCTTGAGATTTATTAATTTAAACATAATAAATCTCAAGCAGAATTAAGAAAATAATCATATCGTCTACCAACCTACAAAATAAACTAAATATTTAATTGGGTTTCGACTAAGAAGCTCGTATTCCTTTTTTAGTTACGTTGATAGAATTTAAGAGAAAAAACCTAGACAGAAATGTCAATGGATAAAATATAAATAATTCCATGTATACTGCGAAAATATAAAAATATTAAATGGTATATGTTTTTAATTCTAAGGTACAATGACAAAAATCTGTTTTTATTAAATAGCAACTGAGAGACAATTTCAGTATATTTAAAAAAACACTTCTGCTATATTCCTTAATTTGACTGCTAAATTATATATTGTAATTAAATTATATCGGCTTATGAAATTGATATAAATATTCGGAATACATATTGATGATTATGTTTAAGGTCAGAATTATATTTTCAAGTTCTTCATATCATTCAAGTTCTTCTTTTCTCAATTATTAACTGCTATCAGATTTGCGATGCCACGAATTAAACTAAAGAAGCCTACATTAAAATTTAATTAAAATGGTAATGTTTTATCTGTTTCCCCACTCTGATTTACATAAACTAATTTTCAGTAGATGTTTCTCTGGTAAGTCAAAATTTCATTTAAATTGAATGTAATGTTCTTTTTACGAAGGTATTCCAAAAATGGAACTCGTCTTTAAAATTTTTATTCTTTTGAATTATTTATATTTTAGTCAAACAATATGAAAGTGAATATAAACCAGGGAAAGATTACTTTTGTCAAAGACATTTCTTACACGAAATGCACTACCTACTACCAAAAGGATATTAATATATTTAGTGTTTATTATCACTTTAAAAAAACTGAATAATGTTTTACAATCAAATTATATTTGTTTCAAAACTTAGTATCTAAAAATTGTCCTGCATGAGAACATTTTAAATATACGCTTAGTTGTGTGTGTATATAGAAGGTATCCTGCCTATAAGTTTATATCAAAAACTTTCCCTTCTCTGTTATTTTAAACATAATACAAAACATTCTTTTCTAATATTAAGCCACCTTGTAATTTTTTTAATATTAAACTGATTAAAACCCTAGAAGGTGATTACTAAGTTCAATTAAATGGGAGATGTTTCAAATGTTTCAGTCCTCTGATTTACATAGACTAATTTTCATGAAACATTTCTTAGCTCTCAACTAAACATTTCACTGAAATTGAATCTGATGTTCGTTTAGAAAGGGTTTAAACACACTACTGATTAACGAGCTTGCAACGGAGACAACTACTGCCGACTTTCCTGATGCTTCGGGTAAACGACGATTGCACGAAATTGAATCCTGGGAAGATTACTTTTATCAAATTAAAGACTTTTCTTGCAAGAAAGCACCGCATTAATCCAACAATTTATTAACGAAATTAGTGATTCTCCACTTAATAAAGTCCTAATTTGTAGGCTTAAAATTTTTGGCCTATCGAAAAAAATCGCATCGTTAACTGTTCAAATATGGTATATTGTATAAAAAACAAGGGTTTAGTTTTTATTTAATTGAAGCTTCGAATTAATTGATTTAATAAGTGATTTAAATATTATAAAAGTTACATGGCATTTTGGAATAAATAAAGATACGTACATCCAATTTAAAAGCTTTGATATCCACATTTTTTTGCACTACTAGAATGTTAAAATAAGAAAAAAGAACTTTGATATATTATCATCTTATAGTGCCACATTATAAATTCTTCATAACAATATATATATATATATAATATATATATATATATATATATATATATATATTATATATATATATATATATATATATATATATATATATATATATATATATATATATTATATATATATATATATATATATATATATATATATATATATATATATATATATATATATATATACATATATATATATAATATATATATGTATATATATATATATATATATATATATATATATATATATATATATATATATATATATATATATATATATATATATATATATATATATATATATATATATACATATATATACATATATATATATACATATATATACATATATATATATGTATATACACATATATATATACACATATATATGTGTATATATATGTGTATATATATATATGTATATATATATGTATATATATGTAAATATATATGTATATATATATATATGTATATGTATATATATATGTATATATATTTATATATATATATATGTAAATATATATGTATATATATATGTATATATATATATGTATATATATGTATATATATATATATATGTATATATATATATATATATATATATATATAACTCAATCCATTTGCATTTCCATCTCAAACTGTGTATAGCAAATCTTTAAAAATGTTTTAGAAAAATACTTCAGGATTTTAAAATTTTTACCATATATATATATATATATATATATATATATATATATATATATATATATATATATATATATATATATATATATATATATATATATATATATATATATATATATATATATATATATATATACTATATATATATATATATATTTATATATATATATATATATATATATATATATATATATATATATATATATATATATATATATATATATATATATATATATATTTATATATATATATATATATATATATATATATATATATATATATATATATATATTTCAATCCATTTGTCATTTCCATCTCATACCGAGTACAAGATTTATTTAACAATGTTTTAGAAAAATACTTCAGGATTTTATATTTTCTACCATATTTATTCAGATTGAAATCCCAGCTCAAAATATTTATCATTTATTACACCAACTGAAATGAATCATATAGTACAGTAGTAATAAGAGTGTAAAATATAATTTATATGAAAATTTTTCTTGTCTGTATTTTCGTGGGGAAAAAATTTAAACAATTATTTTATACTTTGTAAATGAACTTAAAGATATTTCTTATTATTTCATAATATATCCATTAACAACTATCATTAATTACATTTAACTAACTTGAGTATTGGACATTAGGCTTTCATTTTAACTAAAATTTGTATGAAGATAGATAGTGAATAGACATAAATTCGAATATCAAGAAGTCTTATTTATTACTCAAATGCTTCGTTGACAGAAGAAGAATTGACCAGCATACAGACAGAGCTACTCGTTCGATTGTTCATGCTAATGTCGCTTAGGTAAGTATTTTATCAGAAGTATATAAACACAATATAAAAACATAAAAAGTGAGAAATCAAACACAGATAGTTATACATTTTTAAAGCAGTCAACTATGGAAATGGACTTGAATATTGACCTGATTTCATTTCAAAATGGTATGCGAAAGACAATATTGTCGCATGGTGATAATCAAAACTTATGCGGGATTTGAAGCCATACCAAACAAGTTGTTTTAATCCCTAGTAAGCGTTCGGTGGCGCTACTCATTCTTTTATACAGTAGAGAAATATTCCTGAATATTGTTCTAGTACAGGATAAAAAAAAGTTGTAGTTAATTCCAAAATAGGACAACTGAGACAACTAAAATAAAGCAATCCGCGTGAGATAGTAAAAAATATATATCCCTTGCTCCAAATTCCCATGACTTTACATCACATGCGATCCGACTGGTGAGGGTTTTAACACATTTATGCCTAGTGTTCATTTTTATGAAGATCACAAAAGTTTATAGGTTTTTTATTTCTTTCTAGGAACCACTCTTTCTTTCTAGAAAAGGTAGAGGACAATCCTACAAACAATTTATCATATTTTCGAATATCTGAATTCCTTATAATTTTATCCTTTGGATATACATTTTAGGATTTTTCGAGTAGTGTACATAAATTTACTTTTTTGACAGGTACATCGAGGGATGCAATGTCATCAAGAGAAAACATATCTCTGGAGCTGACAGGACATTCCGTCACTTTTAAACTGTCTTCTAGTTTCCAACTTCGGAGAAATCACTCTGAGCAAAATGTTTTTATTAAAACCTTAGTGAGGTTTTCTTAAATAAAATCTTAAATCCTTCGCTTTCAATCAAATGGCCCCCAACTCCCAATTTTGGATTTTCGATGTGGTAAAAATACGGGTAACAGCAATAGCAACATATATGTAGTAGAACTAGATTGATTTTGCTTGATTTGTTTGGAGCGCTACGTTCTATTGTTTTGCTACATGAGATCTAATGAAAGAGAGACCTATTGCTTCAAGTCGATTCAGATTGGATAGAAATATCCATACCGTTAGCAGAATAAGACTAAAAAGAAATTCTGGTACTGAAGAGCGGTGACTGTTTAAGGCGTTAAAAACTACTATTAAATAATTGGTCAAAAATATTGCTGATTTGTAGGTGGATGTTGTTTTATAATGCATAAAGAAGAGTATTCTGAAAAGTGCGTAATCAGCCTTTAGTCTGAAAGAAACGAACAGGCGACTATTAAAATCAAAAATACTATATCTATTATACATAACAAACTATATCTATTAAAACTATATATAGCATACAAACATAAATATTATAACATATTATACATAACATAATATATCTATTAATCCTTATAGTATAACACAATTAAACTGAACTGCAATGTATCTAGATACCATAATGATATTTTAAACTTTAATAAATCTAAAAAAATAATATATTGGACTAAATCATAATGTCGTAAAAGGACATTAATTTTTACAATTATTTTAAAACTTCATTTTACATTTCTTTTAATACCACGAAAGATGGAGATACGTTTATCTAGCTTGAGATACAAATTATTAAATAAATCACAAGTATAGTAGATAATATAACAATGTGAATTTATTTTTTTGTATCCTTCAAAGTCCTTGTTAGATATCGAATAAAATAATAATACCGTTAAAGTGCAAATTATTGGAAAAATAGTTTTAACCACTAACTGAATAAGTATAAAGTAATTGATTTTCAGATGATTATTTCTTTTACCAAGAAAAAAAAACAGTTACTCTATCATGAGTGTTTACCAGTTTCCGAAAGCAAATTGTTGACCTGCAGATTAATGAATGGATAAAAGATTATCGAACCCTTTTTATCAGATTATTTCAGACAGTTGTAAAAAAAGGTTTAACGGTGGTTACAGAACTTGCATTGATTGCAGGAAGTTAAACAAAGTTATTTCCTTTTATTTTCCTGTGGAAAACGTCTTGATTAGGTTACTGAAAACATGTGTCTGTAGAATAATTTATGTTAAAAATAGATTATTCTGTATTGAAGTATATCTGTGTCGAAAACAATCCTACTTCCCATTCATTTGCACCTTACTAATAATCTAAAAGAATAAAATTTATTTTCTATTTATGTATTAATTATGATTTTAAGACCTTTTTATAGCCTTGACAGAAGGCTTATTTTCATTTAAAGCCTATTTTAATTAACTTAAGTCAGTGTAACACAATATAAAATATAAGATTATAACACCGTCTACATGACCTTAAGAGGGTATAGTAAATAATGGCCACTTTAATAAATTTAACCCAGTCGTTATCTGAGATCATAAAACTTATCTCTTTATGTAAGAGAAATTCTGTAGTAAAATATGTCAGTTTATGAAGTACTTCTACATTATAAACTTACCAATATTTTCATGTTAGATATCATAGTGAAATAAAAATAGCTTTGAAAAAGTGATTTCCTGTTTTATTTTAATTTTTTATTACTTTTGAAGATAAACAAAAGAGAACAACTTCAAACTTGTAAAACTAAAATACATGTTAAATTAGTTATATGGATAGTACTTTATAAATGTCAATTTAAAGACAAATTCTGGACAGATAAAAGTAATTTTCAGTTAAATTTTAGTTAAAACTTGGCTTTTTAAAGCTTCATGATACTAAAAAAAACCGAATTCAGTAGTAAAAATAGAGAGACATAATTTCTAAATTTCAGCAAGCTATCTGAATATCAATCCATGTTGTGGTTCTACAAAACTGGAACTGAAAATTGTTGGAAACATTGAACGGTAGTTCTTTATCTTCTAGTTATGTTGACTGTAGAACTTGTATTTTAGATATTGTATTTTTCATTTTGTCAGTGTTTTGTAATTCTTTATTAAGTTTTTGTTTAACTCCCTTTCTTGGAGCATTTAATAGAGCATTTAACATATTTCTACTAAATGTGTGCATCACTGCATGTTAAGTCGAAATCGCATGTTAGTTCTCTGGACTCTTTAAACCGTATTTTCCGGAAAATAATTCGCCATTTACATGTGAATAAAAAATAACATATTAACACCTGCAACTTATCCGAAGGAGTTTTATTTTGTTTCGTACCATTAGAAAAGCAATTTTAAACTAAATGTTTTACTTGTGCCTATACTACGATTGACTCATAACATTACGGTGTCCCCAGATGGTATTCTTTTGTACAAATGTGTCGGAGCCGACTGAGATTTTGCTCTGTTGAAAATTGTAAAAGCGAAGAGAGATTTATCCAATGTTGGAAGTCCAAACAATAACAAATAGGTTAACACTAAACACACCATAACGTAATATGTATCCACGTATACTTAAAAAATGAGATGTATAATGAATTAAATATGCTTATTTTTGTATTTTTAATACATAAAATTTGGCAATATACAATGTTGTTTAAATATAATAAAGTTTAGTTTAGTTCCTTCCCAATATTCATATCTTATACATTAAATTAGGAAACACAAAATCCAGTCATTTGTCCAACTATGGTAGAAATAGGTATTCATTAAATAATGGTATGTTTAGTATTTATTTCGTGTTTAGGAGTTAATTATTAAGTACGAACTTGTACGAAAGGGTGTCGTTCAAAGAATGCTTAGAACTAATCAGAGGCTTGTTTAAATATACATACTTATGGAGTACATAATTATGGGTTATTGTCCATTATTTTGATTTCTATTCATTTGTTTCACAGGGAGGTAAACTCATTAATTTGGTCACTCTATTTTCGCTGCTTATTAAATTTTCAAGAATCGGTAATACCCAATAGTAATATAGACTATCTATTTCGGTTAAAATATCTAATAAATATGCAGTTGTTTCCCACTTTACAGGAGCATAGAATATGTGGTTAGGTCGACAATTTATTAATGAAAATGAAATTGGATAAGTAAATTGATTTTAACACTCTGTGGTAAACAGTCTTCTCTAAGGATTAGGCTTTGAGATATTTACCACGAAACAGTTCACTCCGCAACAGTAAAACAAACAAAAAAAAGAAGAAAAAGAGAGAATATAATCATGAGTTATCATTTAAAAATGTCCATAGATTAAATAATTAAAACGAAACCCTGGAAGAAGGTAGTATTATGCTTGCCGTTAGTGGTAAAGTAAGAGAAACAGGTTAAAACTAGTGAAAAAAAAGGTTTAAAAAGATAGCCAAAACTAAAACGAAGAGCTAAATTTGGTGATGTTAATTAGGTTCCAAGATAATATTAGGAACACGTTGCTTTTATATAATTAAACTTGGAGAAAGGTGGGGGGTCTCGAAGCATGGGTCCAGCCCCGGAAGTGATATCAAACAAACACTTGACAGTGCAGATATTATAATTTGTGCTATTATGTACTAAAGAGAGTTACAAACATCTTGAATAACATTTGCATTTAAAAGTAACGAAAGAAAGGAACATAAATTGACAACAAATTGTTGTCAATTTATGTTCCTTTGTTGCGATGAATAAATTGATTTTAAGCTGTCGATAGCAATAGAAATCCCAATTGTGATTTCAAAGCTGAATTAGAGAATAAAATAAAATGTGTAAGTTAAATTGGTCAACCCCTATATGCTTATACTTAAAATATAATCTACTAATTAATTCGTTAGAAAACAATTATATGGCATATTCTCAGAAAAATCGTTTGATAATATTAAAAAATACAATTTAGGCATACATTATATGCAATAAAATAAAATTAGTGTGCAGGCTAATTAATATCAAATGAAATTATCAGTCATAATTTTATAAAAAGGCCATACAATTCTTTATTTTCAAATATATTATCGCCTGCAAACAAATTTTAATATTTTCATTCCAATTAATTATACAATCGATCAAAGCGAACTTTTGTTTACCTCTTATAAATACTAATATAAATTCCCCACAATGAATATATGATGATCGAGAATTTTGTCTTCCTTCTTTCGTACTTAATGATTCGAATCCCCTGATCTCTAGATAAATATGAAATTACTCTTTTATATGAAACTTAAGCATCTGGGTTAAGTTATTTTCTTAAGTTGCCTCTAGGTGATTCTTCATGGGTTTTGATTTTGCTTTCTCCGAGCTTCAAATGTGTGGATATGTGTTCTAGTCTGATAAACTAAATAAGAATAAAATACTTCTGGAAAGTTGACCTTTTCCAATAAATTTAGTCTTTCTGTTATTATCTAAATGACTCACAAAAGATTATTTTTGTATTTAATCTTTATATACAGCGCTTTATATTTCACTTGCATTATTTTAATTTTAATACTTTTTTCTCAGGAAAGGTCTAATAAATAATATCAAATGAACTGCCAAGAGAACTTAACAAGTTAACTGTCAAAATTATTTTATTTTGTTTTACTGCTCTCTGTTTGAAAATGTAACATATTATTAGCAACATATTTATGCATATTTAAGCAAACGTTTATTCTATTTCTAGTTAAAATTTTAATTTTCAATATTATCTATTATTAACTATTTCAAAATAAGCATTATGGAAAATACTGCCTGCTTTTTACTAATATTAAGACATTTTCATCCATTGGTTACCTTTCAGACTTTATAACAAAACTTAGTTAGTATCATGGCATTTGCTGCAAGTATAGTTCAAAAAAATAATAGAAGTTAAAATAACATGAAAAGCCATTGTTTTTTCATCTTTCTGTTTAAAAATATAACATATTATTAGCAACATATTTATGCAAACGTTTATTCTATTTCTAGTTAAAATTTTAATTTTCAATATTATCAATTATTAACTACTTCAAAATAAGCATTATGGAAAATACTGCCTGCTTTTTACTAATATTAAGTCATTTTCATGCATAGACTGCTTTTCAGACCTTATAATAAAACTTAGTTATTAACATAGCATTTGCTACTAATATAGTTCAAAATCATAATAACATATAAAATAGCATGAAAATCCACTGTTTTTCATCACCTGTATTAAAATGTAACATATTTATGGAAACGTTTATTTTATTTCAAGTTAAAATCTTAATTTTAAATATTATCAATTATTAACTACTTCAAAATGAGCATTATGGAAAATGCTGCATGCTTTTTACTTATATTAAGTCATTTTCATGCATAGGATACCTTTTAGATCTTATAGTAAATCTTAGTTATTATCATAAAATTCTTTGCAAAATATAGTCAGAAACATAATAACAGCTAAAGTAACATAAAAAACCATTGTTTTTTCACCCGTATGTTTAAAATTGTAACATATTATTATCAGCATATTTATGCAAAATTTTATGCAAGTTAAAATCTTAATTTTAAATATTATCAATTGTTAACTACTTCAAAATGAGCATTATGGAAAATGCTGCATGCTTTTTACTTATATCAAGCCATTTTCATGCATAGAATACCTTCCAGATCTTATAGTAAATCTTAGTTATTATCAGAGTATTTGACACAAATACAGTTCAAAAGCGTAATAACAGATAAAATAGCATGGAAAGCCATTATTTTTCATCAATCTGTTTGAAAATGTAACATATTGATGCAAAAATTTATTTTATTTCAAGTTAAAATATTATTTTTTAATATTATCAATTATTAACTACTTCAAAATGAGGATTATGGAAAAGGCTGCATGCTTTTTACTTGTATTAAGTCATTTTCATGCATAGAATACCTTTTAGATCTTATAATAAACTTAGTTACATAGTATTCGCTGCAAATATAGTTCAAAAACATAATAACAGCGAAAATAACATGAAAAGCCATTGGTTTTCATCACTCTGTTTTAAAAATGTAACATAATATTAGCAATATATTGATGCAAAAATTTATTTTATTTCAAGTTAAAATCTTAATTTTAAATATTATCAATTGTTAACTACTTCAAAATGAGCATTATGGAAAATGCTGCATGCTTTTTACTTATATCAAGCCATTTTCATGCATAGAATACCTTCCAGATCTTATAGTAAATCTTAGTATGATAAAATGCTTTGCAAATATAGTCAGAAACATAATAACAGCTAAAGTAACATAAAAACTATTGTTTTTTACACCTATGTTTAAAATTGTAACATATTATTATTAACATATTTATTAAGACATTTTCATCCATTGGTTACCTTTCAGACTTTATAACAAAACTTAGTTAGTATCATGGTATTTGCTGCAAGTATAGTTCAAAAAAATAATAGAAGTTAAAATAACATGAAATATTTTTCATCACTATGTTTGAAAATGTAACAAACATATTATTATCAGCAACACCTTATAATAAAACTTAGTATCATGGCATTTGCTGCAAATATAGTTCAAAAACATAATAACAGTTAAAATAACATGAAATATTTTTCATCACTATGTTTGAAAATGTAACAAACATATTATTATCAGCATATTTATGCAAAATTTTATGCAAGTTAAAATCTTAATTTTAAATATTATCAATTATTAACTACTTCAAAATGAGGATTATGGAAAAGGCTGCATGCTTTTTACTTATATTAAGTCATTTTCATGCATAGAATACCTTTCATATCATATAGTAAAGCTTAGTTATTATCATAGCATTTGATACAAATATAGTTCAAAAGCATAATAACAGATAAAATAGCATGAAAAGCCATTATCTTTCATCACTATGTTTGAAAATGTAACATATTGATGCAAACGTGTATTCTCTTTCAAGTTAATATATTATTTTTTAATATTATCAGCTATTAACTACTTCAAAATAACAATTATGGAAAATGCTGCATGCTTTTTACTTATATTAAGTCATTTTCATCCATGGGTTATTTTTCAGATTTATTTAGTATAAAACTTATTTAGTATCATAGAATTCGGTGCAAATATAGTTCAAAAACATAATAACAGCTAAAATAACATGAAAAGCCATTGTTTTTCATCTTTTTGTTTAAAAATGTAACATATTATTAGCAACATATTATGTAAACCTTTATTCTATTTCTAGTTAAAATCTTAATTTTAAATATTATCAATTATTAACTGCTTCAAAATGAGCATTAGTGAAAATGCTGCACGATTTTTACTTATATTAAGTCATTTTCCTGCATAGGATACCTTTTAGACCTTATAATAAAACTTAGTATCATAGTATTTGCTGCAAATATAGTTCAAAAGCATAATAACAGCTAAAATAGCATGAAAAGCCATTGGTTTTCATCACTCTGTTTAAAAATGTGACATATTATTAGCAATATATTTATGCAAAAGTTTATTCTATATCTAGTTAAAATCTTAATTTTAAATATTATCAATTATTAACTACTTCAAAATGAGCATTATGGAAAATGCTGCATGCTTTTTACTTATAGTAAGTCATTTTCATGCATAGGATACATTTCAGACCTTATTATAAAACTTAGCATCATGGTATTTACTGCAAATATAGTTCAAAAGCATAATACCAACTAAAATAGCATGAAAAGCCATAAATCGAATATGGTAGACATAAATCGAAAATTGACGAATAAGAACGGTTGTTTTAGTGCTTTGACACTAGTGTTTACCAAAGATGATAAACCGTGATTTAATTTCCATGGGTAGTGTATCCGACTATACCCCTTGTTGCTGGGCAGCCATTTTGGTCGCCACTTACGAAATGCTTGAGATACATTGGGACTATTCTTTTGCATCCGGTCACTACATGGGTTAACTTGCATGTAACTTTATGTGCATTCTGTCTGAGAAATAAACATATTTTCCCACTAATCCTAAGTAGAAGTGTGGGCATTATACTCCAGCAAAATATGCTCCGTTTGATTGACATCAAACTATCAACTTTAAATAAAGTGATTCTTTTTCTGTCAGTTCATTTTTAGAATGTATTAAATAGAACTTTCTCACATTTCTCACAGGGCTATGGTAGAAACTGCACATACTAACTACATACTAGAGTTAAGTTTGAAAAAATAGAACTGTAGAAGAAATCCTTGAGAAAAATACAAATATTTGAAAAGAGAGCAATACTGCATGATGTAAAATATGAAGTAGTCTGGCTAGCAATTTCATAGTCTGAAGGACATTTTCTGTTTTGAAAATATAATACGGCTGCAAAATGAACTCTGAATTTAATGAAGTAAAACAAAGCACACGACAACTTATAAAGTAACATAGGATAAAACAATGTATATCATTTAGTTTGTCAAAGTGCTAAAATTGAGTAAACATTCTTTCAATGAACATAAAAGTTTAACAAATGAGTATAGAAACTTAGCCATCATAATATTCTGTTATTACATATGTAATCTGTTATTACACATGTCTAAATATAATAAAAAACACTAAAGTACTTGTCTATACTTAAATCTTAAGCATAGAGTTCTTTTCATTCAGAAGTGTTATATATAATTCAGAAATCTTCATATAGTAAATTTCGTGCTTTGCCTATACTTCATTCTACTTATTTTACTACATAACTATGTGTTTATACGTAAATCTTATGATGCCTCAAAACTATGAATTGATTTCGTTTCTATCAGAAGTGTTATATATATTACAGTAATCTTCATATAGTAAATTTTGTGCTTTGCCTATACTTCATTCAACTTATTTTTCTACTTAACTATGTGTAAATTATATTTAATTTTATTGATATCTATTCCTCATCAACTGAGGAAAACTAGTTTATATCTCTGTCATTTTTTTTCTGCGACATACCTTATTAAATATATTTACGCTGTAGTACTATGAAGGCTTATGGTAATAAATACTCATACTAAATATTTTCTAGTTTTGCATTATTAAAGGATTAGTGAGTAATGATAGAGACAAAATGGTATAATTGAAAATGAAATGTACTGAATCAATTTTTAATTAATACTTATATAAATTAATAAGTAAATTGAGCAAAGCTGGATTAACGAGAAAACGGCATATTATTTTAGGTCGTCTTTCAGAAGAATTTTGTCTAATTCCCTCAAACATCCTATAATAAATTTAATAAAATCTCGTAAAGATTAACAGCTTATTACAAGAAATGAAATTAAATTAGTACCATACAAGAGCAACTTTCTATTCATTTATATTAAATTAATTTCTCTGATCTTAAAATCACACGGCTCTTTATATATTTTTAGCTTTCATCCTTCTGCAACTGTTACACCAATTTTAATATACGCAGCACAATTAATTACAGAAATGTACCGAAATGATCAAAGTAAACTTTCGTTTAACTTTTATAAATATTAACTTTTCCCAGAACAAATATATGATGACGGAGAATTTTGTCTTCCTTCTTTGAAACTTAATGATTCGAATCCCCGATCTCCAGATAAATATGAAATTACTCCTTTATACGAAACTTAAGCATCTGGGCTAAGTTATTTTCTTAAGTTGCCTCCAGGTGATTCTTCATGGTTTTTGATTCTGCCTTCTGTGAACGGGAAATATATGGAGAAGTGTTTTAGTCTGATAAACTGAATAAGAATAAAATACTTCTGGGAAGTTGACCTCTTCCGATAAATTTCGTTTTTCCATTATCTAAATGACTCCCAATAGATTCTTTTTGTCTTTAATCCCCATATAAATTGCTTTACAGTCCACTTGCTTATAAAATATGTTATCTTGTAGGTTTATTTGCTACATTTTAGCAAACATTTTATTTTAATTTATATTTGATGTTTAATATATTATTTAAAAAAATATATTAAAGATTAAAATTTATACATCTTTTGAACTTTTAAACATTTAAACGACATTGTATTTAAATAGATAAATCAATATATCATCGAAAATATATGAACACACTTTACAAAATGTGGACAATCCCCTATATAATAATAGCCTAAGTTATCTGTCCATCTGTCCTCAAATTTATAAAGAGGTTGGACCTGGAATAGAAGAATCTATATTGAAATCTTGATAAGTTAGGGTTAGCAAAATTCAAAGCGAGTTCGAAAACATTCGAAAACCACCGCTTCCCTCATTATCGATCGTTTAATGGCATAATTTCAAGCAATATTTTCCTGGTTAAGAGCAGGTGATTAAATTCATCATTAATTCACATTATAAGTAAATGAAAATAACATTTTTGTAGCATTATGACGTTATTTCTTTAACTATCTCATTTAATCATTCAAATTCTTTTCATATAAGTCTGGGAGTCTATTTCAAGGACTAACAAATATCTAGCTTTTAAGTTATATATCTTTGAAAAATAAGAAATTTGTTCGTCTGTATGTTTGTTTTTTTATACATAACCACACGTTGTGCAACCAAATCGCTAAATTTTGGACGTCATTCATACGTACTGGCAAATAATCACTGTTAATATTAAAACCACTGCTGTTCATTATATCACGTAATATGACACGATAAATTAAAGTTGGCAACTAACATGCTGTCAGTAAAGATAAACAAATTATTGAGCATGTACCAGATAATTCTTAGCCAAACAACAAACCATTTTTTTACATCCTTCATAAGGTGCATTTATTTTGTTTTATCAGTAATCGATCTAAAACCTTTTTTTTCACAGTGACTTGTCTCTTGTTCTTTGAACCTATCAGACCACACAAAGTACTTGCATCTTTATTGTTCCAGCAGTTTTTAATAGCATTCATCAAATCTAACTTTGAATTAAATTGTCTTCCTTTTTTGTAAACATTTCGGACTAAAATTCTCCAAATATACATTCTATTACATTCAGATCGGGTCTACTAGATGGTCGTTGAAGGCATTTCTCTTGGTTAACTTTAAGCCAAGATTTAGTAGATTTCGAAACACGAACAGAAGTGTTGTCTTGATGTTACAGAAGTGTCTCCTGAAGTTATAAGAGGAAAAATGGGTACTAAAGTGTCTCCTAACATATCTTGACACACAATTGGATTCATTTTGTTAAACATGAAAACAATAGGAGTGGTTCCACAGGCAGAAAATGCAGCCCAAACCATTACAGAGCCACCTCTAAATTAACGTTTTGAAAAAATATAAGGTTCCTGTCGTAAATCATGACATAGTTTATAGCCTTTGGGTCCATCGGAATTAAATTTCTTTCCATCGGTAAACACAGCATTTCGGGAAAAGTCTAAGCGAGCATTTTTGTGTTGCTTAGAAAGAGAGGTTTTCCTTTAAATTTTTCAACTGAACAATAAAAATGTCTTACCGTTCGGCTTGTACATGGTAATTTTAACTGTTATTGAATTTCAGCAGATGGCATTTTTCTTTTGTCCACAAGCTATCTTTCCGATTTGTCCTAATTGCCGTACAGTTAAGGATTTCGGACTTCCTGTACACTTCTCACTGACGTAATCTTCGGGATTTCTGAGAAAACTGTTTACTTCAGCCTTGAACCTTCCTATTTTTCTTGGAATATGAGAACCAGACATCCCAGCTTCATTTAAAGTTAATAGTTGTATTTCTTCATCATTGGATAACTTTTTTCTTCTTGGAAACGTCTTAAACACACCAAATATAAAATGTATGCATATAACACGTTTACATTTACCAAAACTTCCATGGCGATCTGCTTTCTCAGATCTGGCATTATATCAAATAAGGCTAGAACCATCGTCTTTATAATTTTTTTCCAAGTTGTTTTTTGCATTGGTTGTAAGAAATTAACATAATTTATGTTCCCCCTTCCGTTTTTCTAAACAAAGTTTAGGCGTATTATTACGATATTGATCATAGAAAAGAAAATATAATTCCATTACTTTTTGATTTTTTTTTTAATTTTTCTATTGCCTTTATAATTTTTCTAGCTCTGTATTGTACATAACTATGAACGAAAATTACATAGTAAATATTCACTTATTTACAATTTTGAAAACATCAATATTCTATAACATAGCCTGAAGAAAATTATTACTATTGGAATCATTAACCACTTAACGTGCACGCTCAAGTTAACTCTCCAGCGCGAAACTGGCCAAACTGTGCACACTTGAGATAATTCGAGCGGATTTGTACTTTATGTTACTATAATTTTTCATACTCGAATGCAACCGAGAATAAAAAATAACAATGTGAAAGCAAAAAAAAAATAAAATAATCGTTTTATTGATATTTATCAATTACATGGGATTTTTTTGGCCAGCCTTTTTAAAAACACTGTGCATTAAGGGGTTAAATAAACGGATTTCAGCAGTCAACAGCAATAATTTTCATATTATCGACTTCCCATCCATATCAAACGTTAAATTAAAATTAATAAATAGAAGTAACAAGAGTGAAATTACCTAATTTAATGGAACTTAGATATAATACTTAAAGTTACAAGAATGTATTCAAAATTTATGGGCACAAACAATGAAATCAAATTAAAACCGTTAAAGAGCAGCAGTGCATACATCTCGGATTTATTTTAATTTCATTCTAGAATCCCTAATACACATTTAATTTATTTTCAACTGCTTACAACTGTTAGACAAATTTCAAAACTTGCAGTACAGTTAATTACTTTCCGTATTCACTCGTCTTCTAAATATTCTTACAACTTTCTCTAAAATAAATATTAAATCATAAGGAAATTTGTATTCCTTCTTTAAAATTTAATGTTTCGAATCCAAAATCTCCGGCTAAATATAGAATCACTCTTTAATATAAAATTTTACCATCTAGGATAAGTTATTTTTCTACGTCTCCCTCTAGGTAAAGTTTTGAATTACACTTTCTATGAGTGCGAAATACCTGTACAAGTATTCTAGTCTAATAAACTGTACAAAATGAAATATTTAAAGAAAGTGAAACATTTCCAATAAAATTTAATTCATTTCATTATCTAAATCACTTTCAGTAACTATGTTTTGTATTTAATTCTTACATATTTTTTACCGTCAATTTGTGTGTGATTACTTTATAAGCTTTTTCCCTTTTTTTACAACTATCAGTAGTTATTATAAAATAATATTGCGGCGACGTAACTCAAAATATTATCTCGTGCAAAATTAAATGCAGCTATTTCAATTGTGACTTTTCCTTTTTTCCTGATGGCATCTCGAGACATTATTCTATTCATTCTGCCATTTTTGTATTGTAAGCTGTTCACTTCATTTTCTCTCCAGTTGTTGAGAGATGTAAAGCAAATTAGTACGAATTTTATATTAAATATTTAGGCTTGCAACGATATAGTTGATATCCTCATCATATATTTCCTTCCTCTCCATGTGGTGACCTGTGAAGACGATGAACTGTAATTGAAACTCATGTCTACGCATTTTATAGCAGTAAGATCCTAGCACAGGTAAGCGGAGAATTTATGCTCTTTTCTGCAAATAGCCCATTTTTCTGTAAGTGAGACCTTCCTTTTACCTAGTGTAATATATTTGTTTTTCATATTTTGAGCCATTCTTTAAAAATGAACCCGCCAAATTCTGCAGCCTTTTTTGGCGAAACTAACAGAGTGGCGTTGAAACTGCCTCAGTTTTGGGATAAAGACGCCAACTTGTGGTTTGTGAATATAGAAGCTCAATTTGTGCTCGCCAACATTACGCAGGATTTAACAAATTATTATGCAGTGGTTTCGGCTCTTAACTCTGAAACGTTGTCGTATGTCAGCGATATTGTTAAACATCCACCTACAGAAAAATTATATGAAAGCTTGAAATCCCGACTAATCACCGAATTTTCTGATTCAGAGCAAAAGCGTTTAAAAGACTTGCTTTCAAATACTCTGCTTGGCGATGAAAAACCATCACACCTCTTACGAAAAATGAAACTTTTGGCAAATGATAAAATTGGCGATAATTTTTTAAAAACATTGTGGATTCAACGTTTACCACAAGAAGCCCAAACTATTATTTCAATTTCGGAGGGAAATTTAGATCGCCTAGCACAAATCGCCGACAAAATTATTGAGATTACTCCGCACCACAATACCGAGACCCGCGCTTCGATTGGAAATGCTGACGTTGCAGCCTTACAGACTCAGATCGCCATTTTAACAGAGAAGGTTGAACGCGTAGCTTGTGAAAACAGCCATAATTCTCGCTATGGCAAGCCACGGCGATTTAACTCTCATTATAGGCGCCGATCACAGACACATAAAAGACAACAATGTGGTATATGTGGGTATCACAGCAAATTCGCTGAGAAGGCAAAACATTGTACTCCACCTTGCAATTTTAAACAGCCGGAAAACTAATTCCGAAATCACATGTGTATATATAAAGTCTTGTATAGATTAAAATGTATTTTTATACTTCTATGTATTTAAAAGTCCTTTTATGTAAATTTATAAAGTTCATAATAAAGTAAAATAAATATGCATAGGACTAATTAATTATAAAAAAGAATTTTAGGCTTCTAATAGTTCGGGACTGGAACTTTGGTCAATTCTATTAAAATTTGTTTAAATAGTTATATTCTCATGAGTCAACCTGTATGTGTAATAAAAGCAACAATTGCAATTTAGGTTTCTTTTTTCCTGATGATGATGCGTGAATATCTTATATGATAGCTGTAGGTTTTCAACCGTTAATCATACCTCAACCTGAACCAAAATGAATCGGTTGAAAAGTGTTCACAAGCACATCAGAGTAGTTTGCATCAGGAAGATAATTAGTAAAATCAATTCATGCCTTTTTCCAGACATGCACGTAAAAAGTGCGTTAAAGACTTTTATACAGAGCATTGCTGATCGTGTAAATTCTGTATCGTAATAAAATTAATAACATACCTATGCTGCAGAATGAACAGAAATAAATAAAATCAAAAATACTGCATTCAAAAATCTGCATGTGACAATATCTGCAGACAATTGAAATTTTCTTCCGTGGAATTTTAATTCGTTTTTAAATTATTATTATAATCCTAAATACAATTTTTATGTAAATAAAAGTTGTGTGAACTTTTAAAATATTTCAGTAATATTTAAATGTTCCAAAAGATTTTTTGAAAAATGTTATAAATATATAAGAAGATTGCAAAATTAATTTTAAAATGAGAGCTAATTTGTATTTTAATGTTTACTAGATTTTGGAAAACTTGCACTCATTTATTTAAAAAAAAATTGATAAATGCACAGTTAATTCTCAATTTTTAGGCATGAGTATATCTTTACTTTTCAAATTCGTCACAAAATATACTGAGGATATAAAGATTCATTATTTGTGTTAGCCTCATCATATTTCAAAGCTTAGTGTTATCTTTTTGAATGTTCTTCAACTGCCAAATCAAACTATCATATATGCTTGCATTTGCATCTAACTTTCATTTTTAATATTAATATAGAGTACTATTTATTCGTTTTTCTATATCTCATCTAGTGTCATTTTTTTTATTGTTGTTCTTACAATTCTCTGATGTGCGCTGGCTTATTTTGACTTATGCTAATTTTATATATCTTGTCATATTTTTGGATCCCAGTCCCGCTGACATACTGTCATATTGGTCATGTTTTCTGAATTGGTGACATCGTTTTTAGATTTATTGAATCCAATATTATCCCGTACGGAACAAAGGAAAGATTTCTTCTATTTTCTCCAACAGATGTGCACTCATTCACTGGCGTTTAGCCAATATGAAGTGATCTTTTCTTCTCTCGGTATGTTGTTAAATGCAGTTATAATTCTCTTTCATCCGTACTCTGTTACCCTCTATGAAAATGCGTCTGCCTGCTTGCATTTACTTTCGGCTTATTTTCTCTCTATACTGCTTATGTTTGTACATTAGCATACTTCTAAAAAAAGAGTTATGGTACATAGACTTTTACAGGAAGACATAAAGATATGGGGTATTTTTTATTATAAGCAAACTACATAATATAGTGCCATTATATTAAATAATGCTTAACTAATTTAGTAATATATTCATTAGGCTGGTTGATATAATAATCATATTTCTAAGTAAAATATGTTTTATCAACAAACAATAGGACCTTAGTATATTAGAAAATGTCAGCCCAAAATACAAATAAATGAAGAAAGAAAAATACTGCATTGATGAAAAACAGTGAGCACTTGGGCAGCAATTTTATCGACTTCGATCAGCATGGTTTTAATATAGCTTTCTTTTGATTGTTTCGTAAACAAAAAATAAATAGAAAGAAAGCTCTATTTTAATTTCTCAGTAGCAAAAATAGTATTCAAATCCCACATGTATTTCTAAAGTGTCTGAAGTCAAAACAACTTACATTCCTGAGTTACAACTATGGTAAAAATGTATAAAAATTACTCTAGTATTGCATCAAATGTTTACTAATTTAACTTGATATCCTGCCCATCAAAATACACATTTGAGTCACTTTTCTTGTCATATTGATTCACTCATTCATCATGTATTAATAAACAATGTAGATAAATAATAGTATTAAATTAAACAAATTATTCATAATCTGTAGATACCTAATAGTGATATTGAACGTCTTGCAAACTATATATTTTTGTGAAATTGTTAGTTTTGCAAGGATTTCCAGTTTAACTCATCAGAGAGGTGTTTCTAATATTATCAAATATATTAATTTTTTCGCAAACATTAGAAATTCATTTTGGATTTAGAAAAGAATAACTGACATCTATACTGCATGTACATTATTTTTTTAACTAAGGTCCTTTTTATCTTATTTAACTTATGTGCAGACACACCCAATGTCTCGAATAAACCCTGAAATTAAGAATCTAAACAGCCAATCACAAGAAGCGCATACGCCGTGCACTCAAAGAATTATATTTAAAGTAGAGATGGAAGCTCAATCATGGTGAATAACAAGTAAATGACTAGCAGTCTTTATCAATTTTGTTGGAGAATTGAATTTTATGAATCCTAGAATACAATAATCCTAAGTGTTCCTTTATCCACTTTCTTTCGGTGCCTTATGTATTCGGTATCATTGTTAAATGATATGCCATGGAATAACATAGCACATGTCCATTTTTTATCTCAATATGTTTGTTCTACTTACTATTATGTTCTATTAATTACTTAGAAATTGTTGTTGATAAACTTTTATAAAAGTGATAATAATGTGATAATATTGTTAATTTAGAGTTGCTTTTTAATATATTTCTTCTTCACTTTGACTAAATATTTATTTTATATAATGAGTTATTCTTGATGATTAATTGAACTCTGACTGACCATGATCAGTAATTTTAATGTCCACAACTAAACGAACCAAAATTCTTATTTTCGTCACTGGATAACACTCATTTTATAATACTGATGTACAAACATAAAAAGTGAAAGTACAGTGCATGAAAGTAACCGATTGATAACAATAAACGATATGCAAAATTAGATAAAATTACCCCACTGTTTAATTCACAGGTACTAAATTTCAAAACAAATCGAAAAAACACACCTTATATTTATGTACTGTTTATTATCCTTTAAAGGGTAATAAACAGTACATAAATATAAGGATAATTAGATATTGAGAAGAATATCTAATATTAATAGAAGAAGATAATAAGAATTGTATACATATAATTGTATACATGATATGTATACAATTCTTATATTTTAAAACATAAGAATTGTATAATTAATTTTAAAAAATGATCAATTGATGAATTATTCGTAATCATAATCAACTTGTCCTAATGATTTAAAATTTTGATCTTTTGTTTTAATGTTAAATCATTTCGCTTTCCAGCTTCCATATCGCAAGCTTCATAAAATATACATACGCTCCTTCTCACTTTTGATAAGAATGTGTTGAAGAATTGCTTATCTGCAACCATAGACCACCAACAGGGTGTGGGTATTTCTGAAAAAATTCAGGAACGTATAATTCCCCATTTCCCTAGGTGTAAGAGGAGAATTATCGGAAATTCAAACAACAACGAAGGGGAAAAAAAGAATAGATTCCTTCTGAATATATTGGGAATATTCCTTTGATAGTTAAAATGAGGTTCGAAAACTGATAGCATTATCGATGTCACGATCACATAAAGAGATAATTTTAACATACAAATGAATAAAAAAAATCGGGACCAAGTGCTTTTGATAACAATAAGCGATTCATAACATTAACCTCGATCATATTAAACAGAGTCCACTGTATAAAGAATATATTTCTCAGAAAATAGAAATATTACTGTACAATTAATGAGAAAAAATTACTTCAAAGGACTTCTTAGAATAATTTCACTTAGATACTACTTAAATAATAAATACACAAATGTTTCATTCGAAGCCTGTATGAAAATCCAGGTAAAACTTGAATCACAGACAGCCAATAGACAACTTTTAACCCTTTAAAAGACAGTCGTTTCGTAGCAAAACCACCTATTAAACATATTTTTTTTACAACTTTACTTTTTGGATTACTTTATTTTATCTTTTTATAATTATTTAGGCCTCCAATCTCATACATATGGGATGTATGGAAGCAAATGATGTAGAATCAAGAGCTTTTGCAATTAAAAAAACTTTTTGGAGACATGGATGAGTTTCCGATTATATATATATATATATATATATATATATATATATATATATATATATATATATATATATACGTTTATATATGTATGTATATATATATATATATTGATATATACATATTATATTTTTGATATTTTAAATATATAACAGATGATAGTTCTACGTTTAACTTATTTATTTCTTTTTCTATTGAAATATATCTATTTAAACTTTCTCAGATTCAATTTATCTTACTTATGGTCTCAAATAAAAGTATCTGTACAAACAACACTTTTAAGTTGTTAAGCTGTTTATTTATTATACCAGTTTAAGGATTATCATTTATTGTTCTTCCAGTATAGTTAAACTTTTAAAAAGGCATAATGTTCAAGCTGTACAAGGGTAGGGGTTATTCAACTAAAACACTTCTCAAACCCTAATTTGGTATCCTCTAGACAAACCCTTCTAAGGAATGTAAATTTTTTTATATATTTTACATATACAAGGCTTATAGATAACATTTATAAACAAATTACATTAAATTCTTATGAATTTATTTTGGTGACCTTTAAAGGGTTAAATATATAAGCTCAAATGAGCTCAAATCAAGAAGCGAAATCACTATTCTTCTTTTAGATAAATACACACATTAAATACTTAATGACATGCAAATAAGTTAACTATAAAAGCGTAGCATCTTAATAATTTGAAGCAGCCCCTATTTGATTAGTTTAGAGTTTAAAGGACGAGGAATATCCAGTGTTTTAGAAATAATTTCAGATGCTTGGTTTTTAGAAAGGGGGATGAAAGTTATTTTAGCTGTAACATTAACCTTCCTTTTGTTAGGTAAGGCATTTTCTCTTCTATTGTTTCAAGATAATTAGCTTCTGCGTTTGCCCCTTATATCTAAAGCATGCCAGCAAGGTGTTTAAGATGACAGATAATGAATTTTATCTATTAATTAGGAACTAAATCACGCATCATATCTTTCAAATGCGTTCTTCGCCTGAATTCAAAGTTTTACAGCATAAAACTTTTTTACGTAATCTAGTAGTTTGAAAGTAAAATTAGAGAAGGAAATTTAATTATCCTATTTATAAACTCATTGTACTTAATTTCAGAGTCCACAATTTTGATGAAATTTAAAATATATTATTCATTAATTGAATTGAGTTAAGAGCACGTGCTTGTTTTCTAAGGAGTACAAATTCGTTTGTTTTAGGAGATTTTAAAAATAAAATTTTATACAAATCATATGAGTCTTGGACCATTGGTACAGAAAAATGTATGGAAATAGACATTCATTATTGTAGCTTGGAATTTTTACATGTGTAAATTGCCGACCTTCAGTCTTATTTTATTAATATTTTCTGTGTCTGCTGATCGTTATCCTATGGGGTAAGGCCATGCTAGTACAAGATTCCGTAGGTTTTTATGTCACTGTCTCCATCCAACTTATTAAATCAAAATAATTGTAACAACTGTGTAACAATTAAAAATCTATTAACTGAAGATTTAACATTTTAAAATCATGATATCGTGAGAAAGATGCAAACTAAAAAAATATAGTTTAAAGATCTCAAGTATGTGGTACAGATGTTCGTAGACGGTCGAATTTGGGTTAGACTGTAAATCTCGGTTTAATTAGCTCTCGTGTAAGAAAAAAGTGGACCACAACACTTTTAACAAAACTAAACCGAAGGTTAAGTAAAATTGCGTTAACGTATTGACTAAAATAATTGCTGGAAAGCTATTTCGATTCCAGAATGAGAAAAATTACAGAAAATATTAACAAAAATATAGTATCAACAAAAAACCGACAGCTATTTATAGCTGAGAGATCGAGAAATAAAACACCTTTCATGTTTAAATTACATATAAAGTTGGAATTATGTCTAAAGAATACAAAATCTTAACAGCTAAATAAACTTAATCGACAATTTTTCATTTGGTTATTTTAGATCTTTAAGGCGGAAGAAGATCAAATACCTCAAGATTAATTTCCGAAGCCTTTAATGTTATGAAGTAGATTGAAAGTTGTCTCAGAAAAGAAGTAATGTTTCTGCTCGTAAAACAAGTGGTTATCTCCTGTTGCTCAAAAAGAATTAACTTATGTGTGCTTTCAATTACTTAGAAACTTGTTATCTGATCCGTTTAAGATGGAATATTTTGAGTTGTGCTTAGTTCTAAATCACGCCTGAAGTTTCAAACTCTTTCATAATCAAAATTTAATTAAATAATAATTCTTCAGAATTACTACTAAGAAAGTAAAACTAGCAGTTAATTTTTTAATTAGATAGATAAACTGCTGACACTTATTCTACAGTTACAATATTTTATTTTTTTTTATCAAAGAAACTCGTGACTTTTCATCAATTTTCTTTCTTTATTTAATGATTATCCTTTCTGTAATATGTCGCGAATTATTTCTATAAAGTAATTTTAACTTAATTAAGTCACTTTGATAGGAGTTTAATCTTTATTAATAACTTTACAGTATTAAAATTATTTAATCTCCTTGAATTTTGCCTTCCAAATTCTTTGTTTATCCCACATAATAATATTGATAAAAACATTAGATACTTGTTTTTAAATTAATCAAATATCTTTTCTGAAAAATATAATTCATATGCCTCTGCATAAAAATTAGTAAAAAAGAGTGATATTCTTTATGTTTTCATTTTTAATATTTCTTTTGTTAAATATATTGGAAAATCTATTTTCATTCTACTTATTATAGTATCGCACTCACAAAACTTTGAACCAATTATGAACTATTTGTTGAAAAATTAGCATTTTAAAACTATGATTTTGTGAAAGGAATGCATACTGAAAAAAAACATTTTATAGTTTTTAAGTTCATAAATACACTCTAACAGCTGTCTTAATGTTTTCAATACCTACTAAATTTGTCTCTTTAATAATTATGTAAACAAAAAGCAATTTCAAGGCATAAAGTGCATTTGTAAGATTTTATTTTAAATTGAAGTCAATGAAAACATTTTATGGTAAATTAGATAATACTTTAACAAATTATATTCCTTAGTAATTTCATATACTTAAAAAAATCATACTTTTTCGAAATTTGTGTAAACGTTTCAAAATTTTGTCAAAAATCATTTTTAGCTGAAAAGATAAAAAATTGATATCTGTCATTTCTCCAATTAAATTTGTATACAACACTGGTATAAAAGACTATAAAATATTAAATGGAAGTATTCAAATTCAAAAGAAAATTTCAAAAGAAAAAGTATCAAAAGAAATTTAATATCTGTCATTTGTCCATTTAAATCTGTAATGACACACTAGTATACAAGACTACAAAATATTAAATGGGAGTATTCAAATTCAAAAGAAATTCAAAAGAATAGTTGAAAAGAAAAGTATCAAAAGAAAATTTGATATTTGTCATTTGTCCATTTAAATTTGTAATGACATACTAGTATACAAGACTACAAAATATTAAATGGAAGTATTCAAATTCAAAAGAAAATTTCAAAAGAAATTCAATTGAAAAAGTATCAAAAGAAAATTTGATATCTGCCATTTGTCCATTTAAATTTGTAATGACACACTAGTATACAAGACTACAAAATATTAAATGGAAGTATTCAAATTCAAAAGAAAATTTGATATATGTCATTTGTCCATTTAAATGTGTAATACCACACGAGTATACAAGACTACAAAATATTAAATGGAAGTATTCAAATTCAAAAGAAATTCAAAAGAAAAATTGAAGAGAAAAAGTATCAAAAGAAAATTTGATATCTGCCATTTGTCCATTTAAATTTGTAATGACACAAGAGTATACAAGACTACAAAATATTAAATGGCAGTATTCAATTTCAAAAGAAAATTTCAAAAGAAATTCAAAAGAAAAGTTGATATCTGTCATTTGTCGGTTTAAATTTGTAATGACACACTAGTATACAAGACTACAAAATATTAAATGTAAGTATTCAAATTAAATTAAATAAATTAGTAACAGCATTTTTTATTTTTATATATGTAGAACTTCATGAAGAAAGGAGATGCAGCATCTCAAAATTAATTTGTGGAGCTTCAGTCACTAAAATGTTGATTAAAAATCGTGTGAGATACGACGTTAACCCTTATTCTTCTAGCAGAACAAGTAGTTCTGTTCTGTTGCTTCCAAACAATTAACTTATAAATCCCTTCAATAACTCAGAAGATTGTTAGTCTGCACTTTTAAGATGGAACATAATGGCTTTTGCCCATTAACTCAGTCCGAAGTTATGCATCAACTTTCAAACTTGTCCGTAGCCAAAATGTAGTGAAATCAAAATTATTCAGAAAGATTAGCAAGAGTATAAAATGGCTATAAATTTTAATCAAAAAGATAAACTCCTTGCATTTTTTTTTTTTTTTTTTTTTTTTTTTTTTTTTTTTTTTTTTTTTTTCCTGCGCCGAACGATGGCCGAATGGTTAGGGCACTGACCTTCGGAACCGGAGTTCGTGGGTTCGAATCCCACTGAGGCATGGATGTTCGTAGCCCGGAATAAGTAAGACTACAAAAAGTTTAAGGTCCGTGTATACTGACCATATTGGATTCATCTATCAATGTTAACCTATTAGAAAAATAACATTCCGAATGAATTAAAAAAAATTTATAACACGTGAAAGAGCTGTAGAATATTTGGTATTTTATCTTTCCATTTTTTTTAATTTAAGATTGCTATATATACTTATTTTAATTTAAGGAACATCATATTAAAATTTCTCACAAATAAGTTAAATTAAAACATATTTTCTCTATTTTTATAAAGGAAGAGAGAATTTTACATTCTATCATGTCGTATTTTTTATGTATTCTTAATAGGCAAGCCGGTCAGATGGAATTTATTTTTTTCTAAAATTTGAAATTGAGGAAGCAGAATTTAAAATAGCAAGTACAGATCAAAAGTAGTTGTCGTCAGTTGTAAAAGCAGTTGTCGTCTGTTGCTTCCAAACAATTGATTTAGTAATGCAATGAATCCAAAATTGATGGCCGGTACTTTTAAAATGGAGTTCAATTGTTTTTGTCCATTTAATAATTTATAATCCTATACATTTAAAACATATATATATATAGACATATTTAGATATAGAGATATAGATATATACATATATACACTGTCTACCAATAAGTATTTGTACAGCTGTGATAGAAAAGAAAAACTAACTTTATTCAAAATCAATAGTTGGTAGAGCCTCCGCGAGAGGCAATTACAGCGTGAACCCTCCGGGGCATACTTTCCACAAGTCTTTGTATTACAGCTAGTAGTATTGTCTTCCACTCGGCTTGGAGTAGACATACAAGTTCCTTCACCGATTTTGGACGGGAGTGCACCACTTAATTCGACAATCCAACTCGTCCCAGAAGGACAGTTCATTCGATGAACTCCATTGGCACAATACCAAGCCTTTGTTAACCTCGAAACATGACAATTGGCATTGTCGTCCTGAAAGTAACAGGGTCCAACCCGTAAAATTGTGACAATGTAGAAAGCACATTCTCATCGAAAATAGTACAGTAAGCATCTACGTTGAGCTTACCATGAATGGAGACCAAGGGTCCCAGTCCATACCAGAAGAAACACCCCAGACCATAATTCCACCTCCACTGAACTTGACTGTTGGCACAATGCATTCTGGCAGGAGATATTCTCCACTTAATCGCCAGACCCAGACCCTCCCATCCGAAGGGTAAAGGGTGAACCTTGATTTGTCACTCCAAAGAACCCGTTTAGAAATAGGACCTATTTCGATGTGCTTTGCACCACATTAACCGAACAGCGCGGTTGGACTTTGTGAACAAAGAGTTATGGGCAGTAGCGCGACCATGAAAACCAAGCAGATATGCTTCCTTACGGATGGTATTCATTGAAACAATACTCCCGGTTGCCTGTTGAAACTCCTCGTGGATGAAGGACATCGGTTGTTTGCGGTTCTTATGAATTTCTCTGGATAGCAATCGTTGGTATCTATATCGCAATTTCGTTGGTCTGCCGACTTGGGGCACATTCCGACAATCACCGCTCACTTTCCACTTCTTAATCACATAGGCCACTGTCGATTTTGGGTACTTCAGATTCCTTAAAATATTTTTCCCAGTTTGAAATGTCTTAATCAAATTAGTGTCCTGTACTTAATTATTTTAAATTATTGTATGTAAATTTATTGTACGTAATTATTTCATTATATTTTCCAAAGCTTTCTGCCGAATATATGTAAATTATCTATCCACTCAACACGTTTTCCAGCTGTCGTTGGAAAATGGCTGGGTTTTTCTCCTGATCTGCACACTTAAATTCGCTGACTAAATTTCTTATCCCTTAGGTAAATCTGGCTTCGCACTTAAATACACATCTGTTCGAGCAAATTGGTTTTTGTATGTTTCTTTTGTAAATCGTTGATTAGTAAAGATGTCCTTTTTTAGTAGCACTAAAATAATATATATATATATATATATATATATATATATTATAGAATACCAGATATTGAACAACATGATATCTGGTGGGATCATAACAGCAGTAGAACTACTCTTAGACAAGAAATGATAGAAAATATATGGCAAACAAAAGCACAGGAAATTTATTTAAAATTAAAATCATTTATACTCTAAAATTCTAATTTTTTCCATCTCAATACATTCAGAAATACTTTCTCCTCCAAAAAATATTTTATTTAAAGAAATGTTTATGACCTGATTGCCTCCAACTCATTTCCCAAAGCTAATTCTATAATAAATGCAAATTTTCAGTCCAATCGCCACATTTTCGAACTGGCACCGGAGAATCGCTCAATTTTTCTAGTGATCTAAGTTCCTTTCTGACTAATAAATTCTGACTGCCCAATCGCAATATTCTCTTTTCCATTTCGCTTTGGAACCC
>CM063498.1:111650600-111663100 GCA_032207245.1 Pardosa pseudoannulata
TTTAATATTATTTTACTAAAATAAACCCACATTATTTATTTCAAAATTTAAGTGTACCTATTACACTTAACCTACTCGACCTATTAAATATGAATCCCCTTTTTACATTTATGGTGGTATAAATTGTACATTACACATACACACACACACACACACACACATATATATATATATATATATATATATATATATATATATATATATATATATACATATACATATATATATATATACATATATATATATACATATATATATATATACATATATATATATATATATATATATATATATATATATATATATATATATATAATATATATATATATATATATAAATTATATATATATATACTATATATATATATATATATATATATATTATATATATATATATATATATATATATATAAAATACATGTATGTATATGCATGTGTGCATATTATATGATATATTGTACAACTAATTAAGAAATGCATGCGAATCATATGCAATGTTAAGAATAACCTGCACAACAGCTACTTGTTTGGACCACAAAATTCTGTATCACAGCCCAAACCGAATAAAATTGCCGGTCGAGTTCAAAATATTTTGAAAATTCCTAAACCTTTCTCATCGACTCCCTTTTGACGTTGGACTGCAAGACGTATTTTAATTTTGTTCTACCTCAAATATATGATTTTTACAATTTATTGGATGTTTTAATTCCATTAGTAGTCACATTTTCTTATCCATTTTTGCGGTTTCTTCAATTTCAGACCATATTTTCTATAATTATTTTTCATTCTCTTACTGCTCACAATCTCCACTTTGAATTTCCCGGTTGAATTTAACAACATACTTTATGTAAAGGCTCACTATATCATGAATAAATGAAATCTAATTAGCTAGTATGCTGTGCAAGGGAAAATTTTTTAAAATTTGTTAGGAGACAGTTTAGTTGTAAAAAACTTTACTTATTTTCTTTTTGTTAGAACCATAATTTTTACATTAATGTTTATATTTTTGGGTCAATCTATTCTTCATAATTTCTTTAATGGTGTTTTATTTTTAATTAAAAATGCTTTCATTTTGTAAGTTTTAACGTCGTATATGTATAACTACATCATTTATATTTAGTATAAGAACACACTTAAAAAAATAATGTTTAATGTTTAAAAGATTATCTGTTCTTTGAACTTTAAGGTGTACGAAAGTTGAACAAAGAGTCTTATATAGTTAGAATAAATACATGGTTTCCTCATGTACAATATAACACAAGGTAATAAAAAATATATAATCTAATAGGTAATTAAACCTTTTTGCGGATTTTCTAAATGTTTATTTAATGTTACTCTTATGATATATGTAAAGATTTCCTATTCGAAGATAAAATTATATGGTTTGCATCAAAGGATGGAAAAGAAACCGGATTTTGTGTGTCAATGAAAAAAAATATTTCTGTTAGAGACCAACAGATGGCGCTGCCTAACTTCTGATGTCGGATTAGGCAAAGCAATAAACGATATAAAAAGGAGAAACTTCAGCAGGTAATGGTAGTCGAAGCTTGTATGCAACGAAATGCTGTCTATAATTGAGAAATCCTTCTCTGTTAAACTGTATTATTTGAATTCTGAGAGAGATATTGCGGCATTGCGAACATATCGCGACATAAAGGGTAGGACAGTATGGGGTCTCATCTCACAGCTGTAGTACTGAATGATGGACAGCACATTAAACGTTTACTGTAGTACTAATTAACTGTAATTAAGTTAACTTGTAAGTTGTTCACATTTTTTCATTTGTAAATCATCCTTTAGTGCAATAAAACACTACAGCTCCATCTGTTGGTCACAAACACAACTATATTTTTTTCCGTTGACATACAAAATTCGATTTTTTTTTTCATTCGTTTTGTGCAAACCGTATCTTCTTACCTTCATTAATTTTCGAATTATTCAATTTTAAAGTTCTCCTGATTTACGGATCACCCGGTACTTGATCTATTAAAGTCATTACTTTATATAATACAATACTTTATTAATTTTAATTATATTATATACACTTATATCAAAATATGAAAGTTTTTGTTACTTTCAAACAAACAATATTTAATTTATTATTTTATTAATTTTAATTATATTATATACACTTATATCAAAATATGAAAGTTTTTGTTACTTTCAAACAAACAATATTTAATTTAGTTACAAACTTCTAGAATATCTCAATAAAAAATGAAAGAAATCAGAATTTTCCATAAAATGTTAAATCTATAAATAAATATAATTTATTTCCCCGAGGTTAAAAGATTTAATTACTTTTTCCTTCAGACCATATTAAAACCATTAAAACACTTTCTCCAATTGATTACTTGAGAATGTTATTTCGTTAATCTAGTCACTCCATTAATCGAAAAACTACTTGAGGTTTCAATTTCTTTACGGCTCTTTTTTAGCGGCTAAATGAAATCAATCTCCAAAATACTTCACAACTTGGCAAAAGCCCATGAACACACAAAGATAACAGTTCTTGAAATGGTAGATTTTAAAAACTGAATGTTCCGTTTGTGAGATTTCTTTTCAAACAATACTATTTGTTCAGAATCAAATAGAATGATACGTTTTTTCAGACAACGAAAATCCTGACATTTCACATCGTTTGTATACATGGTTTGTTTCGTTATTTCTACGCTTAGTCATGATCTGAATTTATTTTGGAACAGTTTACATTAAAGTAGACCAGTAGAAGTAGTTTGATATTTTCCATTAATCATTCCTTTCACTGAAATATAAATGCTCTGTGTATTTGGGTGCATATATATATATATATATATATATATATATATATATATATATATATATATATATATATATATATATGGCATGGAAGACACATTTTATTTCTTGTATAAAAACTTCTTTTTTGTAATCCTTCTGTCCATGGCTACGACAATTAAATATCCTTTCTTTACATTTTGGTACGACAAGCGT
Source organism: Pardosa pseudoannulata (assembly GCA_032207245.1). NCBI lineage: Eukaryota > Metazoa > Arthropoda > Arachnida > Araneae > Lycosidae > Pardosa > Pardosa pseudoannulata. The sequence goes on from CM063498.1 coordinate 111,653,573, forward strand.
GGAGGATGCTACCAGCCCAGGTTCCCTCTCAGAAGTGTATTTTTTGGTGTTACTACCTAAACAAATTCCTATTGTTTACTTCCACATCAGCTTATTTACTTTTTATAGTTCCACTCGAAGGTGTGTCTTTCTAATATTATGCTATCGAACCCATTTTAAACGTAACACTTATATATATATATATATATATATATATATATATATATATATATTATATATATATATATATATATATATATATATATATATATATATATATATATATATATATATATAATATATATATATATATGTATATACATATATGTATATACATATATATATATACATATATATATACATATATATATATGTATATATATATATATATATATATATAATATATATAGATATATATATATATATATATATATATATATATATATATATATATATATATATATATATATATATATTATATATATATAATATTTATATATATATATACATATATATATATATACATATATATATATGTATATATATATATATATATATATATATAAATATATATATATATATAATATATATATAATATATATATATATATATATATATATATTCAGAGAACTCAAGATACATAAAATTGGAATTTAAATACACTTTCAAAATAGAACATTCTTAAAATGGAGTTAAAGAATTTGAATGAATGCTATTTTTGGAAATTCCATAGGAATATTGGAAGTATAAAGTGGTCCCCATATGGACAATGGTAATGCATCAAAAAGTAGATTCTCACTTGGAGAAAATTTTGAGTCTCAGAAAAAAAAGAGGAAGCAAAGGTTCGATATTTAGAAATGACCATCTAAGGAAACTTAGAATGAGTCAAGAAAATAATAAAAACTAAGAGAAAAGAATGAAGCCCAGGAGCATAGTGATAGCGATTCGCGCTCCCACGACACTCGTCCGAGGTTCGATCCCTGGACTGGGCGAGATTGACTTATCCCTTCAGTGATTGGACGAAACTAAGGATCAAGAATGCTTGAGAACTAAAACACGATGGTTCCGCGTAAGGTTGATCACCTAACCGGATCTTATGCTTCGCACCCCAGGGCCATTGGTCTTGGAAACAGACCCTGGCCCCCTAGGGGCTGTTGCACCGAGGAGTTTAGTTTAGTTTAAGAGAAAAGAATGTTAAAGTGTCAAATCTTATTCTTTCTGGTAAAATTTTTGACAGGATACAACTGCAAGAAGTAGGCATTAACAGAACAAAACATAAATCCATGAAACGTACAAGCATTTATCGAAAAACAAGGAGAAATTCAACATGGAGAACTTTATAAGGAACAAATCAAAGTAAACGTTCACATTTGTGTACCTGACATCAGTTTGCAATTTGCAAAGAACAAATTATTTTGCTTAACGATGTGTCCAGCCGCTGCGATATCACTTGGAGAAAAACTGTGTTAAAAATCCATTTAATTCCAGATTTCAGGGTTATCAGTTAAACTACAAATCTGATAAATGTAGAATAATTTGACAAACTTAATAGCATACTAAACAAAATTCCTTAATAATCTATTATGCAAATATTATTATACTTGAAACCTTTATTTATTTTTATTAGCCATTAATAAGACAATAGCTATTAATGAAAAAGTACCTTTTTAGAATGTTGGTTTAGCTTTCGTTTGATATATTATGGTAAGTATAAGTTATAATTATAAAACGATTTTCTTTACTTGGGTCTTTAACTACACAATACAGGTCAGTACCTTGTTAAAAATTCGTTAAGCTGAATTCATTTAACTTAACATAACCATTTACTGATACTATAATTGTATGTTATAAAATATTATTTACTACCGGTTGAGGAAAAACGTTTTCTTTTTTCTAAATTTGCTATTACGTGTATTGAATTATATGAACAGACTGCTTAAAATGAATAATTTTTAGTCATTTTTCATTTTTACGGCAATTACTAGCCATTATATATAATAACAGTTAATTTTATGTAATCAACAAATTATAACATTTACCGTAACATATATATGTACAGTATTTTTATTGGCAAAAATATTTGCAGCGACATAAAAAAATTATAACGTGTTAAATAAAATTACGAAAAAGAGATATTATATTTTAAGACGATTTTAAATAATACTTTAATATATCTCTTAAAAGTATGCAACTTAAAATTTCACAAAATATCAAATGAAAGCCATTTAGTATTTATAATAAATGGACTAAAACTGACTAAAATGGAATAAAATATTTGCATCGACATAAAAAAATTATAAGGTGTTAAATAAAATTACGAAAAAGAGATTATATATTTTAAGACGGTTTTAAATACTACGTTAATATGTCTCTTAAAAGTATGCAACATAAAATTTCATAAAATATCAAATGCAAAAAGTTAATTATAATAAATGGATAGACATCGAACCTAAATATTTCTGATTTCATATTAGAAAACAGTATACCAACTTAATGCTTATTTGAGGTAGATTAAGCTTTTGGGGAATCAAGATATAATATTTACGTTGTCGTCTGTCTAGAAAATGTGCGAAAAATCCAGAAACTTCCAGGTAAATGCAAATTTAAAAACTCTAATAGTGATTTATGTGACACCAAACATAGCGTGCTGTGTCACCATTTGTTGCACCTGTATGTTCCATCATGGAATACAAATTATGTTAGAATTGATGCATTTATGCCCAGTCAATGGAAAATTTGAGACCTCGTAATTTGTCATCTTCTCTTAATTCCATCAATCAGCAAAATCTGGTGACACTTACCGGGTAATCGGAATTCAGTAGAATTCGTTTAAAACTTTAGAATGTCCTGCCATATGAAAGTAAGTTACAAGATTTGATAGAAAATCTTTCATTCATTACGGTTTGTTGGAAACTCATTTGCATACAATTTCAAGTAAAATGATATTTTTAATGTTTAATGCCCTCATTAAATAGACATCTGTTAATATCAAGTAATGTAACACCCAGTGTTGGCTTAACATTTTCTGCAAACTGTTCTTGGGAATAATTTTTAACCTAAAGTTTCTATTTCATAATTTTCTGTGTTTTGAGGCTCCAGTTTTTTGTATTTCCTTTTTTCTTCGTTCTTCATTTAGAATATTATTATCATTTACACAATATATTCTCTGATGAGTGATTAAATGCTTCTTGGTTATGCATTTTTAGTATGTAAAGAAATCATTTGTAGACAAACAATTTTCGACAAGCACCATGGCACATTATGAGGCCTTAAAAACCGTAATATTATATTAGAGTATGAAAATTTTGTTTTTAGATTAAAAATGCATTTCCTAAACAAAAAACATCATCAATAAAAAGAAACTGGATGACCAATTAAAGCTAAATAGGAACATATTCCGCTCGGAATATGGGTCTATTTTGCGGAGTACAGAAGTATTATAAACCGAAAGAAAATTAAATATATGGAATGTATTATTTAAGAATCATTTGTAAATCCTTAAGATCACGACACACTAAAATATATTAGTCGTAAGAGATAAAAGTATTTTATACTGTTGCTGAATATTTAGTAATATAGGTTCAAAGATAATATTTTTACCAACTATCGCCAAGTAGTCGTTAATCCAGTTTTAAAAGAAAGTAAGCTAAAATAAAACATTAATATGTCATTGGCTCGATTTTGAAATAGAGTGCTATAGTCCACTTTTTAGTACACAAGTGGTAATGAAACTACTATTTACGTCCGCATCGAACGGCTACACACATCTGAGCTAGCAATAAGCTTCGAAACTATGATAACGTTACCAAAGTGCAGCTTCCTCTTATTCAGCCTATTTGCTGTTTCCTTACATTCTGAAATCGTAATCAAATTTTCCTGCTATTTTACTCTTTTGAGACCGATATTCAGCTAACGTAAAATGAATTGCATATTTTATACAGTATTCATTAAAATTTTGGTATATTTTTAATATAATTATTTTCTAGGAATATATCGTCTTTCACTATTTTTTCAAATTGTTTAACTTTTTACTATTTTTATTATCGGTATATTTGCTTAAACCTCAAACAGATCACAGATGGGTTGCGTAGGATGCAGTAAGATGTGAAAGTATGCATATTAAACGTCCTGATAAACTTTTCATTTGACGAATGATTAATCTATCATTTCGATTAAATAACTACATTTACACTTACAAAATTACAATAAATAAACAAATTTACTGAATCTTAAGAATATAAAATACATGTAGAAACAAACCTTTATCCTTAATTATGTTGAATATATATAAAGTAGTTTATCCTTGTTGACAATTTACTTTAATCTAGTTCTATGTAAGGTCATTACTTGAATTAAATTCTGAATAAAAATTATGTAGCGACTGAAAACGAGAATAAATTTATCTGTTTGGTATTCTACCTACTTGCCTGTGAACAAAATGTCAATAGTAAACAAATTCTCTTAATATTCATTAAGGGTGAAGAAAGTGATGTGGTGAATACGAAAAGATTTTACGGGAGAAAACCAAATAGTAGTGAATGACGTATGAACTGAAGTTTCTTTTGATTTTAACAATTTAGATAAGCCCTCTAGTTAACAAAAATTTACAGTTAATAAATTTGATTTTATACCATAAGAAACCATTAAAGTTATTTACATGAAAAACACTTTTACCTTTTGCAAACAAATACTTCCGTAATTAACGCTAATCCTCAAGAAAGAGTGGTTTAGTATACTTCAAATTAAAAACATTTATTTATCATTCTGAATTTCCATAATCAGTGTTCTAAAGAGGATTGAAAAATGAGCAAAATAACAATTGCTTCACAATTAAAAGAGAAAATAGGATAAACAACCTCAAACCTGAAAAAGAAAAAGGGAAATGCGATAAAACTTGTCGGATGCCGTCTGTTAGCACAACAAATTTATTCTCAACTGGGACCACAAAAGCCTGTCTAGAAATTGGTTTGAATATTCTTGGAGTAAAATAAGAATAAATTATTGAATCAGACAACGCCACAGAAATTACTAAATTGATAATTTTAGATTTATATTTATTGTAGTCTGTTGTATTACCTTTAACACAGTGGGAATATGCCGTTTTTCCTATTGCAATTCATATTTGTTATAGCTGTAAGCTGAACTATGCCGTTTTAATTAGTTAGTGAAAAGGAAGAAATATATGAATACATATGTGTGTGTGAATTTATGTTTATGTATATATATATATATATATATATATATATATATTATATATATATATATATATATATATATATATATATATATATATATATATATATATATATATATATATATATATATATACATATATATACACTATATATATATATATACAATATATATATATATATATATATATATATATATATATGTATATATATATATATATATATATATATATATATATGTGTGTGTGTGTGTGTGTGTGTGTGTGTGTGTGTGCATATGTATATACACTCTAAAACAAAACAAATTACGAACCAAAATGATGTTATCGTAATGAAACGGTAGATGTGATGTACATGTGCATAAAAACAAATAATTGTAATTTAAGAAAATTGGATGATTTATTCAAGTAATAGAACTTCACAATGTGAAAGACTTAATAACAAGTTTGTCCACCTCTGGCCTTTATGTAAACAATTATTTGACTTATCATTGATTGATAAAGGTGACGGATGTCCTCCTGAGGTATATTGTGTGACATTCTGTCCAACTAGCGTGTTAGATCGTCAAAATCCCAAGTGGGTTCGAGATACCTGCCCATAATGCCCCAAATGTGCTGAATATGGGAGAGATCCTAACCTTGCTGGCCAAAGTAGTTTTCGGCAAGCCCGAAGACAAAGTAGTAGAAACTTATGCAGCTTGATGACGGGCTAAATCTTGTTAAAATAATTATCTTGCTAAAATGTAAGCCTATGAGAGCGCGACAAGAAAGGCAACACAACTGGGCTTAAAACTTCGTCAACGTACCACTTTGTTGCAAGAGTGCCATGGATGACAACCAAAGGGGTCCTACTACAAAATGAAATGGCACCCCCAGACAATCACTCCTGGTTGTCTGGCAGTATTTCGGAAGACTGGGATCAGTTTGGTATCCCAGTGCTGTTCGGGGCGTCTCCATCCACGTCTTCACTGGTCATAAAGGCTCCTTTCAATGTGGGATTCATCACTGAACACTCTTCTACTCCAGTCAGTGACATTTCAGTTCGAATGAGCCCAACATCACTTGTCGTTGAACAGAGGTTAATGATAGTCGGAGCAAGGGGTGCAACAGCATCAGCCCCCTTTCTGTGTACCGCCTATGAATGATAGCAACGGTCACTGAGGCATTATCTGCACTTATAATAGATGATAAAAGTGCCGTTCTGACAATTGTTCGGTCCTCAAGTTCTTTCATTTCTCTAAGCCGACCGCTTCCTTCTAAACGCTGTGTTCGGCCATGGTTCCCCAATTCCTGCCAACAACGTCTAATAGTTGTAACGATTCTCGCTAAATGTCCAGACCAACCGGTTACTCTGAGCCCAAGTACACGTCTTCTATGCTGATATATCGTTCTCGCACCTAAATGCGAGGCAAAGTTACCGTGTACCTGAGTACACGGAATAAAAATTGCAAAGAATTTATGGTCTGGAATCCAAATTTCTCCTCTTAAATATCCTACCAGTTGCACAAACAAGCTGCTCTGCAGTGATACGCGTTCATTCATAGGCTGACAAACTCTAAAATTTTTCATTTTCTGTCGAAACCTGTATGCATATAAATTAATTTTCAATTTTCATTACATTTTCATTGTACATTACATTGTCATTTTTTCTTTTTTTCTAAGACTGTATACATATATATTTATATACGTAGTACACTAATTAATTTTTATACATATATATAATATACATTTAGCTTTAATATACACTTAGCAGTTTTATGTTTGATTAAATAAATGCTTAAAATAAGCATAGTAAGGATAAAAGATTCGCAAAATTATCAGGGAGTTCCAGACTAGGAAAATACGGAAAAGTTTTAAAACTCCTCGCCCAACTTAGAGCCATATCTTTCAGATTCAGTTTGATTCTTCCTCTCAACCATGTATGCATAGATAATCTACTTTTTTCTTCAAATATATTTTCTGCATTTTTATGGGGGATTATATATTTTCATTTTTTTCAGTTGTTCTGTTGCAGCTGAATAACAAGTAAATAATTTTCTCAAATAATACGTTACACAGTGTTTATATCCAAAGACTTCTGCATCAAAACATTTATATAATTTAGAATAAAATATTGTTTTCAAAAGACATCGAAAAGCTAAATATGTATTTATAAATTTATAAAACATCTGCAGTTATAGTAATAATCAATTTATTGCCTGGGAAAGATAAAAGAAACTTAATATAGACAGATTAGGCTGTTATTATTGTTATTATTATTATCATCGCCCTTATTATTAATCATACTATTATTAATTTCTAATTTATTTTTAAACTTATTTAAATTTTAAAAGGAAAAACCAAATGAACTGATTTTGGTTCTTGAACATTTAAAATTAATTTCGTTTATTTACACATACACATAAATATATACGTATAATAATACCAATTAAGCCCCTACAGTCTATTCAAAATTATCCCTTTTCTCCATTCATTATTTTAAAGTTTAATTTCTCCTAGTTGCGTTAATACTATTTTTCCAGTCAACAATTTTGAACGAGGAAGATTTTCATTCCTTCTACCGATCACAGAAGATCTTTCTGTGAATTCTCAAAGTTAAAAAGGAAATTTCTGGCATGTAATAACTCTCCCAGGAAAAATCTGTAACGATCAGCGATAATAGTCATCCTGGACGCTACACTTTTGCAGTATTCTGTAGTAAAAAGTCACTCTCTTTAAAAAATTAAATTTGTCTCAGCATTTTTCCACCAGACTTAAACCCCACTTGGTACTTGATTCTCGCTCAATGTTGGCATTGCGAGATCTACGCAAAGAGCATTCTGACACACTCTGGTTCAGATTTCTCTGGTTTTGATGAGAAGAAACAAAAATTTACTTTCTGCCACGACGAGCGATGTATTTATTCAAAACAGAACGTTAACGGGAATCTTGGCAGAACAGTACATCCGGCTGAGAAAAATAAAAGGGCCAATTTGAAAGGGTTTTCCCATATAAATGTGAGTCTGGTATGTCCATCATTAAATACATACATACATACATAACATACATACAAACACACACACACACACACACACACACACACACACACACACACATATATATATATATATATATATATATATATATATATATATATATATATATATATATATATATAATATATATATATATATATATATAATATATATATGTATATGTGTATATATATATGTATATATATATATATATATATATATATATATATATATATATGTATATAAGATATATATATATGTATATATATGTATATATATATATATTATATATATATATATGTATATATATATATATATGTATATATATATATATATATATATATATATATATATATATATATATATATATATATATATATATATATATATATATATATATATGTATATATATATATATATATATATATATATATATATATTATATATATATATATATATATATATATATATATATATATATATATATATATATATATATATATATATATATATATAAATATATATATATATATATATATATATATATATATATGTATATATATATATATATATATATATATATATATATATATATATATATATATATTATATATAATATATATAATTATATGGCATGTGTGCGTATCTCATAGTATTTTTAAACAATATAATATGAATTTTCGGAACTTAATTATTTACTCACTCCTAACTCCCTTCATATATCACAATTATTCTAAATTTCACTGTATTCCTATTGTCCATAATTTGACTGTCTCCCTTAAAGTACTTTATAGGTAGAAGCAAAAGAATTAAATTCTGTTCATTTTCGAAGAACTAGCTGAAACAAGATTGACTAGCAAAATAAACAGACAGAAGTTTTATGAAAGTATTTTACATTTTCTTGTCCATTGTGGATTATAGATAACTCTGAAGGCCGTGCTAATAGCTCCAAGGAATCTGTATACAGATACATCAATCGCACTGTACAGTGAGTGACGGATATTTTGTTCTTGTGACTTCCTATATATCGATAATATTTACTACCGTATTTAAGTTTTCTTTCTCACTACAGGAGAGTCCATGAATGTTGAAATGGTATCTATTTTGACTAATTATAAATTTCTAAATACTTCATTAAATGATGCAAATAACAGTGAAATTTTTAAACCCATTTCAACACATATAAAATTATAAATATATCTTTCTTAATTAGTAATAATAAAAGTATAGAACAATTAGTCTAGAGAAACTTTTTGCTGTATTACTAATCGTGATATACAAAGAAATATATTAAAACACAAAATTAAATCTTTACTGTAAATATAAAGTTGGATAAGCTATAGA
>CM063498.1:111668100-111670600 GCA_032207245.1 Pardosa pseudoannulata
TTTACATTATTTCTAAAACATAAAAACCTTTTATAGAAAATGAAAAGTGTGAGCTTGTTTTAAAACTTTAAAATAGGTATAGTTTACCTTTAATTTAATTTTTCTTTAATAATCAGAAAAGTAACACTACGGGATTAAATTTTTCAAAAAATCTAAAATAATGTTTAACGTTTCAAATACTACAAATACTAAAAGAAACAATGTATAATATACATACACACACACACACACACATATATATATATATATATATATATATATATATATATATATATATATATATATATTATATATATATATATATATATATATATATATATATATATATATATATATATATGTCAGGATTTAAAATATAGCGTAATTTAAGAGATTTAATTAGGGATTCTTTTAATGGGAGTAACGCGCCTCGCGTTATTAGTCACATAAATACGGCTCACGCGCAGTGATATGGGCAGAGAGCGATAAGCAATTACTATAGACGGACCTGTGGCTCCTCGAAGCAGTGAAAACTGCATTTGTTAGCAGATTGGGCGCCAATATGAGACGCCATTGTTGAGTAGCGTGTGAAGTGGATTAATAAAGATATGAAGCTGATATCAGGACTCTAGTGTGTTTACTCGGACCACGACATATATATATATATGCATATATATATATATATATATATATATATATAATATATATATATATTGATATAGTGTGCTCTGAGATATATATAAATATATATATATATTATATATACACATATGCATATATACATACACATACACACATATATTTATATATATGCTTCAACTAGTTAGTAGGAAAGAAGTTTAACGTATAAGCTTTCCCAGTTATAACTCAAGAATTTATGGAATTCAATGATTTATATAGTATAAAATTACTTATAGAAGAAGTTTACTAAAATTTATATATTTCACCCATATTTATATGTACTTCTTTTTCTGCGTACATAAATATTGACCAGATATTACTTTAAGATGTACATTCTATTATCTATTGTTGTATTTAGAGATTTAAAAGAAGCAATTCTCTGTTTGTTGATAGTATTATAAGTAAAATAGAATGAAAAATTTATTTTAAATTAATTTAAAATACTGATTACTTATAGACACACAATTATTTTTAAGTGTGTGTGTGTGTGCGTTTTTGTCTATGTATATTTGCTATTCATTCCAAAATAGCTGAAACCATCAAAGCGAGTTTTTGCATGGTTACTAAATTCAAATTTTGGAATTTTTAGACAGATTAAATGGTTTGAAATTCAAGGACTTTTAGAAATAAAGCGGTTTTCTTAATGTAAATCAAATTTGATGAGAATATTAAGTAGCTGTTATATTTTCATTTTAATTTTTATACATTTTCTTTTAATTTAATTTTTAATGCATTTGAGTTATCCGATAGCATCTAAAATTTGATTACATTTTAAATTTCAAATTACATTTGTTTACAAATAAATTTTAAGTTGGAATTTAACTAGATTTAATTATTTATTTAGTTTTAAATTTTGCTATTTCTTCAATTTTGAATTCAGTTATGCAACATTTTTAAATCTCATGTTTAGATTCCATTCGTGTTTTATTAAACACATCATTTGAAAAACTATCTAACGTTTTTGACTTCAGTAAATTTTTGAATTGTATATACATTTCTTCAATATAAATGATCTTACTAAAATCTTAGGCAGTTTCATTTTAGAAAAATATATATCTAATATAATTATTCCCTTTCTTTGCATTTCTCCTGTTTTTACATTAAAATTTATATATAAATGAATGCATTATTAGTATCATGAATAATATGTTATTTAATTATCTGAATTACTTGTAGTGTAATATAATTTAAAAACTAATTTGAGTTTTAAGTGGTTAGGATGCCTTTGAACTTGTCAAAAATGTGAAAAATTGAATGTATTGCAAGTGTCAGAACAAATGTATTATATAAAAAATTAAAATCAAACCGACTTTAGATATAAAATAATTTATTTTAGATTACAGTACTTAACAACAATTAAGATTGAAATTTATAAATTAATGTACAAATCAGAAAATATGGATATAACAAATAAATTACGATAAAATTATATACATATTAGTGCATCATTGGAGTTAAAGCTAGAAAATTTGTAAAAGAGTTTTGATAAAGTTTGTAACATGTACTGTATAAAAAGTTAAAAATTTCAAATTTTTAAATATTTTTTGAAAAATAAATTAATAAACCCTATTAAAAACAAATAAAATTTTTAAATGTTACTTTTTTCTAGTTTTAGGTTGAATGTAAAACTGAAGCGCTTAAGCAATAAAAATTTTAGAAGATTGATGTCATACTGCATACCTGGAAGGTGTTTTCCCTCCTGTTAAGAAATCACTCCTGGTAAAGATTACTTAGTGACGTCAAACCTCCACACCAGTTGAGATAATTCTTCTAATCCACTTCACCGGGCGGTATGTTAAACTGCCGAAAGTACGTGACTGTTATGTAGATTAGCAAGTGA
>CM063498.1:111675600-111678100 GCA_032207245.1 Pardosa pseudoannulata
TCTTTTGTTGAAAAGAATGCCAGAAAAAGAATTTATACATGAAATTTTGATCATGAAGTGATCACCTGAAGAACCATCATTGTGTGGTAGATTGGTCAACTTATTTGCCAGATAAAAATCAATGCCATATCTATCCAGAAGCATGAAAGATGGTTTATGAGAAGATACCTATGGCATCAGCCTCTACTATTATACTACAGTCAGACTCGTCTATAGCGAGCTCGGATTTAAAGAGAACTCGTATTTTCCGAGGGAAGCGAGAACATTTGGTTGGATCAATGTTAAATCTATGGAACAGAAGTCGCTTTTAACGAGCAAGACCTGGTTTTAGCTATCAATATTTTACCGTCTTGCAATCTTTTTTCTCATCTTTCTAGTCTTTCTGTCTTATCAATTTTTTTCTTATCCACGGTTTAATACTTTTGTAGAAAAATTCCTTCACCATTGGAATGTCAATAGAAAGGGTTCACAAATCTGGTGCAACAGATGGTGCTTATTGTAAACAGGGGGTAGGGTGGGAGGGGAGAACAGCTCCACCTGCTAAGTTTAGGGGTCAAGTAGGAGGGTCAGATGACCATTCTTTGACCTGAGTTCGTTAAGTATTAATTAAATTTTAAGTAAACTCAATGACTTGGCCTCACAAGCCCCTCCCCTTCTGGTTGCACTCCTGTCTTAACCACCCGTTTATTACAAGTATTCGGATTTAACAATTCGGATTAACTTATCTGATTCACCATTTATCCATAATAATAATCTTTTGTTGAAAAGAATGTCAGGAAAAGAAATCATACATGAAATTTATCCACAACAATAATCTTTTCTTGAAAAAAATGTCAGAAAAAGAATTCATGCCTGAAATTTATCCACAATAATAATCGTTTATTGAAAAGAACATCAGAAAAAGAATTCATACATGAAATTTATCCACAACAATAATCTTTTGTTGAAAAGAATGTCAAAAAAAGAAATCATACATGAAATTTATCCACAACAATAATCTTTTCTTGAAAAAAATGTCAGAAAAAGAATTTATACCTGAAATTTATCCACAACAATAATCTTTTCTTGAAAAAAATGTCAGAAAAAGAATTTATACCTGAAATTTATCCACAACAATAATCTTTTGTTGAAAAGAATGTAAGAAAAAGAATTCATGCCTGAAATTTATCCACAATAATAATCGTTTATTGAAAAGAACATCAGAAAAAGAATTCATACATGTAATTTATCCACAACAATAATATTTTGTTGAAAAGAATGTCAGAAAAAAAATCATACATGAAATTTATCCACAACAATAATCTTTTGTTGAAAAGAATGTCAGAAAAAGATTTCATGCCTGAAATTTATCCACAATAATAATCGTTTATTGAAAAGAACATCGGAAAAAGAATTCATACCTGAAATTTATCCAGAACAATAATCTTTTGCTGAAAAGAATGTCAAAAAAAGAAATCTTACAGGAAATTTATCCACAACAATAATCTTTTATTGAAATGAACACCAGAAAAATTATTCATACATGAGTATTCGGATTTAACGAGTTACGGTCATTTTGTGCTCATTATAAACGAGTTCGACTGTACTACTATATTACTATAATACTATTATTACTACTATATTAGTACTCTCAGTGGATTGAGACAGTAAGATTTCAATATGTGTAATGTACCTTTTAAATAAAAGCTCTGAAAAACATTAATTTATCCAAAAATGGATATAACAGACACTTGATGGTCATAGGATAATCAAAGACTCTTTTCAATTCTCAAATACATTTTTTAGTTTAGTACTAAATTTGTAAAAATGGACGTGTAATTGTTATTTTAAGTTTGTTTTATATAACCATTGCTGTGTTATATATTTATATACATATATTCCTTAATATAAATTATTTTAAACCTTTCCGTTAGTTTAAAAAATTGATACAAATAATTTATTTTTTATTCTATTTTCTTTTTCTATTTTACAATACTACTACACTTATATTAAATTTTACAGTATAAAAGCATTTCATTCTTTATGTACTTGGTAAAATACAGCGAGTTATTTATAGAAAACGTAAAGAGATTCCCTTTGAGACATTTTGGTTTAGAAAGTGAAATAATTCCTTGTTCTTATTTATTCTCATTTCAGCGGCAGTAAAATACCAAGTTCTGAATTTTCTGTTTAAATTAAAGGTTTTACTGTGCTTTACATTATGCAAGAATAGATAACATTTTCACTTGCAGGATATTTTCATTTATTAACTTCAGACTCATTTTAATATTTTCATTCAGTTGTAAAATTTAGCTAAAACTTTTGTTAAAATATATTTAATACTTTGATGTTTTTCTTTGAAAAGATTCCTTTACCACGAGCAGTATTATGTTATAATGTCCAATTATATCAACTAACTCACACATGCATATATATATATATATATATATATATATATATATATATATTTGTGTGTGTCAGGTTTCAAAAAGTAAAATTAATAATTTAGACGTTTCAGAGC
>CM063498.1:111690600-111758100 GCA_032207245.1 Pardosa pseudoannulata
AAGAAGCTAATAAAAGACTTCATGCATATTGGAATTCACTCTTTCTGAATAATTTTCTTTTGTAAACTATTATTCAAAAAAGTTGTCTAAATATTCTGAAGCTAAATGGAAAAAAAGGAACTCATTATCCGTGAAAATTACTATTTATCTTTCAAAAACTTTTTATGCTCTTTATGTAACTTAACAAGTTCTTGTATTTTTTTTCTTTCAGAAAATCATGTATCAAAGTTAAAAGTTAAAACTAGTTATTATAGTCCACTGGTGCATTCTTTATTGTTTTTTTTCACCATAAATTACGTCATGCTTGTGACAAATTTCATTTTGATTACTGCTTCTCTCGTTTAAAAAGAAATTTCTGTGATTTTGAAATATGATTTCGTTTCAATTCTGTTAAAAGGCAATAAATCAATCTTTCATATCTTATTTCTTCCCCTATCTGTACTGTTTGAAAGGTTTATTGCACTTTAATCTTTTATACTTTAATGAAAACTGTACATTTCATATTTATAAATATGAGTTTAAGGCTGATGAAAAAATAGAAAATCTGACACCATTCTCATAAAGGATATTTTATTAGTTAGACTGAAGTTTGTACTTTTCATTTATGTTATATATGTGTCACATTACAAAGAAAAGAACAAAAAGTATTAAATATAAGAAAAGTTTCCTTTAACTACTCTTAAATAGTGAAATAAAAAAGACTTGGATAATATTGCAGTTTATTATTTATGGTACATTATGAATACACAAAACATGTTAGGAAGCAATGATATCAAACTTTTTATACTCTAGTACCGAATGATACCAAATATGTAGGGTGCTACTGTTCAGTATACGAGTTAATTTCTTCGAATCCGACTTGAAGTAGTAGGTTCGGGTTGCTCTCGTGTTGCAAAACAATAGAGCGTAGCGCTACAAACTAACGTTTAAAATCGAATCCTGTGCATAATAAGGTTTTATCTTCAACCACGTTGCTGAAGTTACTGTCTTCAGCCTACTGCGATCAGGTTTATATTTAAGCTGACATTCCTGTCTCCCTAAGATATCAGGTTATTAAGCCCTGCAGTGTATCATCGCTTCAAGAGAAAAATGGTTGATTTCTTTATGCAATGTATATACATTGAATAACCGATAGCAGTGTTACATTCAGCGTCCCAAAGTGCCATTTGTTAAAAGTCTAGTTTAATAGAATATAAAGTGACTTTTCTTTGAGCAAAGGCTGTATAAAGTTATCTTGACTCAAAATATATCCTCTCATAGTCTGACAAGAAATAATCCTAACGACAATTTTCACGCATTGGGGAAACATACTGTTGCTCTGCAATTACCTCTCATAAACAAAGAAACCTTGATAATCGGTAGACATGGGACAACTATGTTCAATAATCCCTCTTTTTTACACTGAATACTGAAAGTCACATCAAACTACAAGCAGTGCTAAGTTTCTAACTGAACTTAACTAAGGTCCAAGCAAGTATTTTGATTGCTTTACGTTAACACCTATTTGGGCAATATTGAGTTTGTACAATATGTTTCTACAATATGTTAAAGGATATACACAGGCCATGTATATCCTTTAACTAAATCTTTCTGTTAAATTATATTGTACTGTAAATTGTTGAAATTACTGTAAGTAGTTGCAATATTAAGTTACATTCGGTGCTTCAACGTTTTTTATCTCTTCTCGTAAGCCATCTCCAAAGCAAACAGAACAGAGCGGTTAGGGCTAAAAACAGACTTCGGACTTCTCCCAACCAATAGAACGGTCCGTTGATTTGATGGGATCTGACAACTCCGTTCTCTAGTGGACCCCTGTCTTTTCTCAGCGGGGACAAGCTGATATTTTTCATTTTGAGGTTGTTACCAGAGGAAAGGGAAAAAAGGGAAAAAAAAAGAAAAAAAAAAGGGGGGGAAAGAAGAGGGTGACTCTGCTAGAAACCTACTGCTTGCAGGATAGAGATTTGGAGCAACAGGAGATAAAGAAAAAACGACACCATTTTTGCGAGACCTACGCCGAATCCAGAGGAGTCTTCCACATTTACAAATGATAAGTTGTATTCCTGTTGTATTCCTTTGTCATTTAATCGTATAAAATCATTTAGTCAAGACATATATTTCAAGTGTGTTTTATTAACGATTTTAATTTCTCCTTTCTAAAACACTAAATCAAAGTAACATTAATTCCACAGTAGTTATATTTATACTACCACCTCAAGTAAATCTTTATAGTTAAATTTACATGTATCTATTGACATAAATTGTAGAAATTCCTTTTTGGTTTATCTTCATAAATATCTATATTCATACATTTACACACAATATATATATATATATTTTATATATATATATATATATATATATATATATATATATATATATATATATGTGTGTGTGTGTGTGTGTGTGTGTGTGTGTGTGTGTGTGTGTGTGTGTGTGTGTGTGTGTGTAATCCAGATAATTATAAAACTGCTGGACAAGAAGAAAGCTAATCAGCTAACAGTAATAATGATGCAGTAGGGCCATTGAAATAGACCGGCAGAAGCTTAATTAAAACTTTATTTTAGAGCTGATAAAACGGACATCTTTACTAGTCAACAACAACACAACGGAAAGACCCAAAAATCACTTTCTTCGGATAGACGTGTATCCAAGAGCGAAGACACAAAGAATTTTTAAAAGGGACAAGAAACTTACTCAGCGAATTTAAGTGTTAAGATCGGAAAACCCAGGAACCATTTGCCGGCGATAGCTGGAAAACGTTAATAGACAGAAAATTTACATTTGTAGAACAGAAAGATTCTTGAAATATACCGATGGAATTTTAAGCCGAGGACACTCCTATGATTATGACATTTAGAGGATGGTATATATATGATATATATATATATATATATATATATATATATATATATATATATATATATATATATATATATATATATATATATATATATATATATATATATATATATATATATATATATATATATATATATATATATATATATATACATATATATATATATATATATATATATAATATATATATATATGATATATATATATATATATATATATATATATATATATATATATATATATATATATAGGCGTATGTAATTGAATTTGTATTCCCCGAAATTAAATCTAAGAATATCACGCCTAATATATAATATATATTATTTGTATTTGTTAGAGTTCGGACTTGAGGAAACGAAGGAGATTGTAATATCAATAATGTACACTATTTATTTTCATGGTTACAAAGATTAATAGGCAAAATTGAGTGGGCCTACATCAATCTGCCTGAATCTGTGTACAGAACAAATATGCATGTCCACGTTAACTCACTTTAACATATAAATAGATATAAGTTAAATGTTTAAATGCTGATACTACGTTGCATTAAATCTTCATGATTATTCTGATTAATCTCCGCTTGCATTTAGTTGTTTTCATTCAGTTGTGTGCTGTAGAAATATCTTCATCTGCAGTAATCAACTGAGATTATTCGTTCAACAACGTAAACAACCTTACTCATTCCCCCTCAAAGTCTATTCCTGAAATCATAAATTTATACATTCTCTGTATTCGTAATATCCTAATGATAAAAGTGCAGTTTGAATTACGATTTATTAGACTGAGGATTAAATTAAATTCCTGCCGTACTCAAAATAAGCCTTTAAACATTCTTCAGATTTATAATTCACATTAAATCTTCGAACAATGATTCAAACATTTCCGAATTTTGTAAACTGAAATTGGTGATCATCTTGTTTCTAATATGACTTATTATAAGATCCCGAAACAAAGGAAAAGCATGCATATTTCAAGATTTATTGTAAGTGGAATTCCTGATTCATAAATTTATATATATATATATATATATATATATATATATATATATATATATATATATATATATATATATATATATATATATATATATATATATAATATATATATTTGTATATCTATATATCTGTCTCTCTCTCTCTCTCTCTCTCTATATATATATATATATATATATATATATATATATATATATATATATATATATATATATATAGATAGATAAATATATATATATATAGATATATAGATAGATATATATATCTATCTATCTATCTATACTCTCTCTCTATATATGTATGTATTTATGTATGTATGTATATATAATTCTCTATATGTGCCTCTTTACCTCTTCCATATGCATTCTAAATAATCTTAATGATATTTTGCATGGTGTTTCAGATGCACTGTCAGAAGGTTCTAGGCTTGTTAAATTAATCCAAAGCAAGGTTATGGTAAAAATATAATGCTCTATTCCCATTTTTGCTCTCTATTGGGCTTAAAATTAATACATAGTTTTTATATTTATTATTTGGTCTCGCATTTTTAATAGCTTTTATCAATGCACTTAGATATTACTTAAATAATTTTCTTTTATATTTGGCTTAAATAACAGATAGATGCATATGTGATAATTTCAAATTTAATCATAGATTATATTTTGTTGCAATGAAAATTATACCATAGGTATAACTAACAAATTTTTTTTCATAAAAGTCTAGGATTCTATTTCACGGACTAATAAATATATAGCGTTTAAGTTATATATCTTTTAAAATTAAGAAGTTTGTTCACTTGTGTGTTTGTTTTTATACATAACCACACAGTTTGACTAACTGAATTCAACCTGATTCTAAACTCTATTCACAGTATCGGTAGTATGAAGATAAACAAATTATTGAGCTTGTTCCAGATAATTCTCAGCCTAAATACATGCCATTTTTTTACCTGCCTCATAGGGTATTTTACTGATAGGGTATTTTACTGATCCCGTCATATAACGGGCTAAATGCTAGTATACAATAACATGTTGAGATCGTCATTCATTTAATGTGCTACTGTAGATTTTGACGATGTTTTCGAATGATGCCATATGTTATTATATTGCTGAGTTAATTCACTTATGAGTCCAATATAGTTTGCTTACAATGCTCAAGGACCATCCTCTTCCATTATCAACAGTATTAGTAACAAAACTTTATACAAAAATCAGTAGATCATAAAGCCTTACTCAGTACATTGGAAGTATTCTGTGAATTCGAGTCCAAACGTTTTCGACGATTGACACAGGGAAAATTAACTAGAAAAATGAATGTGGATGAAAGAACATCGGTTTTATGGGAAAATTTTCAAAATGAATGCAGCAAACAAAACTAAAAAGCGCAATTCAGGAATGATAGATTGAGTTTCCACTTCATATATCCATCGGGATTGTATTAGATTACACCTAACGGGTTTTAAATATTTAATTTATCTTTGACGCTGTATAAATATAATTGTAACAATAAAGCATAGTTATAGGAAATTTCTTTACTTTCTTTTAATTAGGGGAACGATACGCTGTTTTACAAAAAATGTTTAAAAAACTAATGAGATACTCCTCTTATACCTTAAATAAAAATTTCTTTCAATGGGGCAGTTCTCTTTTATTACTTTTTACATTCACTACGATAAAAAAATCTCAGTTTCAATTCAGCTGTGAACTTATTAAGATCATTCAATTTTTACAATTGAATTCACTTATATAATAATGAAAAAAGCATGCATTTAAATTACCTCTTTTCTGAAAGAGCATAAAAACGCTTGAAAAGATTAAAAACTTTTTGGCGCAAGAAATCTTAAAATACCATGAAGTCTATTGTAAGTTCTTTTGGAAAGACCGACTTGAACGTTCGTCTGAGAATTTTTTTGTGGTCGGGAAATTCACCATGTCAATGATATTGACAATGAGGCTTCAAGGTTGAAATTTAAATCAAATCTTTACATATTATTACATGTTTGAAAGAGTAAGTTTAGAACTGCATTATACTGGAATGTAAATCATTTCAGTTTAGAAATAATCTTTTTACTTCCGGCTATCCAAACGGTATGCATTAAAATATCAGACAGCTTTTATGTATTCTAAAATGTCTTAAAAACAAATATACTAAAAGGATTGCATCACTTACAATCTATTTGATTTAATTAGATTTGAATAAATAGCTTAGAGTTGTAAAATAATACATCGAAACTTTTATCCACCGTTGCATACAAATATCGCTTGGGGTAGAATTAAAAACGCCAATCTACATGTGGGGCTTACTATAATAAAGTAACAGATTTATTTTAATGAAATAACAGCTTTGTTTTCAAAATTCTAATATTCAATTACTTACTATTATATATTATCTTTACATATTAATACATGTTTAAAATAGTAAGATTAAAAAATTATACTTGGACGTAAATCATTTTGTTTAAGATATAAGATTTCTTACTGCAGTCTTCCCGAACTGCACCCTATGTTTGTAAGGAAGCTTTACTGCATTCGATAAAAGGTCTAAAAAATGTAGTAAATTGGTTCTGCGCATTCAATATATTGCATTTAACTGCATCTAAATAATAGCTTATAATTGTAAGATAATACATCTAAAATTTTAGCTATCGTTGCATAAAAATATCACTTGCAATAGAAACTCCTTATTTGCAATTGGGGCTTAACTTAGTGAAAAAATATATTTATGCTAAATGAATAATAGCCTTATCTCCAAAATCCGAATATTTAATTATCTATTACAATGAGATATCTCTACATATTAACAGGTTTTAAAAGTAAGTTTAAATGTATTTAAATGTGAGTCATTTTGGTTTAGATATAAGCTTTTATATCAGTCTTCCCGTATTGTACCGTATGTTTGTGTAGAAGCTATACCATATTCGAAAAAGCCTAAAAAAGTAGTAAATTACTTTAAGCATTCAATCTATTTCATTAAATTTCATGTAAACAAATGGCTTAGAATTGCAAGATAATGCATCGACATTTTTTATCCAGCTTTTTTGCATAAAATATTGCCTGGGATAGAATTAAAAACACTATTCTACATGTGGGGCTTAAGTTTAATAAAATAACAGATTTGTGTTTATGAAATAACAGCTTTCTTTCAAAATTCTAATATTCAATTACTTACTATTATATATTATCTTTACATATTAATACATGTTTAAAATAGTAAGATTAAAAAATTATACTTGGACGTAAGTCATTTTGTTTAAGATATAAGATTTCTTACTTCAGTCTTCCCGAACTGCACCCTATGTTTGTAAGGAAGCTTTACTGCATTCGATAAAAGGTCTAAAAAATGTAGTAAATTGGTTCTGCGCATTCAATATATTGCATTTAACTGCATCTAAATAATAGCTTATAATTGTAAGATAATACATCTAAAATTTTTATGTACCGTTGCATAAAAATATCACTTGCAATAGAAACTCCTTATTTGCAATTGGGGCTTAACTTAGTGAAAAAATATATTTTTATTAATGAATAATAGCCTTATCTCCAAAATCCGAATATTTAATTATCTATTATATATTATCTTTACATATTAATGCATTTTAAAAGAGTAAGTTTAGAGATTGTATTTAAATGTGAGTCATTTTGGTTTAAGATATAAGCTGTGTATATCAGTCTTCCCGTATTGTACCGTATGTTTGTGTAGAAGCTTACCATATTCGAAAAAGCCTAAGAAAGAGTACAATAAAAATTTTTAAGCATTCAATATATTGCATTTAATTGCATGTAAATAAATATCTTATAATTGTAAGATAATGCATCGACATTTTTATCCATTTTTGCATAAAATATTGCTTGGGATAGAATTAAAAACACTATTCTACATGGGGTGAGTTTAATAATAATATATTTGTGTTTATGAAATAACAGCTATCTTTTCCAAAATTCGAATATTTAATTATCTATCACTACGCATTATCTTTACATATTAATACATGTTTAAAAGTAAGTTTAGAAAATTTATTTGGACGTAAATCATTTGGTTTAAGATATAAGCTTTCTTACCTATTATTCCCGAACTGTATCTATGTTTGTAAGGAAGCTTTACTGCATTCGATAAAAGGTCTAAAAAATGTAGTAAATTGGTTCTGCGCATTCAATATATTGCATTTAACTGCATCTAAATAATAGCTTATAATTGTAAGATAATACATCTAAAATTTTAGCTATCGTTGCATAAAAATATCACTTGCAATAGAAACTCCTTATTTGCAATTGGGGCTTAACTTAGTGAAAAAATATATTTATGCTAAATGAATAATAGCCTTATCTCCAAAATCCGAATATTTAATTATCTATTACAATGCAATATCTTTACATATCAATGCATGTTTTAAAATTAAGTAAGTTTAGACTATTGTATTTAAATGTAAGTCTATTTCGGTTTTGATATAAGCTTTGTTACATTAGTCTTCCCGTATTGTACCGTATGTTTGTATAGAAGTTTTGCCGCATTCGAAAAGAGCCTAAGAAAAAAGTATAGTAAAATGATTTTAAGCATTCAATCTATTTCATTAAATTTCATATAAATAGGTGGTTTAGAATTGCAAGGTAATACATTGACATCTTTATTCACTGTTGCATAGAAATATTGTCTGGGATAGAATTAAAAACACCTTTCTACATGTGGGGCTTCGTTTAATAAAATAATAGATTTATTTTTATTAAATAATAGCTTTATATCCAAAATTCCAATATTCAATTACTTACTATTATATATATTATCTTTACATATTAATACATGTTTAGTAGAGTAAGTTTAGAAGATTGTATTTAAATGTAAGTCATGTCGGTTTAGATATAAGCTTTATTACCTCAGTCTTCCGAAATTAACCCTATGTTTTTGTAAAAGCTTCACTGCATTTGAAAAAGAGTCTAAAAAAGAAATACAATAAAGATTTTAAGCATTCAATATATTGCATTTAACTGTATGTAAATAAATAGTTGTATTTGAAAGATAGAACATCTAAAATTTTATCTACCGTTGCAAAAAAATTTCACCTGGAGTAGAATAAAAATTCCACATTCTACATCGGAGCTTAATTTAGTAAAATAATATATTTATGTTTAATCAATAATAGCCTTTAAATCCAAAATTCAATATTACTTATCTATTATTATGCATTATCTTTACATATTAATACATGTTTAAAAGAGTAAGTTTAGAAGATTGTATTTAAATGTAAGTCTATTTCGGTTTAGATATAAGCTTTGTTACATTAGTCTTCCCGTATTGTACCGTATGTTTGTATAGAAGTTTTGCCGCATTCGAAAAGAGCCTAAGAAAAAAGTATAGTAAAATGATTTTAAGCATTCAATCTATTATAATCAGTTACATGTAAATAAATGGCTTTCAGTGTCAAGATAATGCATCAACATTTTTATCCACTGCTGCATAGAAATATTGACTGGGGTAGAATGAAAATCATCACTCTACATGTGGGTCTCAGTTTAATAAAATAAGATATATTTTTTATTAAATAATAGATTTATATCCAAACTTCCTATATTCAATTATTTATTGCTATATATTATTTTTAGATATTAATACATGTTTATATAAGAGTAAGTTTAGAAGATTATATCTGGATATAAATCATTTTGTTTAAGATATAAGCTTTATTACCTCTGTCTTCCCGAAATAAACCCTATGTTTGTAAGGAAGCTTCACTGCATTCAAAAAGAGTCAAAAAACGAAATATAGAAGAAGGGTTCTAAGCATTCAATATATTGCATTTAATTGCATGTAAATAAATAGTTGTATTTGAAAGATAGAACATCTAAAATTTTATCTACCGTTGCAAAAAAATTTCACCTGGAGTAGAATCGGAAACTCCACTTTACAAATGGGTCTTAAATTAGTGAAATAATATATTTATGTTATGCCAATAATTGCGTCGTCTCCAAAATTCGAATATTCAATTATCTATTATTATGTATTCTCTTTACATATTAATGAATTTTTGAAAGAGTAAGTTTAGACAATTTTATGTAAATGTAAGTCATTTCAGTTTAGATATAATCTTTGTTACATCAGTCTTTCAGTATTGTACCGTATGTTTGTATAGAAGATATGCCGTATTCGAAAAGAGACTAAGAAAGAAGTATAATAAAATGATTTTAAGCAAGCAATCTATTTCATTTAATTACATGTAAATAAATGACTTAAAATTGAAAGATAATGCATTGACATTTTTATCCACTGTTGCATAGAAATATTCCCTGGGATAGAATTAAAATAGCACTCTACATGTGAGGCTTAGTTTAATAAAATAAAATGTTTATAATTATTAAAGAATACCTTTATATCCAAAATTTCAATATTTATTTACTTATTATTATATATTATCTTTAAATATTAATACATATTTATAAGAGTAAGTTTTGAAGATTATATCTGAATATAAATCATTTTGTTTAAGATAAAGCTTTATTACCTCAGTCTTTCCGAAATTAACCCTATGTTTGTAAGGAAGCTTCACTGCATTCAAAAAGAGTCTAAAAACGAAGTATAGAAAAATGGTTCAAAGCATTCAATATATTGCATTTAATTGCATGGAAATAAACAGCTTACAATTGTAAGATAATACATCGAAACTTGTATCTACCGTTGCATAAAAATATCACCTGCAGTAGGATTGGAAATTCCACATTACAATCGGAGCTTAATTTAGTGTAATAATATATTTATGTTTTATCAATAGTAGCCCTATCTCCAAAATTCGAATATTTAATTATCTATTACTATGCATTATCTTTACATTTTAAAACATGTTTGAAAGTGTAAGTTTAGACTATTGTATTTAAATGTAAGTCAATTTGGTTTAGATATAAGCTTTTTTAGATTAGTCTTCACGTATTGTACCGTATGTTTTTCTAAAAGCTATACCGTTACGAAAAAAGCATAAAAAAGTATAGTAAAGTGATTTTAAGCATTCAATCTACCATTTAATTACATTTAATTGTAAACAAATGGCTTAGAAATGCAAGATAATGCATCGACATATTTATCCACTTTTGAATTGAAATATTGCCTTTGGTAGAATTAAAATCACCATTCTACATGTGAGGCTTAGTTCAATAAAATAACAGATTTATTTTTATTAAATAATAGCTTTATATCCAAAATTTCAATATTCAATTACTTACTGTTATATATTATCTTTACATATTAATACATGTTTAAAAGAGTAAGTTTAGAAGATTATATCTTTATGTAAATCATTTTGATTAAGATATAAGCTTTGTTACCCCAGTCTTCCTGATAGGAATCCTATGGTTGTAATCTATGTCCCTTAAGCTTCACTGCAATTCAAATGAGTTTAAAAAAGAAATATAGTAAAATGGTTTTAAGCGTTCAATATATGGCATTTAACTGCATGGAAATAATAAGCTTATAATTGTAAGATAATACATCTAAACTTTTATCTGCCGTTGCATAAAAATATTTCCTGCAGTAGTATCAGATACTCCACATTACAATCGAAACTTAATTTACGGAAATATTATATTGCTATTTTTAATCAATAGCAGCTTTTACTCGAAAATACGAATTTTTAATTATCTATTACTGTGCATTTTCTTTACATTTTAAAACATGTTTGAGGGAGAAAGTTTAGACGATTGTATTTAAATGCAAGTCATTTCGGTTTAGATATAAGCATTGTTACATGAGTCTTCCCGTATTGTACCGTATGTTTGTATAGAAGCTATACCGTACACGAAAAGAGACTAAGAAATAATTACAGTAAAAGGAGTTTAAGCATTCAATCTATTTCATTTAATTACATGTAAATAAATGGCTTAGAATTGAAATATAAAATGTATCGTTATTTTTATAAACTTCTCGAACTGCACCCTATGTTTGTAAGGAAGCTTTACTTCATTTAAAAAGAGTCTAAAAACGAAATATAGAAAAATGATTCTAAGCATTCAGTATATTTCATTTAATTGCCTGTAAATAAATAGTTCATAATTGTAAGATAATACATGGAAACTTGTATCTACCGTTGCATAAAAATATCACCTGCAGTAGGATTGGAAATTCAACATTACAATCGGAGCTTAATTTAGTGAAATATTATATGCATGTTTAATGAATAGTAGCCTTAACTAAAAAATGTGAATATTTAATTATCTATGCTTTACCTTTACTTATTAAAACATGTTTCAAAGAGTAAGTTTAGACGATTGTATTTACATGTAAGTCAGTTCTGTGTAAATATAAGCTGTGTTAGATCAGTCTTCCCGTATTGTAACGTATGTTTGTTTAGAAGCTGTACTGTATTAGAAACGAGCCCAAGAAAGTAGTAAAGTAAAATGATTTTAAGTATTCAATCTATTTCATTTAATTACAATGTCAATAAATGGCTTAGATTTTGCAAGATAATGCATCGACACTTTTATCCAACGTTGCATAGATATATCACCTGGAGTAGAACCAAAAACTCCACATTACAATTGGATCTTAATTTAGTGAAAAAATAGATTTATTTTTAAACATTAATAGCTTCGTTTTCAATATTGAAATATTTAATTACCTATTATTATGAATTATCTTTACATATTGATATATGTTTTAAAGAGTAAGTTTAGAAGATTTTATGTGGATATAAATCAATTTGGTTTAGATATAAACTTTGTTACTCCAGTCTTCCCGAATGTACCCTATGTTTGTATGGACCGTATTCGGAAATAGTCTAAAATATAAATATATTAAAGGGATTGTAAGCATTAAATCTATTCCTTTTAAATGCATTTAAATAAATAACTTAGAATTGTAAAATAAAAAATCGAAAGTTTTATCTACCGATGCATAGAAATATCGCCTGGAATAGAATTCAGAACTCCACACGACAATTGGAGTTTGGTTTAGTGAAATAATAGAATTATTTTTAAACATAGCACCCTTTACATCCAAAGTTCGAACATTTAATTACCTATTACTGTGTACTAGCATATAGCCCATCATATGACGAGTTTAGTAAAATCTTTAATTTTCCAGAAATATAAAGTACCCTATGAGGCAGGTAAAAAATGGTTTGGTTGTTGGATGAGAAACAAACTCATCAACAAAATATAATCCATTATCAAATTTAAAATTATCACATATATACCTAACCTATTATTTAAACCACATATAAACGAAAATTATTGACGTCATATCTAAGTTCAGTGATAAAACGTATGAAAATAATGCAGGTGATATTTAAATAATTTAAAATAAGAAATGATTAAATGATATTGTTAAAGGTAGGAAGCCAAAATGCTAGAAAAATGTGATTTTTACCTATTTATTTTGTGATAAATTGATAAATTTAATCGCCTGCTCTTAATCAGGGAAAATAGGGCTTGGAATAAAAGCATTAAAAGCTTAAAAAAGGGTTAAGGGGGTATTTCGAACGTTTTAAACACGACAATATTTTTGGCTATGATATAAAGCATATTTATACCACTTTATTTTAGAATTAGATCTACAGTTTAGGAGAAGATAAACTTTACTCGCTTTGAATTTTGCTAACCCTAACTCAAGAATCCAATATGGGTGCGTCTATCCCTTCCAGGTTCAACAGCTACCTAAATTTGAAGGGCAAATGGGCAGAAAACTTAGGTGATTGTTATATAGGAGATTATATTTATACATTTTAATGTATGTTTTAAAGATTAAATTTAGAAGATTATATTTGTATGTAAAACATTTCAGTATAGATTACATCAGTCTTCCAGAACTGCATGTATTAAAATAGCTGGAAATTTAAACCAATTCGAAAAGAATCTAAAAAGAAATATCTTACAATGATTACATGCATGCAATCTATTTTATCTAAGTACATCTAAGTAAATGGCTTTGGATTTCAATATAGTACATCAAACATTTTATCTATAGATGTATAGAAATATCGTTTGGGGTTGCATCTAAAACTTCATTTAATAAAAAGGCTTTGAATTAGTAAAAATAATAGATTTACTTTGATGCAATAGCAGCTATTTTTCCAATATTCAAAATATTTAATTACACTATTGCCTCTTATCTCTATTTAAATAATTATTCTGTGTCCTGTATAATTACTGTAACAGCTTGATATATTCAACTATTTTCAGCTGTCAATGTAAGTTCTAGGCAACACAGCAAAGAATCCTGTTAGGCAACCGAATTATTCTACATTCGAATGAAAGAATATCGGGACAAGAATACGAAGACTACGTTTGGTGATAATGTGATAATTAGCATACTAATTAACCTAATTACTACGCTTCAGGGTAGAAGATTGACTTTAGTCAACATGCCTGGAATTTTACACTTTAAGTGATAACAAAGTACCTTTCTAACTAATTATTCATGACTTTTTAAAATGAACCTTATAGTTCGGTGCTCATTTCAAATACAATTTAAACAGAGCTCAGAGTACTTGTTAATACTTCCCAGAATAAAACTTGAAATCGTTGAAGTAATGTAATGTTCTTTCCGGTAGAATTCAAGGAGGAATCTTAGAGAACATATAGGGCAGGAAACAAAACTTCCAATAAATTAAAGTATGTTTTTGAATTTATTAGGTATCAGAATTATGATTCCTCATTTAGAATTCTATAAGATAACCAACAAAATTCTATTATTAGATACAAAATTGCAAAATATCTACAATACAGTTTCAAATATACACGGAACATGTAACAAAATTTTCAATCAATGAAAAAAGTTTTTGAAAACTATTAGGTTTCAAAATGATAATGTCCTGAAAACAAAGATCTGCAATGCAAAATTAAGATTATAATTGCTGAATAATGATATAAAAGAAAGTTTAGTTCGGTTTGGTGGTGTATTATTTTATAACTTGAGGTTAAACGGGGACTACTACTTACAAATAATTCGGAAAGACTTCGAGCATACATCGCAGCAGTGAGATTCGGAGCCATGAACTCTAGTCCGAAAGAGAAGAGTTTTACAAATCAGTCACCCTTCAGCTAATAAAAAGTGTCATAATCAAGTAATTTTACTTCAAACTTAAAACATACACTTATAGGTTACTAAATTCAGTAATCATGTATGATATAGAAATTCAGATTCAATACATACATATATATATATATATATATATATATATATATATATATATATATACATATATATATATATATATATATATATATATATATATATATATATATATATATATATATATATATATATATACATAAATGTAGGCATGGTACCCATGGCAATGCTCAGCGAAGTGAATTTACTCCGAACAAGCTAAGTTTTCCTTTTGCAGTTAGGCAACAACTCTTCAAAGTAGAACGCAGATATAGACGTCAACGTGTGCAGACGGTACTTCTCGCTGACCGCTAACTGACCGCCAAGACGGGCGCTGATGTTATTCCAGACGAGGCATTGATGTCCAGTTTTATTTTAATTCTCCCTAGACACCGATTTTGTATATAATGTGTAAATAGTTTAATTAAATAAGTTTTTTTTAGTAAAGCTTTTGTGCATCTTTTCACAGTGGGAATAAATCTCTCATATATATATATGTGTGTGTGTGTGTGTGTGTGTGTGTGTGTGTGTCTGTGTGTAATATATCAAATTAACTTTAATATTTCCTTAAAAACCTCCTCTCTCCCATTCTAATTCTTTAAAATCCTTTTCCCAGCCTCTGAATGTCTTAATTAAAGGGGCCTCCTCGACTTAAAATCCTTTCGATACATTTCCCAAAGCTTTCTGTGTGATAGATACAAATTTTCTGTCTATTTCTGTCGTTTTCCAGCTGTCGCCTGTAAATGGCTCCTCGTTTTAGCTGATCTTAACACTTAAATTCGCTGAGTAAGTTTCTTGTCCCTTTTGGAAAATTCTTTCTGTCACTTCTGTTCAAGCAGAGTGATTTTTGTGTTTCTCTCTTTTGTCTGTCGTTGATTAGTATAGATGTCCGTTTTAGCAACTCTAAAATAAAGTTTTAATTAGACTTGTGCCGTTCTCTTCAATTGTCCCTACTGCATCGTTATTACTTCTAGGTTATTAGGTTTCTACTTACCCAGTATCCCGGGCAAGTAAAAACAATAGAGGCTACATAATTAGTGTGACTAGAGGAAATAATATATATATATATATATATATATATATATATATATATATATATATATATATATATATATGTGTGTGTGTGTGTGTGTGTGTGTGTTTGTGTGTGTGTATATACATGTATGTATATATGCATATGTATATAAATGCATTACATATATTATATATATATATATATATATATATATATATATATATATATATATATATATATATATATATATATATATATATATATATATATATATATATATATATATATATATATATATATATATATATATATATAAAGTGGATTGAGAGGTACATATGTATTTATTTTTGTTTATTTGTCTTAATATATTTTAAATTCTAAATTGGTTCGGTATCAAAATTTTATTTGAGCTTGTTTCTTAATGAATTTATCTTTTAAACAGCTTGAGATGTAATTCAAGAAATTATTTTCATCTGCCCTGTATCAACACGTTTTCTGTATAAATAAAGTACTAGTCTTCAAGATTTCGGTCAAATTAAGTTGAATAGTTTCACACAAAAAAAATAATTTAAGGTAGTCGAAACAGTGTGGAATTTTTCTGCTTGGCAGAGTTGAATTCCCCTGTTCCGATGATAGCAAAGCCGAAAATAATTCAATTTCCTAACAGGAACAAAAGCAAATTTCATAACGCAGCAAAACATTTCTCCATCGAACTTTTTGGTATAACTAATAATTTAAGTAATATTTTTCTGTTAGTTTTCTGCAGAAAACTATTTATTGCAGAAAAGTTATTTTTCTGGGTAGTAATTGATTTCTTTGTTATTTGGATCGATTCTTATTTTCAGCGAAATGATTATGAGAATTCCTAATAACTTATTAATGTCTACATTTAAGAGTTTTCAAGAATTAAGTCATTCCTTTAAGGTAGTATTTTATTTTATATTTTATTGTATTTTTATAATCTTTAATTATGTTTATAACCTGCTGCATAGCAACAAAAGTGAAACGAAATTCTGTGTTTCAGAAGAAAGTACTTACCAATCATAAACTGTTGGGGAGCTCAGTTCTCCACTTTGTTATGTTATTAAGGATGGCAGAAAGTAAAAATAGTCACACAGAATATTACTATAAATTTCATTTACTTTCTGTAAATTACCTGGAGTAAATCATCAGCGGCCAAAGAAACTAGAAGAATTAGTTCTAGAAGAAGTATCTTGTAAATCCTAATGAGAGCGCTGACAGATAACTGACTGGACAGGACAGAACTAAAATTTGAATTATTGTGTTTCAGAACTAGAATTTTTAAATATTCGTAACCCCACTGCGGGCATGAATGTTCGAGGTCAATTGGAATCAGTTTTAATGTGTAGGTGTCTGTTTTATTATTAATTCTCAGGAAAAATAGTAGATTGGAATGCTCCAAATGAAACCTAATAAGAAATAATAGGTGTTTTATTGGTAAATATCCCCTATTAGATTCTTTTCTTAACTCAGGTTTAATAATATTCCTAAGCTGTTGTAAAGCATTTATCACCAGATGCTTTAAATTAAGTTTTAAAGAGTGACAATTTTGAGCCGTTAAAAACTTCTAATTAAATATTCCTGAAACGTTTTCTAATCTTTGTAACGAATTTCTTTAGAGGTTTAAATGATGAAACTAGAAGGTACATTAATGGTATTCGAAAATTTTACTCAGCTAAAAAACTTTAATATTACGTCCAATCAGCCAAAAATAAATTGAAATTTTCGAGATTAAAATTTTTTTATTACTCTTTAAAAACAGGTGCTCACCAAGTGGTATGAGTAACTTTAAAAAAACGAGGTTTGCCAATAAGGAGAAAACTTTCGAGAGGCCAAAGAATGGTAGGGTCTTATCGCTCTGGCACACCATATTGGTGAGTTCTTCGAGATGTCACTTGGGGATTCAATTAATAATTTACATTAAAATATAAGACATCCATTGTTGCAATTAAAATCATATAATTTCGTTTAACTTGTCTATTGTTTCAATTAAAAATATGATAAAAATATACTTCACTTATTTTAGTATTCTAGATAAAATACTAAATATATATTCTCTATTGTTTAATACAACGTTTCTGTCATAAATTCTTTGCTCTAAAATAAGTTTATATTTCTTATTTATTTGAATAAATAATTTTTTCATTTAATTACTCTCTACTTAGGAGTCTTTAAATGTATACTAGGAAAGTGTTTAACCCAATGATAACTAATAGGTGTTTTATTGGTAAATATCTCCTATTAGATTCTTGTCTTAACTCCTGTTTAATCATATTCCTAAGATGTTGTAAAGCATTTGTCACCAGATGCTTTAAATTAAGTTTTAAAGAGTGACACAATTTTGTGCCGTTAAAAACTTCTAATTAAATATTCATGAAACGTTTTCTGAACTTTGTAACGAATTGCTTTAAAGGTTTAAATGATGAAACTAGAAGGTACATTAATGGCATTCGAAAATTTTACTCGGCTAAAAAACTTTAATATTACTTCCAATTAGCCGAAAATAAACTGAAATTTTCGGAATTACAATGTTTTTTATTACTCTCTAAATACAGGTGCTCACGAAGAGGTATGGGTAACTTTAAAAAAAAAACGAGGTTTACAGATGAAGAGAAAAACTTTCGAGAGGCCAAAGAATGGTAGGGTCTTATCGCTCTGGAACATCCTCTTGGTGAGTTCTTCGAGATGTCACTTGGGTATTTAATTAGTTAGTTACATTAAAATATAAGACATCCATTGTTGCAATTAAAATATTATGATTTCGTTTAACTTGTCTATTGTTTCAATTAAAAATATGATAAAAATATACTTTATTTTTTTTAGTATTCTAGATAAAATACTAAATATATATTCTCTTTTATTTAATACAACACATCTGTCATTAATTCTTTGCTCTAAAATAGTTTTATACTTCTTATTTATTTGAATAAATAATTTTTTCATCTAATTACTCTCTACTTAGAAGTCTTTACATGTATTCTAGGAAAGTGTTTAACCAAATGATAACTAAAAAGTGTTTTATTGGTAAATATCTCCTATTAGATTCTTGTCTTAACTCAGGTTTAATAATATTCCTATGATGTTGTAAAGCATTTATCACCAGATGCTTTAAATTAAGTTTTAAAGAGTGACACAATTTTGTGCCGTTAAAAACTTCTAATTAAATATTCATGAAACGTTTTCTGAACTTTGTAACGAATTGCTTTAAAGGTTTAAATGATGAAACTAGAAGGTACATTAATGGCATTCGAAAATTTTACTCGGCTAAAAAACTTTAATATTACTTCCAATTAGCCGAAAATAAACTGAAATTTTCGGAATTACAATGTTTTTTATTACTCTCTAAATACAGGTGCTCACGAAGAGGTATGGGTAACTTTAAAAAAAAAACGAGGTTTACAGATGAAGAGAAAAACTTTCGAGAGGCCAAAGAATGGTAGGGTCTTATCGCTCTGGAACATCCTCTTGGTGAGTTCTTCGAGATGTCATTTGGGTATTTAATTAGTTACATTAAAATATAAGACATCCATTGTTGCAATTAAAATCCTATGATTTCGTTTAACTTGTCTATTGTATCAATTAAAAATATCATAAAAATATACTTTATTTTTTTAGTATTCTAGATAAAATACTACATATATATTCTCTTTTATTTAATACAACACATCTGTCATTAATTCTTTGCTCTAAAATAGTTTTATACTTCTTATTTTTTTTAATAAATAATTTTTTCATCTAGTTACTCTCTACTTAGGAGTCTTTACATGTATTCTAGGAAAGTGTTTAACCCAATGAGAACTAAAAAGTGTTTTATTGATAAATATCTCCTATTAGATTCTTGTCTTAACTCAGGTTTAATAATATTCCTAAGATGTTGTAAAGCATTTATCACCAGATGCTTTAAATTAAGATTTAAAAAGTGACACAATTTTGTGCCGTTAAAAACTTCTAATTAAATATTCATGAAACGTTTTCTGAAACTTTGTAACGAATTGCTTTAAAGGTTTAAATGATGAAACTAGAAGGTACATTAATGGCATTCGAAAATTTTACTCAGCTAAAAAACTTTAATATTACTTCCAATCAGCCGAAAATAAACTGAAATTTTCGGAATTACAATGTTTTTTTATTACTCTTAAATACAGGTGCTCACGAAGAGGTATGGGTAACTTTAAAAAAACGAGGTTTACCGATGAAGAGAAAAACTTTCGAGAGGCCAAAGAATGGTAGGGTCTTATCGCTCTGGAACATCCTCTTGGTGAGTTCTTCGAGATGTCACTTGGGTATTTAATTAGTTAGTTACATTAAAATATAAGACATCCATTGTTGCAATTAAAATAATATGATTTCGTTTAACTTGTCTATTGTATCAATTAAAAATATCATAAAAATATACTTTATTTTTTTAGTATTCTAGATAAAATACTACATATATATTCTCTTTTATTTAATACAACACATCTGTCATTAATTCTTTGCTCTAAAATAGTTTTATATTTTCTTATTTATTTGAATAAATAATTTTTTCATCTAATTACTCTCTACTTAGGAGTCTTTAAATGTATTCTAGGAAAGTGTTTAACCCAATGAGAACTAAAAAGTGTTTTATTGGTAAATATCTCCTATTAGATTCTTGTCTTAACTCAGGTTTAATAATATTCCTAAGATGTTGTAAAGCATTTATCACCAGATGCTTTAAATTAAGTTTTAAAGAGTGACACAATTTTGTGCCGTTAAAAACTTCTAATTAAATATTCATGAAACGTTTTCTGAACTTTGTAACGAATTGCTTTAAAGGTTTAAATGATGAAACTAGAAGGTACATTAATGGCATTCGAAAATTTTACTCAGCTAAAAACTTTAATATTACGTCCAATCAGCCGAAAATAAACTGAAATTTTCGGAATTACAATGTTTTTTTATTACTCTCTAAATACAGGTGCTCACGAAGAGGTATGGGTAACTTTAAAAAAACGAGGTTTACCGATGAAGAGAAAAACTTTCGAGAGGCCAAAGAATGGTAGGGTCTTATCGCTCTGGAACATCCTCTTGGTGAGTTCTTCGAGATGTCACTTGGGTATTTAATTAGTTACATTAAAATATAAGACATCCATTGTTGCAATTAAAATATATGATTTCGTTTAACTTGTCTATTGTTTCAATTAAAAATATGATAAAAATATACTTTATTTTTTTTTAGTATTCTAGATAAAATACTAAATATATATTCTCTTTTATTTAATACAACACATCTGTCATTAATTCTTTGCTCTAAAATAGTTTATATTTCTTATTTATTTGAATAAATAATTTTTTCATCTAATTACTCTCTACTTAGGAGTCTTTAAATGTATTCTAGGAAAGTGTTTAACCCAATGATAACTAAAAAGTGTTTTATTGGTAAATATCTCCTATTAGATTCTTGTCTTAACTCAGGTTTAATAATATTCCTATGATGTTGTAAAGCATTTATCACCAGATGCTTTAAATTAAGTTTTAAAAGAGTGACACAATTTTGTGCCGTTAAAAACTTCTAATTAAATATTCATGAAACGTTTTCTAAACTTTGTAACGAATTGCTTTAAAGGTTTAAATGATGAAACTAGAAGGTACATTAATGGCATTCGAAAATTTTACTCGGCTAAAAAACTTTAATATTACTTCCAATTAGCCGAAAATAAACTGAAATTTTCGGAATTACAATGTTTTTTATTACTCTCTAAATACAGGTGCTCACGAAGAGGTATGGGTAACTTTAAAAAAAAAACGAGGTTTACAGATGAAGAGAAAAACTTTCGAGAGGCCAAAGAATGGTAGGGTCTTATCGCTCTGGAACATCCTCTTGGTGAGTTCTTCGAGATGTCACTTGGGTATTTAATTAGTTAGTTACATTAAAATATAAGACATCCATTGTTGCAATTAAAATATTATGATTTCGTTTAACTTGTCTATTGTTTCAATTAAAAATATGATAAAAATATACTTTATTTTTTTTAGTATTCTAGATAAAATACTAAATATATATTCTCTTTTATTTAATACAACACATCTGTCATTAATTCTTTGCTCTAAAATAGTTTTATACTTCTTATTTTTTTGAATAAATAATTTTTTCATCTAGTTACTCTCTACTTAGGAGTCTTTACATGTATTCTAGGAAAGTGTTTAACCAAATGATAACTAAAAAGTGTTTTATTGGTAAATATCTCCTATTAGATTCTTGTCTTAACTCAGGTTTAATAATATTCCTATGATGTTGTAAAGCATTTATCACCAGATGCTTTAAATTAAGTTTTAAAGAGTGACACAATTTTGTGCCGTTAAAAACTTCTAATTAAATATTCATGAAACGTTTTCTGAACTTTGTAACGAATTGCTTTAAAGGTTTAAATGATGAAACTAAAAGGTACATTAATGGCATTCGAAAATTTTACTCGGCTAAAAAACTTTAATATTACGTCCAATCAGCCGAAAATAAACTGAAATTTTCTTAATTACAATGTTTTTTATTACTCTTTAAATACAGGTGCTCACGAAGAGGTATGGGTAACTTTAAAAAAACGAGGTTTACCGATGAAGAGAAAAACTTTCGAGAGGCCAAAGAATGGTAGGGTCTTATCGCTCTGGAACATCCTCTTGGTGAGTTCTTCGAGATGTCACTTGGGTATTTAATTAGTTAGTTACATTAAAATATAAGACATCCATTGTTGCAATTAAAATATTATGATTTCGTTTAACTTGTCTATTGTTTCAATTAAAAATATGATAAAAATATACTTTATTTTTTTTAGTATTCTAGATAAAATACTAAATATATATTCTCTTTTATTTAATACAACACATCTGTCATTAATTCTTTGCTCTAAAATAGTTTTATATTTCTTATTTATTTGAATAAATAATTTTTTCATCTAATTACTCTCTACTTAGAAGTCTTTACATGTATTCTAGGAAAGTGTTTAACCCAATGAGAACTAAAAAGTGTTTTATTGGTAAATATCTCCTATTAGATTCTTGTCTTAACTCAGGTTTAATAATATTCCTAAGATGTTGTAAAGCATTTATCACCAGATGCTTTAAATTAAGTTTTAAAGAGTGACACAATTTTCTGCCGTTAAAAACTTCTAATTAAATATTCATGAAACGTTTTCTGAACTTTGTAACGAATTGCTTTAAAGGTTTAAATGATGAAACTAGAAGGTACATTAATGGCATTCGAAAATTTTACTCAGCTAAAAAACTTTAATATTACGAATTTAATTTTAATCAGCCGAAAATAAACTGAATTTTTTTAATTACAATGTTTTTTATTACTCTTTAAATACAGGTGCTCACGAAGAGGTATGGGTAACTTTAAAAAAACGAGGTTTACCGATGAAGAGAAAAACTTTCGAGAGGCCAAAGAATGGTAGGGTCTTATCGATCTAGAACATCCTTTTGTTCTTCGAGATGTCATTTGGGTATTTAATTAGTTACATTAAAATATAAGACATCCATTGTTGCAATTAAAATCCTATGATTTCGTTTAACTTGTCTATTGTATCAATTAAAAATATCATAAAAATATACTTTATTTTTTTAGTATTCTAGATAAAATACTACATATATATTCTCTTTTATTTAATACAACACATCTGTCATTAATTCTTTGCTCTAAAATAGTTTTATACTTCTTATTTATTTGAATAAATACTTTTTTCATCTAATTACTCTCTACTTAGGAGTATTTAAATGTATTCTAGGAAAGCGTTTAATCCAATGAGAACTAAAAAGGTGTTTTATTGGTAAATATCTCCTATTAGATTCTTGTCTTAACTCAGGTTTAATCATATTCCTAAGCATTTATCACCAGATGCTTTAAATTAAGTTTTAAAGAGGGACACAATTTTGTGCCGTTAAAAACTTCTAATTAAATATTCATGAAACGTTTTCTGAACTTTGTAACGAATTGCTTTAAAGGTTTAAATGATGAAACTAAAAGGTACATTAATGGCATTCGAAAATTTTACTCGGCTAAAAAACTTTAATATTACGTCCAATCAGCCAAAAATAAATTGAAATTTTCGAGATTAATATTTTTTTATTACTCTTTAAAAACAGGTGCTCACAAGTGTATGAGTAACTTTAAAAAAACGAGGTTTGCCAATAAGGAGAAAACTTTCGAGAGGCCAAAGAATGGTAGGGTCTTATCGCTCTGGCACACCATATTTGAGTTCTTCGAGATGTCACTTATTCAATTAATAATTTACATTAAAATATAAGACATCCATTGTTGCAATTAAATCATATAATTTCGTTTAACTTGTCTATGTTTCATTAAAAATATGATAAAAATATACTTCACTTATTTTAGTATTCTAGATAAAATACTAATATATATTCTCTATTGTTTAATACAACGTTTCTGTCATAAATTCTTTGCTCTAAAATAAGTTTATATTTCTTATTTATTTGAATAAATAATTTTTTTCATTTAATTACTCTCTACTTAGGAGTCTTTAAATGTATACTAGGAAAGTGTTTAACCCAATGAGAAACTAAAAATGTTTTATTGATAAATATCTCCTATTAGATTCTTGTCTTAACTCAGGTTTAATAATATTCCTAAGATGTTGTAAAGCATTTATCACCAGATGCTTTAAATTAAGTTTTAAAGAGTGACACAATTTTGTGCCGTTAAAAACTTCTAATTAAATATTCATGAAACGTTTTCTGAACTTTGTAACGAATTGCTTTAAAGGTTTAAATGATGAAACTAAAAGGTACATTAATGGCATTCGAAATTTTTACTCGGCTAAAAAACTTTAATATCACGTCCAATGGCCAAAAAAAAAAGAAGAAAAAGAAGGAAGAAATTCCGCTTTGGTTTGTATAAATGACTTTGACAAGTAATTGCTCATGAAAATACTTGTCAAAATACCAGAAGTGCATCTTATCGTTTCCTTTGTATTTTGCATCAGACGACAAAACATTTTATTCAAATTTCAATCCCATCTGGCACTTTTCCAAGATGGATCCTTTGAAGGTTATGGCTATTAAATAGGTACACAAAATATCCTACTTATAAAGATATGCCAAACAACTTTCGCAATTACGAATTTTTGCTTTCATATATATTCGGATCTTAAGTAATATTTTTTTTTCTTAAAGATGTTCGTGTTAAATGTTCTTTCTGTGTTATTATTCACTTCGAATAAATGAGAAAGATTTAATTATATTACGAAAAGAATAAAACGTGATTTCTTTTATACTAATATACGCTTTAAGGTGGGTTTCTATATGATTGCTTTTTTGTATATATATATATATATATAAATATAATATATTATATATTTATATATATATATTATATATATATAATATATATATATATACATATACATATATATATATATATATACATATATACATATATATACATATATATATATATTATATATTATATATATATATATATATATATATATATATATATATATATATATATATATATATATATATATACATATATATATATATACATATATATATACATATATATATATATACATATACATATATATACATATATATACATATATATATATATATACACACATATATATATACATATATATATATATATGTATATATATATATATATATATATATATATATATATATATATATATATATATATATATATATATATATATATATATATATATATATATATATATATATATAATATATATATATATATATATATATATATATATATATACATATATATATATACATATACATATATATATACATATACATATATATACATATATATATATATATATATATATATATACACACATATATATATACATATATATATATATGTATATATATATATATATATTATATATATATATATATATATATATATATATATATATATATATATATATATATATATATATATATATATATATATATATATATATATATATACATATATATATATATATATATATATATATATATATATATATATATATATATAATATATATATATATATATATATATATATATATATATATATATATATATATATATATATATATATATATATATATATATATATATATATATATATACATATATATATATATATATACATATACATATATATATATTATATATATACATATATATATATATATACACATATATACATATACATATATATATATATATATATATATATATGTATATATATATATATATATATATATATATATATATATATATATATATATATATATATATATATATATATATATATATATATATATATATATATATATATATATATATATATATATATATATATATATATATTATATATATATATATATATATATATATATATATATATATATATATATATATATATATATATATATATATATATATATATGTGGAGGTTTTTGTATTAGAAACGCATAAAAACA
Source organism: Pardosa pseudoannulata (assembly GCA_032207245.1). Classification (NCBI taxonomy): domain Eukaryota; kingdom Metazoa; phylum Arthropoda; class Arachnida; order Araneae; family Lycosidae; genus Pardosa; species Pardosa pseudoannulata. Next base: position 111,717,061 of record CM063498.1, read on the forward strand.
TTTCTATATGAGATTTTTCCATTTTTTGCATCAGAAAATTATTTAATCATTCAAATATATGATCTCTATGCAGAAACAAAGTTTAAAGCACAGATGTTCAACCAAAATTTTCCACAGGGCTAATGAAATTTTATAATTGAAAAATCAGACGCAATTAAGGTTTACGCAAAATGCAATTTTAAATAAACTATTAATTACATTTTTAACTCTTTGAAGATCTAATGGTCAACAATATGTCATGAGAAATTCCTATAAAGATATTTATACTTAAATCTCCTTTTATTTCTTTTTACTACCTTATATAAAAAATCAGAATCTATGGAAAGTATTATGAACTACAAGAAACTGCTTACAAATTAAAAATAAGAGCAAAATAGAATTTTACTAGGATAACTCCCCTGTTAGTTTTTTTTCTCATAATTCAATTTAAAAAGATATTGTAAGATATTACAAATCATGTTTCACTCAATTCCCTTTTTTGTTCTGTTGGTGTTTGTATTAGAAACACATACAAACTTTTCTGTCAAAATATTTTTGCCTTTCTTGGATTAAAAAAAAAATATTTAAATATTCATATGTATGATCACATCACCATCAGAAAAAAAAATTACATCATATATTATCAACCAAAATTTTTCTAAAATGTCATAAAAATTTTATGAATTGAAATTGAGATGCAATTAAGGTTTATAATAATAGTAAAGTTAAATAAATGATCACTAACACTTACAAATCTCTGATAATGTAAGTTTTAATAAATTGTCATGACCAAATGTTTTAGGGGGATTTATAATTAAATCTTTTTATTATTTCATGCAATGTGATGCATCATTTATAAATTAATTTTTAGGATACTGATATCAAATTTTATAACCATTAAATGCATTGTAATTGTTAACTATTCAATTTGACGTTTTTATTTTTTTTTACTTATTGCTTTACATCAAAAGCTTATTTAGATTAGAATATTCAACTACGATTTATGGGTTAGGATGATTATATTCCCATGTTATACTCATTTCTTTACTTTCATTTAAAGTTAGTAATATATTCTCTTATCAAAATTTTTCAAATATATTTAATAGATAATATATATAGATAATAATATATTTCAATGGTAATAAATTGCTACTGGCATATAACCCGTCATAAGACGAGATCAGTAAAAAAATTTTTTTTCAGAAATGTAAAGAACCTATGAGGCAAATAAAAAAATGTTTTGTTTTTTCGGCTGAGAATTATCGGGTACAAGCTGAATAATTTCTATTTCTTTATACTCCTCTAAAGTCTCCCGATACTGTGAATGCAGTTTAGAATCACGTTGAATTCATTTAGAAAGAAAGTTTTCTTATATACGTCGAAATTATTGATAAGTCCTTATTTTTTTTGCCACAGTAATTAATGGAAGTAAAGGAATGAAAACTATCATTTACAGTACACCCTGGAGTAGCATAATTTGTTGTTAAACCGGTGATAAAGTTTTTATTGCAAAAAAAAATAATCGATGATTAAATTTAAAATTATCGCATATGTACCTTGTATATTATTTAAACAAAATATAAAAGAAAGTTACTTACAAAATATCTAAGTTTAGTGATAACACGTACGAAAATAATGCAGACGATATTTAAATAATTTAAAATAAGAAATGATTAAATGAGATGGTTAAAGGAATGACGTCATAATGCTAGAAAAAATGCTATTTTTACCTTTTTATCATGTGACAAATTGACAAATTTTATATATGGGAACACCGGGGAAAATAGGCTTAAAATAATGGCATTAAATACTAGAAAGGGAAAAAGAGGTCGATTTTGAAAGTTTTATAACCTAACTCATTAAAATAATAAGAATGACTGTATTCATTCTAGGTATAACCGCTTTATAAATAAGAACACACAGCATATAACTTAGGCTATTATGTATAATATATATAATATATATTATATATATATATATATAATATTTTATATATATATATATTTATATATATATTTATCTGTTTTTTTTTTTTTTTGAGATTTTATTTGTTTTAAATCGCAAACAGAAGAGAATACCAGGTATGGAGTGTTTTTCATTCTCCTTAAGAGATTATTATGATAAATGCTAATGAATATTAATTAATTCACTATATATTGTCATATACTTTAAACAATAAGCCCTTAACAATAATTATTTTTAATCACGATACTTCATTTATTTGTTGTTTAAACAGGAAAACACGATAAAAAATAAATCATGCATGTGTTCACAACATAGCATAAATGTATATATATTTATTTTACTAACAATTAACAAATCACTTTAGTCATTAAGCTTTTTTTTCTTCCAAGAATGAGTATATTTTTCTCCGATGTGTGTGATTAAATAGTCGTTTGTTTTAATTACTATTTACTTCAGAATTATTGAGCTTTTTATTGCACTAAATGCTTTTTTTCCTTACATAGAGTCTTTCTTTCAATATTTTTGGCAAATAAAAAATAGATTTTGCTTTTAATTTTTTTCTAGCAATCCTTCATTAATCGATCTATTTAAGATAACTGAAGTAAACATTCTCTTTGTTTAAAGTATTTTATTTCCTGTATTTACATTTTATTATCATTTAAGTATATGTTATCCATGCAATGAATCTTATTTGATATTTTTCTGAAATTAATATTATTGGCTTTGTCTTAAATTGAAATTTATTTTAAAAAATTAAGGTATCCCTCTACGTTGTAAACGTCATTTTTTTTTTGACAAAATCATTTTTTTTTTATTTCTCTGTTGTAAAATTTCAACTTTTAGGCTTCTAAATCTGTTTTTTTTTCTTTGTCTCTACAGCATTTTAAAGAAAATCTACAACTATTTAAACATCGGTGACTGCTGTCAAAACAAAACGGAAGTGGCGACTTCAGAACCGAAAGTTGTGAATTTAAAGCCTTTTAAAGAGTATTTTTTGGACAAAACTTTTCAAATCTTCATGAAAATTAGTGTAAACATTTTTCTAGTATTTTTCATAATTAGAAACCCGGCAATTAGAAAGTTTTGAAGCAAGAAAGTGTGGGGAATCTTAAACATGTATTTTATTTTTCTAATAATTAAAGTTTCTTTCATGAACTTCAAATGCGTTTTTCTCAGAACGGTATTTTTAATAAAATGTTGAAACTTAAAATGTGATTTCTCAAAAATTGCTTAAAATATTTTTTTGAAAATTATTATGAATGCTTTTGATAGTATTTACTAGTAAATAACCTAAAAGCTTTAAATTTGTATAATTTTTAATGATATTACACTCATAGATAGATATAAAGGTAACGAATATTCGTTAAAAATTCAATGTGTATGATTTTGAAGGACCAAAATTTTTTAATAAATGTAAATTATGCAAAGATTTTAGGTGATTCCCTATCCAGTGTATAAGAAATGTGTTGCATCAAAAAATACTGAAATAATTTAATTTATTAAAAAATTAGACCTTTTGAAAAAACCTGATTTTTTTTACTAAATTTTCTTCATTTATTAGAAATTTTATAAAAACTTCTCCAGGAATAAATTTTTAAGTGCAATTCTCTATGATAATATAAAAAATAAATCTAAAAATGTAAAAACATGAACTAGTTTTTACATTTAAAGAAAAAAGTTCTCCGAACGTAGACGGATACCTTAACACTATTTCAGGTAACTTATTGCTATATTATTATACCACACTTTAAAAGTCGAAAGAAGGAATAGAGGAGTTACAAAGAGGGATAGTTTTAATATTGTTAGGCATTACAAATCAGCTATGAAAGCTACTTTAATTCTTTATTTGTCTCGCATTCCTTAACTTAGTTTACTTTTTTATCAGTGCAGATGATTTCTGGGTAAATTAAAATTCAGTATTCATAAAGAGCAATTCAAATTATTTATTACTTAAAATTTCAAAATATGAAAATGCCAGAATGGTCTGGTGATTATTAGTAAGCATCAAGATTCCATGTCACAGATAGCTGTGCATGAAACAAGAAAAACACAGAAAAAATGTGCCCCATTTACACCTTACCTGAAAAACCAAGCCCTACTTCTTCTAACCTAAATACCTAAGCATCACAATAGAGTGGTTTGTATCTGCCAAATATACAAAATATTAAATGATTTGACACTGATTATAGTTTCAAAAAAGACTACTTTTAATAACCAAGTAAATCTGTAGCAGTCATTTTTCTCACTGACACTTATGAAGGTAGATCTAATTTTTAACAGTAAATAAAATATCAGTGTTAAGTTCTCCGGTAGATTTTATCTGGAAAAGCCAATTAAATCATTATAAAATTTGTTTTAGAGCAGAATTTTTTAGATAAACATTGCCGGTTCTGTTGTTTTAATACTCAAACAAAAGAAAATAAATTATATAGGATTTATAGTGTATTATTCACTTTATTAAAATACATTAACAAAAGTTTTAGTGCATACACAAAATAGTCCCTCGATATATTTATATACTATTAACAATAAGCCGACTGCTGCAGAGTGTAATCAATATTGCTCATTTTTGACTACTAAAAAAAGAAACTATTAACTCTATTCATTAAAACTACATTTTTCATACCCATAAGTGATGGATATTATACAGTATAATTTACACAATTACTGATATTTTACATATTATATGGTAATTTTAGAATACTAAATTGTGAAAAAAAAGGTTTTATTGAAGGAGAACTGAAATAAAAATTGCTTGACATCATATTAAATTTTTTCTCTTCAAACAATTTTGCAAGGAAATAAAAAATATCTGGGAGGGAAGCAAGTTTTATCATTCTATACAGAAATTAGTGATTTTTTTTTTCTTTAAATTTGTAAATCATTTATAATGGGTTTCAGGATTATCAACTCCAATAAAGGTGGTGAATCACCGGTAATATTCTCAGCTTTTATGTTCATTCTGTTTATTATGTTCGGCTTTTTTATTCTCCTAATATACGTAATTTATAGTTTTTAGTAGCTTTTAAGAAAATTCGTGATTCGTTGGGTTTAATCTTTAAAAAATTAGCCTTTTTAGATTGTTTAATAAAGGGTTAGCAAGAAATAAGTTCCCCACTTCTGAGGACTATAGAATAAGTTCTATTGGCTCAAATAAGATACAATTAGAATTACAGATAATTCAAATGATGCGCTTGACATTTATCACATAATTGCAAAAATCCTCCTATACTTAGAGCTGCAGCATGTATGGTATTTTTTTAGGGCCAGTCTCACCAAAGTCGTTTAAAGGCTAACCGCGATTTGCCCATAACGCCAACCAATGGTGGGACGCACTTCTACATTTGAACAGAGATTAATCTCGGTTATCCTTTAAACTACTTTGGTGAAACCGACCCTTAGTTTCTTTAAGTTAAGTCAGGCATACGTTTCTTGTCTGCACATGATTTTCGATTGCAAGAAAAAGCACTAATGGTAAAATTGTTTTACCAGAACCAGCAGAACTCCTATGCAGTTCTAAAATAACTCCGTCATATAAAACGCGTAAGAGGCGGTCCAGTGCTTGCACGTGCCTTACGCAAGATGATCGTCCCTTGCGACTTTTGATTGTGGGGTTTCCTGAAGAACCAGATGTAACGTCAAATGCAATGAGCTGTGCCAGATCGGCAGGACAGAATTCGGCTGCATGTTCTTGATATTCCGGTAGACTCATTCCTGTCGGTTGTGACAAATATGGTTCTGCGATTACAGCATGTTGTTAAACATGAAGAGGGACATATTGAGCAATTTTAATGGTACTTTTTAATATTATTTAGCACTTATAAAGCATATTAAATGACTTATATGTGTCACAGTTCCACCTATAGTTAGATTTTGGTACTAATTTTTTGTGCAATAAATGTCAAGCGTATCATTTGAATCATCTATAGTTCCTGTTCTATCGCATTTTGACCAATAGTTCATATTCTATATAGAGTCCTCTAAAGTGTGGAATTTATTTCTTGCTAAACCTGTATATCAACCTTACAATTTTTATCATTTTGATACTAACATTTTATACAAATTGTAAGTAAAACGATAGTAATAAATAAAAAAATTGTCATACTCTGTTACATTTATAGATTGCAATTTGGTTTTTTTTTACCAGATTTATATCATTTTATGCTCTTGATATCTTACTAACAATTTTTAATAGCTTCATGTGAATTTGGGAACTTCTGAAAGTACACACACAGACACGCATGAAGATAGTTATTTATATTTATACACATAATTATAGGTATGTGTATGTATATAATAAGACGAAGTCCATGACGTTGGCAGTCAGGGACAGAGGAAGACATCGTTTTAGTCAAAACTTTTTATTAGCAGAAAGTTGGGTGGATAGGTTTCCACTTCAATATAGGGACGGGACAAACTGAGAGATCAACTGACATGATGCTCTAAGTAAAAGAATAAGTAACATCAAATTCTATGAGAAAATATCAATCAAAATCTCTGTGAAAATGTGTCTCCGTTACCGTACATCTCCTTTTTGTTTGGGAATTTCCTAAATTGGCCTCGAGGGTAGTATAAAGTTTTAATTGCTTAGACCCCTTCCCAGAGGGCTTGAACTGTAGCCCCACAAGTCAATTTAGATTCAATGTTAAAAAGGGCAAAGAAAAGGAACTCGGGGTTTTTTGCCCTTAACGTAAGATTTGAAAACTCATGAGATCCTTAATGAGGCCTTTCGACTATAAATTTACGTCGGCAACTTTAAATTTGCACATTACCGGATATTTCGTGATACTATATTCCTTACACGGCCATCTTTGGGTTGTATACAAAATATCTCCATTAGCTTCCTCTTTTAGTTTACATTTCGTTACACACACTCCAAATATATATATATATATATATATATATATATATATATATATATCTACACTCATGTCCATAAATTAAGGATAATTCAGAATCACACAGAAATTGAGCTCTAAAATAAATATTTCACCTGTAGAATTATCACACACATCTTGAAGAAGAATATGCAAATTGCAGGAAACCACCAGATGGTGCGGATAGTACGTCACAATGACGAGAGTGTATGAAAGAGGTATATAAGGAATGGTAGCAAAGAAGTAAAATTGTTCACAAGCGCTTTAAAAGCCTTTCAGTGCAATAACCGCATAGCTATGGCACAAAGGAAACATTTGGATAATTTTTTACGTGGTAGAATTATCGGACGACTGGAATGTGGACGTACCCAGCTGGAAGTATCCGAGGAACTTGGAATCGCCCAGAGTGTCATCTCAAGGCTTTGGCAACGATTCAAACATGATGGTAATGTGAGTAGATGTTACAGCACAGGTCGCCCCCGAGTTACTACGCCGAATGATGACCGGTATTTGGCAGTTACTGCCAAAAGAAACAGACGGAGCACAGCATCAGACCTGTCTCGTCAGCTCTCTTCAGCTACCGGTACGACAGTTTCAAGGCAGACCGTGTACAGACGCTTAGGGAACATTGGTCTATATGCTCGTAGGCCTGTCAGATGTGTTACCCTTACCGCAACTCACTGTCGCCTGCGATTATGCTGGGCTAGAGAGCATGCATTGTGGACACCGCAACAGTGGTCTTGTGTGATGTTTTCCGACGAATCCAGGTTCAGTTTACATTCTGATTCTCGCCGGACTTTCATATGGAGAGCGCCAGGTACCCATTACCACCAAGAGAACACAATTGAACGACACCGTTACGGTGGTGCAGGATGGCTTGTTTGGGGAGGAATTATTCTTGGTTCCAGAACTGACCTGCATGTTCAGAGTGTAACGATGACAGGCCACATCTATCGGGATGTCATTCTGGAACAACATGTACGTTTGTTTCGGGGCGCCATGGGTCCTGAATTTCTGTATATGGATGACAACGCCCGACCTCACAGTGCAAAAATTGTAGACGAATGCCTTCAATCGGAGGATATCACCCGTATGGATTGGCCAGCATACTCACCGGACTTGAATCCAATAGAGCATGTGGGACATGCTTGGCCGACGAATTGCAGCCCGTCAACCCCTCCCAACTGTCTATGGGAACTTCGGAGGGCATTGCTTTATGGTGTGTACTTTTCAACAAGATCAGATTGATAATCTGATACTCAGCATGCGTAGGCGTTGTAACGCTTGTATTGCATCGTCCGGGAGACATACTTCGTATTAACCATCATACTAACCATGTTATACTGTTTTCTGTAAATAGGTTCTTTTTTGAAATTTGCTCCAGGGAGTAAAAATCGCATATAATTATTTATATCATTTTGCTCAATATATTAACTTCAATTTTTTTCTTTTGTTAATTAATTGACTTATATTTTATTATAAAATGTTAATATTTTATATGTCTTATATGTATATATATATATATATATATATATATATATATATATAATATATATATATATATTAATATATTATATATTTATATATATATATTATATATATAATATATATATTTATATATATATATATATTTATATATATATATATATATATATATATATATATATATATATATATATATATATATATATATATATATATATATATATATAGTATATATATATATATATATATATATATATATATATATATATATATATATATATGTATGTATGTATGTATATATATATAATATAAAATATTTATATATGTTTATATATGTATATATATATATATACATACATACATATATATTATTATATATATATGGCTATTAATATTTTATATATATATATACACATACAAAAGCTATATATTACATTCTTTATATATATATATATGTATATATATATATGTTATATATATTCGAATATATAATACGAATATATATATATATATATATAGATATATATATATATATATATATATATATATATATATATACATATATTCTGATGTATGCAACAAATAACCTAATTATTCTTAAGAAATTTTTAGATTTGAAGTTTAATATTAAATAGTCAACTTAATTTCTAACTCATTTCATTTCCAATATAATTTAAATATACGAAATTTATTCATTGCCGAGGTTTTTATTTTTCAACTCTTATTCAAATAAGAACCAAATATATGGCTATTAGAATATTTTATAATTTAATACACAATTTTAAAGCAAAAGCTAAGAATTACAGCAATTCTTTCTTTATTTTTCTTGTACTTTAAACAATGTCAATGATATTTATTTGTTTGATCTTTCGAAAACAAGACGAAGACAAAGAAAAGCATAGATATATTTATCTCGAGTGTTCACAATACACTATGTATATATAAATGCGACGATTAACAAACTCTTATTACTTTTTTAATTCTAAAAACAAGTTTATGATTTTCAGATATGTGATTAAATAGTCGTTTCTTCTAATTAATATTTATGAATCCGTGTTTCTTGCAGTAAAAGATTTTTGTCTTTTTTTCTCATAAGTCGTCTTTCTTTTGGCATTCTCAGCGAAAAAATAGCAGTTTTATTTTCTCTCCCAAAAACCAGCCATCCTTCATTAATCGATCTATTTCTTTTAGGAGACAGCTTAAATGTCTTTGTTGGAACATTTTTTGTTCTGGATTTTTTTCTAAGCTTTTCATCATATTTCCTTTTAAATATATCTTATTCATATAGAACATGTTATTTTGGATTTTCCGTATTGACTCAAGTTTACTTTTTAAATACATGTTTGAAGTTTATTTGTGTACTTGTTCTGAATTTCCAACAAATGAATAAAACATGATAGTAATTCATACATATTGGTAAACATTTAGGGCAAAAATTTATATAATGTAGGCGTAAAGAATTATCTTGGAAGACCAGTTATTTTCCAGTCCTTGTTCCAGTTATTGTTAACCTGGAAGATTTGCCTCTGAAGGAAGCTCCCAAAACATTTAAAAAAATTTCTTATTATATTTGTAAATAAATTATACTTTATAGTATGACAAAACGAACTATGATCGAATAAATAGGGCACTTCACTTCAGTACCGGAATTTGTTCTTTCAAATTCACTGATAGCATGGACGTTCGGCAATTCGGAATTGACTTTAAACAGTAGACCTGGACTCATTATCCCTAGTACAGTATTAATGTAAACCAAATACCAAACAGGATGCAAAACCAAAAGCCAAACAAGGACAAATCTAGTGTTTCAATCCAAACCATATCATAACGTAACAACAAAATATCCAATTAATGACTGCTTATTTTCCTTTTTCTTACATATTTATGCATATAATTCCTACATTAAAATTATATTTGAAAGGGGTGAATTTAAGAATGGTTCCTTTTATAATATTTAGTATATTGTATATGATATTTATTAAAAATTTAATACAAAATTAAAATTCCCTCTTTGTGTATTTTAAAGAAAAACCTTGTTATTATTTTACTATTGATAATTCCCAGTGTTTTGTTTTGCATGGTAAGTTAGTATAGTAAAATTTGTATCTATATTATTATAGCTATCAAAACTAAAATATGTGCAGGATACACTATCCTAGTAGCATAAAAGTTCAAAACCGCTATACACAAATATCATAATTATAGGTGAAAAGCTTACTTTTATAAAAATGTAAAAAGTCAAGATAATTGGGAATTTGTTACATTATCAATTTGGGTTTTCCTTAATTCTATAATATTACTACTATTTCTAACTAATATGTGGTAAAGACGAATCTTACCTTTACTGTTTAAGTTTGTACTATTTTGAAAGTTTTAAATTATTTTAAATTACTAGACAATGTAGAGTTGTAGATACTCTTCGTATATTTTAAAGGCATTTTGACTTATTCTTTCCTTCCAATGTAACATACAAACAGAATAGAATATCTTCTATCTAGGGTGTTTACTATTCTATTATAAACTTAAACTGAAGTGCTTATGAATATTAATTAATCCACTCGAAAATTTTCACACAATTTAAACAATAAGTTATTCATTGTTACAAATGATATTAAATATTTATGTTTACTTGTTTGTTATTTAATAGGATATAAAGACAAATTCATGAAAATCAAATATTTTTCGTTAGTATTAACAGTAAAGCACTAAATATATGCGCTTTTTTATTTAATACATCTATCAACAAAACAATTTAATCATTTATCTTTTTTTATTCTAAAAACAAGTTTTTATTTCTTCAGTCATGTGTAATTAAAGAACGGTTCCTTTTCACCTTTTGAGGACGGCTGATCGATATTTTATCTTAACGGAGGAAGTTGCAAAAGTACGTGATTGTCAAAAATGCAGAAAGTTATTCCTTCCTCCATAGCATGCTGCCATATGATGTGGGTCCATGATATTGTATCAACCTCTTCTATTTATCATGTCTACTTAGGATTACTTTTCACCCTACTGTAAAAATTCTCATTATTCTTTTCCCTCTGCTTATTGTTGTATAAAATGACAATGCCTAAAAAATTGCTCAATAGGGAAAAAGGGCTTAAATTAAGAATCCTACCTTTATCTGTGTGAATAGTCAGGAAACTCTCTGCTAGAGAAGAATAATCTCTATTTATGGTCAGACATTTAGTTGCAGTAAATAGTTTTTCTTTTTCCCCCATAAAGTACTTTCTTTAAGTACTTTAGTGAATAAATAAGAGAAGTCTTATTACACAAAAGATCACTCGCACTTCATCAACATTCGCTTCAACAACAGCTATATTTCTTTATAAAAAAAAGGTCTTCAGACCTTTAAAATTTCCGACAACCTTGGAACTCCTTGGAACAACCTTGGACTATTATCCTCTGGTGGAAACTTTTACCGCCCCCCCCATCCTATAAATGAATATAAAAATTACATGTTAATTACGTTATACAGGTGCTGGTCTTAGTAATAAAATAAAGTGAATCATCTTAATTTAAAATTTGCCTAATGCTACTTTATTTATCTAAATATTAAAAAAAAACTGGTGCTACTGATGTTACGTCATTCTTACTACATCATGTCTGGTGATATAAGAATCTAGTGACAAGTTCTTCCATTTTTTATATAAATAATCCAATTATAGCCCTCTAGACATATTTTCTTCTTGTGTATTTCGTATTTGTCACTAAGCTTATTGTAATACATTGTTTTTCTTGTCATATACATGAAAACAGATTGTTTTATATAAATGTTTTAATGATAGCATCAAAATAGTAATAGATGTGCTGGAAAATTCTTTTACCAGCTTATTCATGAACAGATTATTTGAATGCAGCAAAGCTAACAAACAAAGTTAACAGTTGACATAAATACTTATTTTATATATAGAGATGAAGATTATCTTATGTATCTTATGTATTTATTATATAACTACAGTCTATTTTCCCTTTCTTTGTACATTTTATTATGGACATGTGACATTTAAACATTCTAGTACAAGTCTAAAAGTAAATGTTTTTCATCTCCTTCTATTAAATTATACAACTAATATACTTTTCGCGTTTTCAGTATACAAAATGACGTTAAAAATTTGTGTTAACAAGATTTCTCAGAATGAAATAAAAACTAGGCAAAACATTGGTTTATGTTTTATTTGAACGAATATTCCTTTTCTGGAGAGATATATGACAAATATATAAACAATCCCCCAATAAAAAAGTATTTACTATATTTTAAAATTTTGTCATTTGGATAATCATTCTATTATTTTTCAATCATCGCAAATGTATTTGTTTTTTCGCCTGGTTCATCGACTAAAATCATAATAAATAACTTTATCTATAATAAAACTTCAGTTTAGAGAGCTGTTTTTATACACGATTACAAAAATCCTTTTATTACCCAATTTTCCTTATTTATATAGTACTTCTTGCAATGTCTAAAGTTACAGCTTGTCACGACAACATGTAACAATTATTGTTGCCTAAATTTTTTATTTGTTTTACAGTTGGGAGTTCAAAGCAATTTAAATTTCATATATTCAGCAGTCTATAATCAACATAAATAACTTCAGAGTTAATAAGTTAATAAAACAAGTTCAAATCTTCAGAATATTCTACAATATACAGTGATACACCATCCATACTGACAAAAAAATGTTTTTACTGTAAGTATTTGTAATTTTATATTCAATTATGGTCTAAAGTTATTTACTATAAAATACAATGCCATAGTTACTTGTCGATAGTTAAATTGTTAGATAATCTTAAAGATAATCTTGTTAGATAATCTTGTAGAATTTTAGTAATAATAGATTAGTGAAATATCATTACTTTAAATTTTTAAGTTTTTAAATGTTTAAAAATTACAGAAAATGTTCTACTTCGGATACAGTATTTTTTTTATACATTTCGCCTATTTTGTGCTTCAAATCGTAAAAAAAGTAAATCTGATGTAAACACCACATGCGAGTATTAAATTACAAACAATTCTTATATTCATTCATTGATGTGTTTTTATGCTTATCATTTGCAGGTTTTGTTTTTAAAAATTCATAATTGGCTTTGGTATTTAATCCCTTGAGAACCAGCACGTAAATGCTATACGGGTCAACAGTTGTGAAAACCATTGACGTTTACTCCATCTAGTAAATAAATCTAGTATTTAAAATTAAAATAAAACTTTCAGATCTCTTATTACGCATATACAACGCTGGTCTCTTAATATCAACCGGAGATCATCGTGTGGAAGAGACGCTGGACTGATAAGAGGGAAATCACTGAGTGGCGTATACGAGACGTTGGTCTCGAAGGGGTTAAGGTATCTCGTCTGAGGAGGGCTAAATAACTGCCATCTGGTGGTTGAATATTATTATACTGAGATTTTATTCATTTTATGGATATTTCGGTATCAGCAGAAAATAAACTAAAATTTTCGGAATTACAATACTGTTTAGTACTCCATAACAAAAAGTGTTCACCAAGAGGTATGGAAAACTTTAAAAGAACGAGAAGGTTTGCGGATGAAGTAAAAAACGTTCAAGAGTCCAAAGAAACGTTCAAAGTACAGGCCCATCAGCTTAGTGAGTTCTTCTAGACGTCACTAGGGGATTCAACTTTTTATTTATATTAACCTATAAATAATATATTGTTACAATTAAGACGATATGATTTCGTTTACTATTTTATTGTTTGAATTGAAAAATATAATAAAAAAATACTTTTTTTAGTATTCTACATAAAGTACTATTTGTCGTGTAGTCCTCGTTTATATTTGAGTATTAACCTGTGATCAAATGCATAGAGGTGATTTTATTTTGATTGCGTTGTATAAAAGTATTTTTGTACTAAATTTAACCACAGGTTTTGAGAAACTACAGACATAAATATGAAGATAAACTAAAAGCTAAATTAACAGCATCTGAAACTAGCTTAATATAAAAAAGTAAATTTTTTATTATAATATATATAAATCTATGTACATACAAAACTGATGCTAATTGTCATAAAATAAACTTTGTCAACATCTTCTAAATTAGTTCTGACAATTTTTTAATACTTAAGTAATTTTGTAAACTGAGAGAGGACCTAATCTCAATTTCAAAATGTATGTAAAAGGGGGTACCTTTGGGGAGTGAAAATGGTGTGCCTGGAACACTGCTGGTTGATGGGTATCTATGGATCTTTCGTCGGTCTGGTCAGGGGCTTCCTCCTGAGTGTTTGGGGTGCGGCCGTGCTATTTGATGCAGGAACCCTTCCTGTCGGACTTGGCTGGACTCTCGAACTCGTTCCGTCGGACTTCTCTCCTAGTCTAGACTATCGAACACCTTCTGTCGGACTCTCTCCTCGTCTCGACTATCGAACACTTTCTGTCGGACTCTCCTCTAGTCTCGACTATCGAACACCTTTTTTGGGACTTCCGAACACCTTCTCAATTTTTAGATTTTTCTTATTTTATTAATTTCAACCTTGTCCCCTCTTCCTTCTTATCGTCCAATCGGGATAGTTGTAAGAATCTCATTGGTCTGCTTAAACCCCGCCTTGAGACCGCCAACGTGAAAAACCTTATCCCTTCTAATTGGGCACTGTCCCTTAGGGACTCATAAATACTCCACAAAGGTACATTCTTATTTAATGTCAAGTACGGAAACGGGATTCTAATCTGGGACTGGGATCAGAACCCCGTCCGAGACCACCGTACAAGACAACAATATCCGTAAAATATAAATTTATGGTCCTCTTTCTTTTTACAGAGATGTGATGAGGTCAGATTTAGATCCCGAGCATTTTACTTCTTGTATGAATGAATCAATTATTTTACTGATCAAAATCGCCTCATCACACTATTATAAGTATTCTTTTTTATTTAATACAACACTTCAGTTATTAATTTTTTATTCTAAAAATGGGTTTATATTTCTTCTTTTATTCGAATAAAATTTTTTTCATCTAATTACTCTTTACTTATGAGTCCATCTTTTACTGATATGAATGCTTTTTATAAAACGGTTTTCATTCGGCACTTTCAGAAAAAATAGAAAAATAACAGTTTTATTCTCTCTCGCGAAAACCAGTAATTATTTATCAATCGATCTGTTTGTTATGAGAGACAGCTTAAATGCTTTTTGCCTGAATCTTTTTCAACCTAACTTTTTCTAACATTTTCATCAGATTTACTTTTAAATATATCCTATCCATAAATAGGAGCTTATTTTGAATTTATAGCGGTATTGATTAAACTAATGTTGACTAAGAATGAAACAAAGAATGAAATGTAAAACGAGTCTTTTTTTAAACTAATTTCTATCAACTTACATTCAGCATAATTATTACCATGACGCTAAGCACATTTATAGCTATGAATAATTTTAAATTTTTAAATGGATTCTCAAAAAGTGTTTTGAGATTAATCGAGTATGTCCTAACGAAAGAACGTTCTCTATAAGTCTTAATTAATTAATACGTTTGCTTTTAAATTTATTTTATCTTTAACTACTATTTATATGAACAAACTATTTATATGTATGGTTAAGTAGTTATATGCATGTATGTTCGCAACGCATTGTGAAAAGACTAAAAGTATCATGATGAAATTTTGCATCGTAATTCAGGTCAACCCTGAGAAGGTTTTATACAAGTTTAATTGTTCAAAGGCTAGATCGTGGGCAGAGAGAACACCCTTTTTATATTTGCATTGCATTTAACAACTATTTTGTCACCATTTTCTTTATTTTTTCATAGCATATTTAAAAAAGCAGAATGGAGGTGTCAACTATCAACAAACACTGGCCATACTGTGGGACTAAGCCAAATCCTTTACAATAAAATTATTCTCTATTATTCTCTTTTCAGCCAGGTGATAAAGGAAAGAGTTCTCTCAAACGTCAAGAGTTAATTGTGAGGATTACTCTATATTATATCATGTAAATTATAATAGATTATGATGACATATAATTCTCATTAATAATACACATTTATTATTTTAATTAAAGTTATCAGTAAATAGCATTACTCATATTTAATGTAAAATTAATTGTGTTTATTAAAAATATTTATGTGGTTTTTGTATGAGCAGAAAATTTCTCAAAATGATGTATACGCAAATTAAATGACACTCAATATGAAGGTAAATTATAAATATATATAAACATTCAGTGTTTCATATTTTAATAAGAATAATTTAAAATATCAATACACAAGCTGTCTTTTCATTAACCTTCAACTTTTAAGTTAAATAGAAGAGTCTGATTATATGTAAGAGGTACATTACAGACTCTTTTACAAGCAATAATCCAAGAAACACTGGAACTTTACTAACAATTCTATTATATAGCATATATTTATTATATTTTAAAAATCATTCTTTAACATTTTATCCGTGCCAATTCATGCATCTTTTTCGACGTCCCTTTGAATAAAATCTTTTTCTGTTGTGCTATATGCAAAAACTCGTGTGATGTTTCTTTTTAAAACAGCAAGTTAATGAAAAGAAACCCTGTAATTTTTAAATCTATTTTCTATGATTATATTTTTATAATAATGTGAAAAACATAAATTTTGATTTTTTTCTGGCTGCAGGAAAAATTCAAATTTTAAACAATTGAAAAGTGGTCTTCTTCCCCGGAATCTTCTCACTTCATTCCTCAAACATTCCAGTGAGAGATGGGCCATGATGATTACGTACTCTCTAAAATCACTGCAGCTCCATACGCTATGTCATTCACATATGTTATAATAATTATGAAATATTAGACCAAAATTATTATCAGACGTAATTGGGTATCAGCATACAAAGAAAAAATAATCCATTCAATTTTTTGCGAAGATCCATTTTCCTGAAATACTACAACAAAAATTTTAAAAAATGCAGCATTCATATCCACCATTTGTGCTAATGTTTTTTTTACTGGTAATGAAGTTTTTACTGGTAATAGGTTGTTGACTGTGGAATTAAGTGGTTTTCTATGGGGAACTAGGATTGTTTGTACCTGAAAGAGAAACCCATAGAAAAGACAATAAAAATATAATAATTAAGTGGGTGACGCATAATGGCAATACACGTTTATGGTCTTAACCCTTAACTTAATATAAATTAAATTTGGCTTTTCGCCAACTTAAGTTTAAATTTTAAATTAAAAAAAGGAACACAATAGGCATTAAATTAAAAGAGAGAAGTTATTGAATGAATACATTTTATTGATATTGATATGAAATTTAGATAAAATTAACATAAGATGATTGAACTTTTGTTTTAAATATAAAAATTAATATAAAAAGGGAGAAAATAAAAATGGACCAAAAAAAAAAAAGCTGATTATGGTGAATCGAATTCAGAATTCCTCCTCAGGATGCTGGATACCAGGATACTAGGTTTCTTCCTCTGTTCCATGTCTCTGCAGCGAGTCTAAGTGCAAGATCAAACCTTTGGATCAGGACCGGCAGTCTGGGAAGCTCAAGAGCAAGTGAAAACAATCTCTCTAACTATCTTGAGTCTGCAAGAATGCAACGGCTGGCAACCACTGACCGCTGGAATGCTCATCAACATTCCAATGGCCTGGTGGTACGGGGGAAAACCGCCAAGCGCTAGGGTATGTCATATCATCAAAAAAAAAAGGGTATATAAAGCAAAAAAAGGGTAAAAAAAAGGGTATATTATAAAGCTATTGCAGCGCAGTGCTCGCCAAGGGGAACACCACGTGACGTGCCTGGTCTGCGTGATGTCACCTGATTGAAAATCCAGGGCGTCTTATGCGTTAAAAAAAAGGTATTTCGCCTCACCAACGTTATAATTGGGAGCACGGCAGGAAAGTTATACATAAGGAATTTTTTAACTGAAGCTTATGGAATTAAATGGGAACTGAATGGAAAGTAAATGGAACGTTATGACACCATTAAAAAATGGAGTAGGCACTAATGGAGTTAATATATGTGTGTATAGTATTTTAAAAATATCAATTGGTTCTGTAACAGTTTCTGGACTATTCTATACCTTACAGACAAACCTCATTTGACAAAATGTCCTCTGTTTAACTAAATTCCTATTAATCGGCGTGCACCAATTTTTCTTATAAAATTTTGTAAAATTCACAAGTACATTAGACTCCTCTTAATGTGATCCGATTGTGACACCGTGATTTTGATAACAATAACCGATTGATAACAATAAACAATACGCAAAATTAGATAAATTTAACCCCCCCCTTAAATTTACACGTACTAAATTTCAAAATAAAATGAAAAAACTCACCTTATATTTATGTACTCTATATTATCCTTTAAAACATCAGAATCGTATAAATAATTTTAAAAAATTGATCAGTTGTTGACTGCCAACATTTTTTTCTAAAAAACTCATTGATAAATTATTCGTAATTACAAAGTTTTTTGACGTCATCGGAGCGGTGTTGTACTCCACGTTTCAACACTTTCAATGTAATTCAGGTTCTGACAAATGTTTAACTGATATGCAGATTTGCACTGACTCATTTTTGGTAACCTGTCATAACGATTTAAAATTTCGATCTTTTGTTTTAATGTTAAAACATTTCGCTTTCTGGCTTCCATATCGACAACATGCATGTAAGCGAGCAAGGCATGAAATGTGAATACGCACCTTCTCGGTTCAGATAAGAATATGTTGCCTTCTGTTTATCTGATAACCATTAACCACCAGCAGCGTGTGCGTATATCTGAAAAATTCAAGGAACATGTAATTCCTTTGTTCATTCCCCATAACAGCGAAGGGAAAGAAAAGATTGGGTTCCTTCTGAATACATTGTGAAATGCCCTTTGCCAGTTAAAATGAGGTTAGAAAACTGATAAAATTAACTTATGTAACGATCACATAAAGAGATAATTTTAACGTACAAATGAATGGAGAAAATTGGGTCCCAGTGATTTATATAGCAATAGCCGATTGATAACATTAACCTCAATCACATTAAGCAGAGACTACTGTATTTATAATTCTTATATAAGTGTCCATGAGTGTTAATAGAGCGCGTATGAATAATTTTAATAGCCTGACCTTGTGTTTCGCTGCCCAGGTCTCTTTTTTTATTTTTCTACAAATTTAAGTTTGTTCCGCACCTTTGTGTTTAGTACACAGGCTTTAGGATAGCCAGAATCCTCTTATAATGTTGGCTACAACTGTTAGCATTTTTTGACCCCTTGTATTATTTCCTTAGTTCACCTCGTTAAAGATCGGTTAATTTTATTATTTTGTTCAAAACATTCTTCCGTTAACTTGTTTATAGTATTGTTAACGTTTTATTTGCTTAGTTAACATATTGCGTCTTTGTAAAAAAAGGGAGTTATTGTAAACTATCCATTTGGACCGCCATTGTATCCGTAGTGTGCTAGAAGCTGGCTTAGGGTATCTCTACAGACTTCCGTGTAGTCAGTAGTCGCTTTTGGAATTAACTGATACTTAAGAGTTT
This sequence comes from Pardosa pseudoannulata, assembly GCA_032207245.1. Taxonomy (NCBI): domain Eukaryota; kingdom Metazoa; phylum Arthropoda; class Arachnida; order Araneae; family Lycosidae; genus Pardosa; species Pardosa pseudoannulata. Next base: position 111,736,829 of record CM063498.1, read on the forward strand.
TTTTTTTTTTTTTGTCTACTTGTGAGCATAAAACTGAAACCTCAGTGGCTGATTCCTACATACCACCATTTGTTTTTCTGAGTGAATTCTTAATTTGGAGGTCAGAAAATGGCGCTACAAGTCGTAAAAAATCGTTTTACGGATAAAATCTCTAAAGATTTGCCATCCATTTTTACATATTTTTCTATGATGTGTATCTCTACAACTGCACAACCGATACACACGCACTCACACTCATATCTATCTATCTATCTATCTATCTGTCTATCTATCTATCTATCTATCTATATATATATATATATATATATATATATATATATATATATATATATATATATATATATATATATATATATATATATATATATATATATATATATATATATATATATATATATATACATATATATACACACACACACACACACACACACACATATATATATATATATATATATATATATATATATTATATATATATATATATATATATATATATATATATACGTATAAAACGGTGTTATATTCTTTTAAACTTTTGCATCTAATTGTGTGCATTTTGTCGTATATTTTAAAGAACTTTATAATTAATCTGAACTTTAAAGAATACTAGATGTCTGAAGAATACTAGATGTTTGTAAAAGAAATTTAGCAGAAAAATGTTTATATATCAGTTTTGTACAAAACGAAATTTTGACTAATTTAAAAAGTGGTATAAAATACTTTCATAGTTAGCCTGATCCTAACGAATTTTCAACCGCTTGTTATGAAACAGCTGCCGAGTGAATTTATGTCAATATTAAATTGATATGTTGCAACTATTTTCCCAGGATGACAATTTATAGTTGGTGAGAACAGTTCTGAACGGTATTTTCTACCTGATGAAATATAATTTCTTTTCTGATAACGACAACAAAGTTAAAAATTATTCAATTTCATGGCGGAAAGAGAAGAAATATTTTACAAAACAGCATCACGTCCTGCAATCGAATACTTTTGGGATGGTCGGGAATTTGAAAAATACTGTGTTGTTGTTAGTTAGATCAAGTTGAAAAATGAAACATTTTGAAATTCTAAATGTAACAGATTTTAAAAATCAAATTATTATCTTTTGTGACAAGTGAAACTGGAACTAACTATCATTTTTAAAATTAATTATTTTCTTTTAGGCTTATCTTATATTGCTGCTGCATTTCATTTTTCAATGGAAAAGCCCATTTTGAAATAATTCTTTAAAATAGATATATAAAGATCTTTACTTATGAATAAAAAAATGGTTTATCGATTTTTAATTTTGTCTTCATTCATTGCAATTAATTGTAAAAATTAACTTATTCTCCAAACATTATATGGTGTAAAAAGCTACACATTAAATATGTATTCCTTCAAATTCCATTTCTGTTATACTCTCAGATCTGAGTGATAAAATATTTTATTTTATGCTCATCTTACATTGCTCATGTATTTAATTTTACACCGGTTAAGCGCTATTTAGAAAATGTTCTTCAGAATTAATATTAATAATATTATTATTCTTAATATTGATATTAATATTAATTATAAAATTGATAAATACACACTAATAAGAAAAAAGTAATAACATTAGTCTTCAGAAGTATTATACTTAAATATAGCAGATCAATTCTTCGAGTTGAGTTGTTTGAGTAATCCTGAAAACCATAATGATGCTGAAGGCAGAAACATTTTATAACATGTAAAATAAAATGAATCTAAATTTCCTTTTTAATAATTGTTAATATTTAAATCACTTCTATCATAAAAGTTTTCTAAATTTCCTTTATATTTAATGACGTTGGGGGTCAACGTTTTGTAAAACCTTTAAAAACCTTTAAATAACTTAAACATTTAAAAATATTTAAAAACCTTTAAAAATCTTATAAATCAAAGATCTGTTTCAATTTTCATTTTTCTGTTTTTATCCTAATTTAGAGCAAAAAAAAATCTAATTTTTCCCAATACATATTTACATAGTTTAATTTTTATACGTATTACTTCATCAATAAAAATTTTATAAATTTAAAATCTTTGAAAATATATAATAGAATTTTTATTTCTAAATTTAATAATCTAAGTGATAACTTAAAACATTTTGAATACACAGAGAAAGTGTTTTAATTTACATTTATCTTGCATCACTGATGAATTTTCTTTAATGATGAACAAACAGAATTTGAAATATGCAATATGTTAACAGTAACATCATTAAAAGTGATTAAAAACATACTTATGTATTCTATATAATGTTTCATTTTATATTTAATTTTATATTTCTATTTCATTTATGTGTGAAAATAGTATATTTCTCACAAATACAAGAAATACATAAAGTTTCCAAATTTTATGTATATTTTGACAATTTAAAATTGAAAAAATTAATAGCAGACTTAAGAGTTTTTATTGTTTATTTGCAAAAATTATTGTTTGTGGTTTGATTTTACTGACAGATATCGAATCTTTAAGGGTTTGGTTTGATTTGGAGTGCTACGGCCTACTTTTTGCAACACGAGGGCTAAGGAGACCGGGACCTACTGCTTAAAGCCGATTCCAAACGGCTGAGAACATCCATGTCACTGTGGGATTCGAACCCACGAACTCCTGTAACGAAGGCCAGCACTTACTCTGACCAATCGGAAATCGTTTGGCTAAAGGTTTTTAATGGTTGAAATGAAATCTAAAAAAGATAACAAAAGAGGATTTTTATGTCGATATTTTTTTAAAAATGAAAATCTTTTTAATTAAGCGAAAATTTGCATAATTGTAGTTGTGTAAAAAGTTGTAGAAAAATAATTATGTAGCATAATTTTAAATGGAGCATGGTTCTAGAAACTAAATTATAAAAATATGTAATAAATACGCATACGTAAGAAATCTTTTAATAACTAAGAACTGAATTTTACTTTTTCTAATAGTTTTTGATAACTAAGGCATTCTTGAATAAATATGATAACAAGATTCGAATTCATAAAATCTCTAAGCTGATTATTAAATAAATCTAGATCATCCCGATGGCAGAATTTAAAATAACCATGCTTCAAAATCAATTTACAAAAAAAGAAATCTTGTAATCAGTTTAAAAAGGGAAGGGAAAAGTCTTTTAGTCAAACTAATACAAGAGCTTTTCCAATCTAAATAAAGAACCTGTTTCTGTAATTTCTTCCAAATTTAAGTTGATATCTTTGAAATGTTTTCTCGAGGAAGGTTTGCAGCTGGTGGAAACAGTTCTATATGGTATTTTCTGCTTGATGGAGCTGAATTTCCCTCTGCTGATAACAGCAATTGAAAAAATAATTTAATTTCATAACAGATTTAAAAGGTAATCTCATAAGACAGAACAATATCCATTTATCGAACTCCTAGGGATAGCCAATAATTTAAGAAACATTTTATTGTTAGTTTTCTTTAAAGAAGGAATTGTATATTTTCAGATTCTAAATACGTTGTTTTTCTTTTATTTGAGATCGTCTTTTATTTTCATTGAAGTACTAAAAAGGAATTAAAATCTTCTATCGACGTTCATATTATTCTTTTGTCTAGAAACAACTGATAGCTTTCAAAAAGCTTTTTATATTACCCTTAATTTGAATCAACGCTGAATTTGTTTTTTCTAGAGCTTTTTAAGATACATTAGAAACTGAAATTCTGTAATGCTAACGCTCAGGATAAATTTTGAATTTTCTTACTGTAATGTCAGTTGTTTTATTTTCAATTTTCACTTCGCTTTTGTTATTTGTAAAAGCATATAATCTCAATAACATGTAATAACTCATCATTTTCTATTACTTAAACGTATCCTCTTAGAAAAAGATACATACGTTTAAATTGCAAATTGAAAACTAAATAAGAATAAACATCTTCATATTTATATGTATTCATTGATAGTTAAAATATTTTAGAAGAAAATTAACAATATTTTAATTTCTATATTCAAAAAAATATTAAATAAACACTAATAAGAAAAAAAATAGTATCCTTAGTTTTCTTAGGTATTATATTTAAATATAGCCGATCATTTCATCCAGTTCAGTTGTTCAAGTAATCCTGAATACCATAATTATGCTGAAGGCAGAAATGTTTTATTACATTTAAAATAAAATTAATCTAAATTTTCTTTTTAATAATTGCCAATAATTAAATCATTTCTATCATAAGAGTTTTATAAATTTTCTTTATATTTACTAAATGTCGTTGGGGGTCATCGTCTTTTAAAACCTTTAAAAATATGTAAATAACTTAAAAAATTTTAATAATGTTTAAAAACCTTTAAAAAACTTAAATAAAAGGTCTGATTCAATTTTATATTTATCTTATTATCCTAATCACGAGAAAAGCTAATTTTTCCCAATACACATTTAAACTGTATAATTTTTATGTATATAATTTCACCAATAAAAGTTTTATAAATTTAAAATATTTTAAAATATATAATAGCATTTTTATTTCTAAATTTAATAATCTACGTGATAACTTAAAGCATTTTGAACATACAGAGAAAGCATCTTAATTTACATTTATCTTGCATCACTGATGAATTTTCTTTAATGCTAAACAAACATAATTTGAAAAAAAGTACAATTTGTTAACAGTAACATCACTACAAGTGATTAATAACATACTTATGTATACTATATTATGTTTCATTCTATATTTAATTTTATATTTCTATTTATCTGTGAAAATAGTACTTTTCTGACATATAGAAGAAATACATAAAGTTTCGAATTTTTATGTATATTTTGACAATTTCAAATTGTATAAAATCAATAGAAGAATTACTAGTTTTTATTGTTTATTTGTAAAAATTAATGTTTGTGGTTTTATTTTACTGACAGATCTCAAATTTTTAGGGGTTTTTATTATGGTGAAAACGAAATCGAAAATTTTAAAAAAAGGACAACAAAAAAAGATTTTTATGTCGGTTTTTTTTTTTGAAAAATGAAAAATCTTTTTTAATTAAGTGAAAATTTGCATAATTGTTAAAAAGACGTAGAAACATAATTATGTAGCATAATTATAAATTTAGCATGGTTCTAGCAACTAAGTTTTAAAAACATGTTATAAATATGCATATGTAAGAAATCTTTTTAAAAATAAGAACTGAATTTTACTTTTTCTAATAGTTTTTAATAACTAAGGCATTCTTGAATAAATATGATAATAACATTCGAATTCATAAAATCTCTAAGCTGATTATTAAATAAATCTAGATCATCCCGATGGCAGAATTTAAAATAACCATGCTTCAAAATCAATTTACAAAAAAAGAAATATTGTAATCAGTTTAAAAAGAGAAAAGTATTTTAGTCAAACTAATACAAGAGCATTTCGCATCTAAATAAAGAACCTGTTTCTGTAATTTCTTCCAAATTTAAGTTGATATCTTTGAAATGTTTTCTCGAGGAAGGTGTGCAGCTGGTGGAAACAGTTCTATACGGTGTTTTCTGCTTGATGGAGCTGAATTCCCCTCTGCTGATAACAGCGTTTGAAAAAATAATTTAATTTCATAACAGATTTAAAAGGTAATCTCATAAGACAGAACAATATCCCTTTATCGAACTCCTAAGGATAGCCGATAATTTAAGAAACATTTTATTGTTAGTTTTCCTTAAAGAAGGAATGGTACATTTTCAGATTCTAAATACGTTGTTTTTTTATTTGAGATCGTCTTTTATTTTCATCGAAATTTTAAAATTAATTAAAATATTCTATCAACGTTCATATATTTCTTTTGTCTAGAAATAACTGATAGCTTTCAAAAAGCTTTTTATATTACCCTTAATTGGCATCACTGATGTATTTTGTTTTTCTAGAGCTTTTTAAGATATATTGAAAACTGAAATTTTGTAATGCTAACGCTCGGGATAAATTTTGAATTTTTCTTACTGAAATGTCAGATGATTTATTTTCAATTTTCACTTCCCTTTTGTTATTTGTACAGCATATAATCTCAATAACATGTAATTACTCTTCATTTTCTATTATTTAAATGTATCCTCTTAGAAAAAGATACATCCGTTTATATTGCAAATTGAAGGCTAATTAAGAATAACAACTTCATATTTATACGCATTCATTGATATTTAAATATTTTAGAAGAAAATTAACAATATTTTAATTTCTATATTTAAAAAAATAACAAATAAACACTAATAAGAAAAAAAATAATATCCTTAGTTTTCTGAGGTATTATATTTATATGTAGGAGATCATTTCATCCAGTTCAGTTCTTTAACCAATGTTGAATACCATAATTATGCTGAAGGCAGAAATGTTTTATTACATTTAAAATAAAATTAATCTAAATTTCTTTTAATAATTGTTAATATTTAAATCACGTCTATCATAAGAGTTTTCTAAATTTTCTTTATATTTAATGATGTTGGGGGGGTCAACGTTTTGTAAAACATTTAAATAACTTAAAAACATTTAATAATATTTAAAAAACTTTAAAAAATTTATAAATCAAAGAGCTGTTTCAATTTTCTTTTTTCTCTTTTTATCCTAATTTAGAGCAAAGAAAATTTAATTTTTCCCAATAGGTATTTACATAATTTAATTTTTATACATATTATTTCATTAATAAAAATTTTATAAATTTAAAATCCTTGAAAATATATAATAGCATTTTTATTTCTAAATTTATTTATCTACGTGATAACTTAAAACAATTAGAATACACAGAGAAAGCATTTTAATTTACATTTATCTTGCATCACTGATGAATTTTCTTTAATGCTGAAAAAACAGAATTTGAAAAAATGCAGTATGTTAACAGTAACATCATTAAAAGTGATTAAAAACATACTTACGTATTCTACATTATGTTTCATTTTATATTTAATTTTATATTTCTAGTTGATTTATGTGTGAAAATAGTATATTTCTGACAAATACAAGAAATACGTAATGTTTTCAATTTTTATGTATATTTTGACAATTTCAAATTGTATAAAATTAATAACAGACTTAAGAATTTTTATTGTTTATTTGCAAAAATAACAGTTTGCGGTTTGACTTTACTGACAGATATCGAATTTTTAAGGGTTTGGTTTGGTTTGGCTACTTTTTGCAACACGAGGGCTAAAGAGACCGGGACCTACAACTTAATGCCGATTCCGAACGGCTACGGACATCCATGCCACTGTGTGATTCGATCCCACGAACTGCTATAACGAAGGCCAGCATTTTAACCAATTGGCCATCGTTCGGCTAAGGGTTTTTATTATGGTTGAAATAAAATCTAAAATTAAAAAAAAAAAAAAAAAAAAAAAAAAAAAAAAAAAAAAGAGGATTTTTATGTCGATATTTTTTTAAAAATGAAAATTTTTCTAATTAAGCGAAAATTTACACAATTGTAGTTGTGTAAAAAGTTGTAGAAAAATAAGTATGTAGAATAATTATAAACGGAGCATGGTTCTAGCAACTAAATTATAAAAATATGTAATAAATACGCATACGTAAGAAATCTTTTAATAACTAAGAACTGAATTTTACTTTTTCTAATAGTTTTTGATAACTAAGGCATTCTTGAATAAATATGATAACAACATTCGAATTCATAAAATCTCTAAGCTGATTATTAAATAAATCTAGATCATCCCGATGGCAGAATTTAAAATAACCATGCTTCAAAATCAATTTACAAAAAAAGAAATCTTGTAATCAGTTTAAAAAGGGAAGGCAAAAGTTCTTTAGTCAAACTAATACAAGAGCATTTAACATCTAAATAAAGAACCTGTGTCTGTAATTTCTTCCAAATTTAAGTTCATATCTTTGAAATGTTTTCTCGGGGAAAGTTTTGCAGCTGGTGGAAACAGTTCTATACAATGTTTTCTGCTTGATGGAGCTGAATTCCCTTCTTCTGATAACAGCAATTGAAAAAACAATTTAATTTCATAACAGATTTAAAAGGTAATCTCATAAGACAGAACAATTTCCCTTTATCGAACTCCTAGCGATAGCCAATAATTTAAGAAACATTTTATTGTTACTTTTCTTTAAAGGAGGAATGGCACATTTTCAGATTCTAAATACGTTGTTTTTTATTTGAGATCTTCTTTTATTTTCATCGAAATTCTAAAAAGGAATTAAAATATTCTATCAACGTTCGTATATTTCTTTTGTCTAGAAATAACTAATAGCTTTCAAAAAGCTTTTTATATTACCCTTAATTTGCATCACTGCTGTATTTTGTTTTTCTAGAGCTTTTTAAGATATATTGAAAACTGAAATTTTGTAATGCTAACGCTCGGGATAAATTTTGAATTTTTCTTACTGAAATGTCAGTTGATTTATTTTCAATTTTCACTTCCGTTTTGTTATTTGTACAGCATATAATCTCAATAACATATAATTACTCATCATTTTCTTTTACTTAAACATATCCTCTTAGAAAAAGATATATCCGTTTATATTGCAAATTGAAAACTAATTAAGAATAAATAATTTCACATTTATATGTATTCATTATTAGTTAAATTATATTAAGGAGAAAATTAACAATATTTTAATTTCTATATTTAAAAAAATAACAAATAAACACTAATAAGAAAAAATAATATCCTTAGCTTTCAGAGATATTATACTTAAATATAACAGATCAATTCTTTCAGTAATTTTTTATTACATTTAAAATAAAATTAATACAAATTTCTTTTTTAATAACTGTTAATATTTAAATCATTTCTATCATAAGAGTTTTCTAAATTTTCATTATATTCACTAAACGTCGCTGGGGGTCAACGTCTTTTAAAACCATAAAACCTTTTAATAACTTAAAAAACATTAATAATATTTTAAAACATTTAAAAAACTTATTAAATAAAAGATCTGTTTCAATTTTTAGTTTTCTCTTTTTATCATAATTACGAGCAAACAAAGCTAATTGTTCCCAATATACATTTAAATTGTGTAATTTTTATACTTATTATTATTACATTAACAACAGTTTTATCAATTTAAAATCTTTGAAAATATAAAATAATAGCATTTTTATTTCTCCTTCTACGAGATAAATTAAAACATTTTGAATACACAGTGAAAGCATTTTAATGTACATTTATCTTGCATCACTGATGAATTTTCTTTAATTCTGAACAAACATAATCTGAAAAAATGCAATTTGTTAAGAGTAACATCATTAAAAGTTATTAATAACGTACTTATGTATTCTATATTATGTTTCATTTTATATTTCATTTTATATTTCTATTTGATTTATGTATGAAAATAGTATTTTTTCCGAAATACAAGAAATACATTAAGCTTCAAATTTTTATGTATATTTTGACAATTTCAAATTGTATAAAATCAATAGCAGACTTAACAATTTTTATTGTTTTTTAAGGGTTTTTATTATGGTGAAAATAAAAATTCAAAATTTCAAAAAAAGGACAACAAAACGGTATTTTTTGAAAAAGGAAAAATATTTTTAATTAAGTGGAAATTTGCATAATTGTTAAAAAGATCTAAAAACAGAATTATGTAGCATGATTATTAAGTTAGCATAGTTCTAGCGACTAAATATTAAAAATATGTAATAAATATGCATTTGTAAGAAATCTTTTTAAAACTAACAACTGAATTTTACTTTTTCTAATAGTTTTTGATAACTAATACATTCTTGAATAAATATGATAACAACATTGAAATTCCTAAAAATTCTGAGCGGATTATTAATTAAATCTAAATCATCCCGATGGCAGAATTTAAAATAACCATGCTTCTAAATCAGTTTACAAAAAAACAATCTTGTAATCAGTTTAAAAAGAGAAGGGAAAAGTCTTTTAGTCAAACTAATACAAGAGCATTTCCCATCTAAATATAAAGAACCTGTTTCTGTAATTTCTTCCAAATTTAAGTTGATATCTTCGAAATGTTTTCTCGGGGAAAGGTTTGCAGCTGGTGGAAACAGTTCTATACGGTGTTTTCTGCTTGATGAAGCTGAATTCCTCTCTGCTGATAACAGCAATTGAAAAAATAATTTAATTTCATAACAGATTTAAAAGGTAATCTCATAAGACAGAACAATATCCCTTTATCGAACTCCTAGGAATAGCCAATAATTTAAGAAACATTTTATTGTTAGTTTTCTTTAAAGGATGAATGGTACATTTTCAGATTCTAAATACGTTGCTTTTTTATTTGAGATCGTGTTTTATTTTCATCGATGTACTGAAAAGGAATTAAAATATTCTATCATCGTTCATATTTTTCTTTTGTCTAGATATAACTGATAGCTTTCAAAAAGCTTTTTATATTACCCTTAATTTGCATCACTGCTGTATTTGTTTTATCTATCGATTTTTAAGCTATATTAAAAACTGAAATTTTGTAATGTTAACTTTCAGGATAAATTTTGAATTTTTATTACTGAAATATTAGTTCATTTATTTTCAATTTTCACTTTTGTGATTGTAAAAGCATATAATAAAACAGGTTATTAGTCATCATTTTCTGTTACTTAAACATATACCTTTTAGAAAAAGATACATACGTTTATATTCGAAATTAAAAACTAATTAAGAATAAATAATTTCATATATATATATATATATATATATATATATATATATATATATATATATATTTATTTATATATATATAAATATTATATATATATTTATATATATATATATAATATATATTTATATATATTTATATATATATATATATATATATTTATATATATATATATATATATAATATATATATATGTATATATATACATATATATATATATATATATAAAAAATATATATGTATATATATATATATGTATATACATATATATATATATATATATGTATATATATATATATATTTCTATATATATATATATATATATTGTGTATGTATATGTATTCATTGATAGTTAAAATATTTTAGGAAAACATTAAAAATATTTTAATTTTTATATTTAAAAAAATTAATAAACACTAATAAGAAAAAAACTAATATCCTTAGTTTTCAGAAGAATTATACATAAATATAGCAGATCGATTCTTCCAGTTGAGTTGTGTAAGTAATCCTGAAAACATAAATTATGCTGAAAGCAGAAATGTTTTAATGCATTTAAAATAAAATCAAACTAAATTTTCTTTTTAATATTTGTGAATATTTAAATCATTTCTATCAAAAGAATTTACTAAATCTTCTTTGGTATTTTTACTAAACGTTGTTGGGGGACAGCGTGTTTCCGTCCACGAGCTTCAGCCACATGTGTAGTAAAGTGAGTAGTAAAGTGAAAGACAATCGTATACTGCTTTAAGTATTCACTGATTTCACGAACCCGGGGTTTACCCGAGTGATTTCGGTCTTCAGTTATTGCTGATAGACGAGCTTACCTTTGTAGTGTTTGATCATTTTCGAAATTGACAACATTAACAGGCACCATGACGGAACTTTTGTAGGTCAGCAGTAGCTCAGTAACAATTGTGGTGTCTACTGGGGTTGCTGCCGGGACCTATGGACTTCAGTATGCATGCTGCTGCATGTCTTCGTGATGGGTCAACATAAGAATTTACTTACTAAACGTCGTTAAAATTGTTCTGATTTTTTTTAATTGAGGTTTTAAAAAGTAAGATGCTCTGAAATATATTTTGTAATCAGTTTAAAAAGTGAAACAGTGCTTTTTTAGTGAGACCAACATAAACGTAATGTAATATCTTAAGACAAATTTAACAATCTTATATTTTTATATTTTAAATGAATTATAAATACTTACAAAGAAAAAATGTTTTTAATCTTCAGTAATATATTTAAATATAATACATAGTTTTTTTTTTCTAGTTGTTTTGTCTAGGTAACCCAGAAAACCATAACTATTCTGAAAGTATAAATATTTTCTAAATTCATAGTAAGCTTCCTCTAAATTTTCTTTATATTTATAGCTATTCAAACATTACTATTGTAATTATTTTTTGAATTTTATTCCCCATTTTTTATTATAAAACCATTTTAATGAATTTTTAATTTAAATATATTTTATTAATTTAAAAAAATTGATGTTTTAGATTAAGTTTAAAAAAATGCTCTTAATCAGTTTAAGAAATGTAGCAAAACACTTTTTAGTGAGATAAATGCAAACATATTATCCATCTTCCATCTAAATATTTCAATGTAAGCACCTTGTTCTGATTTTTTTTTAAATTGAGATTTTAAAAAATAAGATTCTCTGAAATAAGTTTTGAAATCAGTTTGAAAAATGAAATAGGGCTTTTTTTAGTGAGACCAATATAAACGTAATTTAATATCTTAAGACAATTTTAACAATTTTATAATATCATACTTTAAATAAATAATAAATACTAATAAAGAAAAACAGTCTTTAGTCTTCAGAAATATATTTAAATATAATACATGAATATTTCTAATTGTTTTTTCTAGGTAACCCAGGAAACCATAATTATTCTGAAAGTATATACATTTTTCTAAATTCATAGTAAGCTGCCTCTAAATTTTCTTTTTAATTATAGTTATTCAAATATTACTATTGTGATTATTACTATTGTGACCATTTTAATAATTTTTTAATTTAAATACATTTTCTTTGTTTAAATGAAATACATTTAAATTAATAAAATGTATTATATTTTGACTAAAATGTATTATATTTAGATTAATAAAATTAATTTAATTTAAATACATTTTACTAAATTCATAGTAAGCTTCCACTAATTTTTTTTAATTAAAGTTATTCAAACATTACTATTGTATTTAGTTTCTGAATTTTATTCTCCATTTTTATTGTAAAACCATTTAAAAATTTTTTAATTTAAATACATTTTATTAATTAAAATTAAATACATTTAAATTAATAAAATGTATTATATTTAAATTGATAAAATTATTTTTTTAATTTAATACATTTTACCGTATTCATAGTAAGCATCCTCTAAATTTTCTTTCTAATTATAGTTACTCAAACATTACTAATGTAATTATTTTCTAAAATTTATTCTCCATTTTTTATTATAAAACCATTTTAATAAATTTTTAATTGAAATATATTTTATTTATTTAAATGAAATACATTCATATTAATAAAATGTATTATATTTTGACTAAAATGTATTATATTTAAATTGATAAAATTAATTTACTTTAAATACATTTTACTAAATTCGTAGTAAGCTTCCACTAATTTTTTTTAATTAAAGTTATTCAAACATTACTATTGTAATTTGTTTCTGAATTTTATTCTCCATTTTTATTATAAAACAATTTAATTTTTTTTTAAATTTAAATAAATTTTATTAATTTAAATTTAAATTAATAAAATATTTTATATTTAATTTAATAAAATTATTTTTTTTAATTTAAATACATTTTACTATATTCATAGTATGAGTCCTGTAAATTTTCTTTCTAATTATAGTTACTCAAACATTACTATTGTAATTATTTTCTAAATTTTATTCTCCATTTTTATTATAAAAACATTTTAATAATTTTTTAATTTAGATACATATTATTATTTATAATAAAATGTTGTTTTAGAATCAGTTTAAAAAAAATGCTTGTAATCAGTTTAAAAAATGCAGAAAAAAACATTTCAGTGAGATAAATCAAACGTATTATCCATCCTCCATCTAAATATTTTCATCTAAGTACCTGCTTATTGAATTTATGTCACAGTTAAGTTGATATCTTTTGAATTGTTTTACCGAGGAAAGGATTACAGCTTTGAAGAACAGTTCTATACTGTTTTTTCAGCATCATGAAGTTGAATTGTCTTCCTGCTGACGATAACAATTGCAAACATAATTCAATTTCATAACAGATTTAGAAGTTTATCTCACAAGACAGTACCATATCTCTTTATCGAACTCCTAGGCATAGTCAAAATTTTGAGAAACCTTTTAAAGTAGTTTTATTTCCAGAAGGAAAAGTGTATTTTCAGAATCTAATTGAATTGCTTTTTACATGAATTAGATATTTATTAGATATTATATTTTTTTCATCTGTAATTTTCAAAAATAAATTAAAGTATTTTATCAAAATAATTTTTTTTCTTCTTACTAGAAATGACTGATATGGTACAAGATGTTTTTGGTGTGAAATTTAATTTGCATCACTGGATTTTTCTATTATAAGTATTTTTTAAACATATTTTAAAACGAAATTTCTTAATACGTTATAGGATAAATATTGATATATTTCTAGTGAATAATTTTAGTTGATTTATAATTGATACTTTTTAAAAAGAGCTTTAATTTTGTATTTAATTTCTGTTACTTTCGCATTTCATTTTAAAAGAGCTTTTTGAAATAAATACTAAAAATGAAATTTCATAACATTAACTTTCAATATTAAATTTTGAATTTTTTGTTTTGTAAATAAATACGTTCATTTATTCCAACAGTTTTATTTTACTTACCCAAATGATGTGCACAATTACGTAGTTTTTCCTACATGTAACTACACAGTATTTTCTACTATCTTGTAGTTGCATACACACACACACACACACACACACACACACATATATATATATATATATATATATATATATATATATATATATATATATATATTTATATATATGTATATATACATATTTATATATATGTATATATATATATATATATATATATATATATATGTGTGTGTGTGTGTGTGTGTGTGTGTGTGTGTGTATTTATACATATTTATATACAGTAAAACCTCCAAAGTTGACCACCTCTGTACGTTGACCACCTCTCTATGTTGACCGAAATTTATTAGTTTGAACGGTCAAAATGCATTTTCAATGGCGATTTACCTCTCTATGTTGACCACTTCCGTAAGTTGTATGTTGACCAATTTTTAGTAGGTTTTACTCTCTGTAACTTGACCACTGATGTTTTCTTGAATTAAATTTTTCCTCTGGCTGTTCTCCACCTCATTTCCAGGAATTTCTTTATCAGTCAATCGGATTATCTGAGCAACACTCGCGATCCCCCCCCCTCTTTGGTGCTTCATTCATTGTTCACTTCCAGTATGGTACTATGGGAGGGAAATACCACAGAGTACGTAGCCTTTTGTTAAAGAGAAATGATATTCTAGCCATTTGTATGCTTTCATTTTTTGGAATGGCTGTAATTTCTGAAATCTGTCGAAAAAGGTCAGGAGAGTGGGGTATGTGTGTAGCGGTGTAGCATTGAACGAACTACGCAGAATTTGAAAACAAAGTGTATCGCTCACATGTGAAACACGTTCTGTTCTTTTTTTCTGAACATCGCATCGTGGCAGTACCAGTCGTTTATTTGCGAATTTTTATTAAAAATGGCTCAAAGAAAAGCTCTAAGAGAACTTAAATTAAAGGAGAAAGTAGATCTTAATTTTCTGGAAAGCAGCAGCCAAAGAAAAGCAGCAGAAAAATTTGGTGTGAGGAAGACAACTGTGAGCAACATTTTAAAGCGCAAGAAAGAATATCTGGAAAGATATTCTTCTGAAAACGGGGAACTTCAAAGAAAAAGGAGAAAAACGTGTCTGAAGCCACAATTCGTTGGTTTACAGAGATGAGATCAATTAATGCAAGAATAACGGGGCCTATGCTTCAGGAAGTAGCAAAAAAATTTGCAAAAGAATTCGAAATTGAGGACTTCCAAGCGTCAGCAGGTTGGCTTAAAAAATTCAAACTACGATACGAGATTTCTCAAAAAGTTTTGTGTGGGGAATCGAATGAAGTTTCAGCTGAAGTGGTGGAGAAGTCTATTGAAAAATTCCCAGAGTTTGCTAAAGGTTTTAAAGAGGAGGACATCTTTAATGTTGATGAATGCGGTCTCTTCATTAAAGCAATGCCTGATAGAAGTCTAGTAATGAAGGGTGACTCTTGCAAAAGAGGAAAACTTTCAAAACAGCGTTTTACTGTTCTTCTATGGGTCTATTAATCTATAAGCGGTCTATTCTACTTACCGTGGATAACTGCCCCAGCCCCCCAAATGTGAATAATCTCACAAATGTGAAGCTAAAATTTTTGCCTCCAAACACAACTTCGAAAACCCAAACTTTAGATCAAGGCATTATTCAGTCTTTCAAAGTGCACTACAGAGCTCAACTTCTGTAATGGGTGATCATGAAAGCACAAACCTGTGATCCTTCTGCGTTGGCCTCATCAACAGCTGCGTCAGTAAATGCTTTGAATGCTTTTCATTGAATTAATTCTGCTTGGAATAAAGTTACTCAAGCCACGATTAAGAACTGCTACAAGAAAGCTGGATTTGTTACAGCTACAACATCGATGCAAGAGGATGAGCTTCCTCTATCTCCCTTGCCAGTTTTTGATAAGGTTAATTTTGAAGATTATGTTACCATGGACGATGAGTTAGTAACATGTGTTGAACCAGGCCCAGAGGCAATCTTCAGGGAGATACTCTCTGGGACTAAGCACAGCGAGGACTCTAAGGTAAGAGAAACTGACGGCGAAGAGTATGATGATCCAAGTGATGATGAAACTGAAAACTACCCAACTCTGAAGGAAGACGATGTAAAGCGCATGATGGAGCAACTTAAAGATTTCGCTGCAGAAAAATGCCCAAGCATGCTTAATGGACTTGTAAACTGTGAAATTGCTTTTTGCAGTTATCAAATGAACAAAAAGAGGACTCAAACAAAAATTGAATCATTCTTTCAAAATTTGTAAAAATTTGTACTTTCAGTAAAAATAAAAATGAGTAAGTGCTAATTTTTTTCTAAATTTTTCCTTAAAAAATACTAAAAAAGCTTACTAACTTTTTTCTAATATTGTACTATAGTAAATATGTTTCAAAAATTCCCTAAGTTGACCACCTCCGTATGTTGACCACTTAGTTACAGTCTCTTAGGTGGTCAACTTATGGAGGTTCTACTGTATGTATATATATATATATATATATATATATATATATATATATATATATATATATATATATATATATATATATATATATATATATATATATGTATATATATATATATATATATATATATATATATTATATATATATATATATATATATATATATATATATATATATGTATATATATATATATATATATATATGTATATATATATATATATATATATATATATATATATGTATATATATATATATATATATATATATATATATATATATATATATATATATATTATATATATATATATATATATGTATATATATGTATATATATATATATATATTATATATATATATATATATATTATATATATATATATATTATATATATATATATATATATATATATATATATATTATATATATATATATATATATATATATATATATATAATTCAAAACGGATGAAGACTCAAAGATACGGTTTGCACCAAAGGGATTGAAAAAATACCGGATTTTGTGTGACAACGAAAAAAATAGTTGTGTTTGTGACCAACAGATGGATCTATAGTGTTTTAAAGCACCAAAAGTTGATTTACAAATAATAAAATGTTGAAAACTTAGGAGTCAACTTAATTACAGTTAATTAGTACTACAATAAATGTTAGATGTGCTGTCTATCATTCAGAAGTACAGCTGTGAGACGAGTCACCACACTATTCACAGCATTTAGTAGCATTTCTTCCGTTATGGCAGACATACTTTGGTGGATGGCAAACTTTCAGTGCTTCTAGGGATGCCAGTTGGTCAGGGTATACATTTGACTTCAAGAATAACCACCGCCAAATGTCATAGGCTGTCAGATCTGGAGATCTTGGTCGCCATGCTTGATTAAAGTAGCGAATGATAGTACGATCCATTCCACATGTTAAGTGTAGCAGGCATTGCACAGGCAGAGCAGTGTGAGTGGTGCTCTATCTTGCATAGCGGTGTCTGTTTGGAGTGCCAGTCAAGTTTTCAGTTCAGGAATAATGTTGTTCTGTAATAGTGCTACATATCCCTGACCAGTGATCAAGAACTGTTTCGAAACCTGTTTCTATGTTTCCTGTTTTTATGTGAGTGGTGCTCTATCTTGCATAGCTGTGTCTGTTTGGAGTGCCAGTCGAGCTTTCAGTTCAGGAATAATGTTGTTCTGTAATAGTGCTACATATCCCTGACCAGTGATCAAGAACTGTTTCGAAACCTGTTTCTATGTTTCCTGTTTTTATGCGAGTGGTGCTCTATCTTGCATAGCTGTGTCTGTTTGGAGTGCCAGTCGAGCTTTCAGTTCAAGAATAATATTGTTCTGTAATAGTGCTACATATCCCTGACCAGTGATCAAGAACTGTTTCGAAACCTGTTTCTGTGACTTCCTCGAAAAAAAATGGGCCAATTATGAAATCAGCAATGAAGCCACACCAAGACAATTTTATTAAGATAATTGTATTTATTTACAAGATTTTTATTTATATTAAAACAAATTTTTAATTTTTAATTTTCTATGTTTGAAAAATTCATTTAACTTTCAGAAATATATTTAAGTATAATGCATTAACTCTTCTAATCTTTTACAATAGGTAATTCTGGAAACCATAATAATGCTGAAGTCATAAACATTTTATTAAATTCGTGATATGCCTCCTCTAAATTTATTTTTAATGACAGTTATTCTTTCAAGCATTTCGATAGTAATTGTTTTATGAATTTTCTTCTTTACTTTTTGTTAAGCATTATAAATGTTCAATTTTATAAAAAAAAATGTATTAGTTTCTTAAATGAATGATATTTCAGAAAAAAAATGATGTTTTAGAAAAATAAGTTTCCAATCACTTTAAGAAATGAAACAAAAATCTCTCAGGTCAATATAATCGTATTTTCCATATAAATAAAGCACCTGTCTCTTGAATTTGTGTCAAAATTAAGTTGATATCTTTTGAACTGTTTTCCTGAGGAAAAGAATACAGCTGGTGGGAACAGTTCTATACGGTATTTTCTGCTTGATGGAGTTGAATTGCCTCTCTGCTGATGACAACAATGCCAGAAGTAATTTAATTTCACAACGGAAACAAAAGGAAGTTTCATAAAATACTATAACATCTTTTCATCGAACTCGTCGAGAGGGCCAATAATTTGTGAAGTATTTACATGTTTGTTTGTATCAGTATAAAAATAGTGTATTTCTAGGTTTTAATTTGGATTTTAGAGGAAGAATTTTTGCTTTAATCGAAATTTTATCAAAATGCCAAAAAGAAATTATAATATTCTTTTAATGTTCAGTCTTGTTTATTTTCAAGATTTGTATTTTTGAGATAACATTTTTTTATCTTTAGCTCCTTTGTTGGTAGATTTTATTTTATTTTCAATTGTATCATTTAAAAAAATATTTAAAAAGAAACTATTCAATTATCATATACATAAAAATATATTCTAATAATAAAAAATATATACTAAAATATTTATATTTATAATTTCATGTTTAACATTACCTTTTCTCCCAATCTTTCTTTTTATATAAAATTGTTCTAAAATGTTCAAACATGTGAGATCAATGTGAGAAAAATATAAAATAAAAGTATCAGCTTGATTAATCAATATAAATACTTTCTGAAAGTATTTAATCCGCTGCCCCACTTTGCTGATTTCGTCTCTGATTTAATTAATAAATTATCCTTCTCAAAATAAATTCTTTTAATCGTTGTAATTACTATGCTTTTATTATATATTTATACGTGTGTATGTTTTTGTACACTAATGTGTACGTGTATGTATGTGAATTTGAGTATTATTAGCAATTGCAATCCATGTATCTGTGCTTCTACAGGACTGTTCATAATTCTCTCTCGGATATTAAAAAGCTATAGAAAAAAATGCGAAGATGATTAAAGCAAAAACGAAATTTTCTATAAATACATAAAAAATCAAGTTTTCATAAATTTTCAACTATTGGCTGTAGATTAGAATTGCACATACTTCCAAAATAACGTACCTCTTCTGCTACGATTCCCACGCTCTTGGATATATGTAAAATACCTCGTCTCATTATCCCTTATCCATATAATAGCAAAACTGAGTAAAAGGATCACAGTAGTATATATACCGTTTAAATGACAATAGTGAGTAGAGTCTGACAGAAACTGGACTATCACATTAATGTATGATCCGTGACCATAAGATAAGAAGTGTTTACCCATGGAAACATTTAAGGCATTTTAATAACTTACATTCGGTTCAGCTTTTTTCACCCCTTCTCGTAAGCTTTCGGCAAAGACATACAGAACAGGACCTGTTTGAACTAGAAGGAAACTTCAGACTTCTCCCAACCGATAGTGCCGAACGATGGCCGAATGGTTAGGATGCTGGCCTTCGGAACCGGAGTTCGTGTGTTCGAATCTCACTATGGCATGGATGTTCGTAGCCGTTCAGAATCAGCTTTAAGCAGTAGGTCCCGGTCTCATTAGCCCTCGTGTTGCAAAAAGTAGACCGTAGAACTCCAGAACCCAAACCCAACTGATAGAAGGGCCCATTGGTTTCGCGGAATTCTGGCCCCTCCGTTCTTAAGTGGACCCCTGTTGTTTGATTTTTTTAGGTACAAAGTTGTTACCAGAGGAGAGAAGAGGGTGAACGCTTCTGGTATCTGTTGCTTGCGGGATAGACATTTTTTGGAGTGACACGATAAAAAGGATAAAAGACGGCATATTTTTTTAGGGCTGACGCCGAGTCGAGAAGAGTCTTCGATATCTACAAATGATAAGTTGTATTTCAGTTGTATTCCTTAGGCATTTAATTTTATAAAATCATTTAATCAAGACATATTTGTCAAGGTGTGTTATTTAATGATTATTAATTTCTTCTTTCTTAAACAATAAATCAATGGAACATTATTTTTACAGGCATATAAAAAGTCTTCAATAGTTTCTTGTCTAACTCTATTTTATTACCATAGCTTTCTGAAACCTTGGATTAAATTATAAATAGCCCTATTTCTTTAAATATGTAATGCCACAGGAATATAAATTGTCAAAGTATAGATAACAAACATAACACTATACACATAATCTTAAATTAGCTTCATCGCAGTTTCACAATAAAAAATAAATAGAATAAATGTTTTAATAATATCTTGAGATTGCTATGTATACACTTTTAACTAACAAACTTATTATTTTCTGAATAATGTAAAGCTATTAACTACACATTTTTCTCAGATAAATTTTAAAAAATCTCTTTGTAATGTTCAAAGTATTATAATTATTTAATCTACTAAGGTAGGTAACGGAAAATAAAAGAATGTCATATACATACTTTGAAAAAATTATAATCTTTAATAATACCAATAATATAGTAAGAAGAGAACCTGATCAAATATTAAAAGGCGTAAATTAAAATAATTAC
>CM063498.1:111763100-111778732 GCA_032207245.1 Pardosa pseudoannulata
TTCGGGCAGATCTCATTGCTATTGAGGTCGCTTTGACTTATTATGTTAGTGAGGTTATGAGTACTGATATCGAGATTATAAGCGATAGGCGTACTTCAATTCAGCACCTGGAAGAATGGTAGAAACATGGCATTAAAATGCTGGAGAATATGTAGTATTTTGTTGCATCATTAACCATATTATATTTTAAATGGATTATATTAAATTATGGGGTAACATGATTCTTATTGGTCTGGATAAGAAAGGCATGTTCAAAATTTACTGATCTTCACTCTCATTCTTCCTCGGAACCTTGACCTCGTTTAAAACAAGCAATCTTAAACCAACAAATATTCTCTTTGAGAGAAGTCACACTACTTTCTTACAAGAAGTTCATGTTCATTTTTCTTAATTATTCATCTTTCCATTAAAAAATTTCAACCTTCAGAAGATCTTTAACTTATTATCCTACAAAAGATCTTATTTTCACACTACACAGTATGTAAGATTTTTAACTTTCACATCCCCCATTTTGAGGAATTTTTCCTTCATATATCAACGATCTCTATCTTTTATCTACATTTACATCACTAAGAAATATGCATGATATATCATAACTAATGTCAAATCCATGAGTAAAAGAACTTTCAAAAAAATAAATAAAAAAGTGTCTGAGACCGACTTATGTACTTACCAGTAAGTTTAAAGAACTAAAATGTACTCTGCAGATGCTTGCCTATGGATTGATTTTATTCGAATACTTGCAATTAAGTAACGCTATACACACTTATCATTAAATGTGAGGTCTCCATATATTGAATTTAATTCTTATAACTAATAACAGAAAAAAATTTTACAAAATTTTTGTGATTATTCAAGTAGATTCGAAGGATATTTAATAATTTGTTTACTGAAAGATTAACAATAATAATAGTGCATTTAAATGAAGAAAAGCAGAAAAAATAATTAGAATAACATTCTGGAAATTATTTGATAATTAAATTATTTAATAACCTAAACTTAAAAATAAAAGAGTATTGGATACAGTATTTTTTTCTCATTTTCTCAAAAATTTTAAGATATTTATTTTACAAAAATATGTATTCAAACTTTCAAAATACTTCAGTAACTAATATAAAATAACTATAACACTATTCGCTAATGTTTTGGCTACACTTCATCCACTTTCAGTTCTCAGTAGTTAACCGGATAATTATTGTTATTCAAATGTTCTAGTTTTTATGTGTATACTACGAAATCTACAGGGTAAGATATTAAAAATGTTACAAGAGATACATATTTTTCGAAATCTTATAATCTTGTTGGCAGAAATATATTTTTATGAAAGAAAAGTAAACATTTTTATGTATGGAAGTATGATTTTTTTGTTATGAAAGGATTAAAATAAACTGAAAAACAACTTTTCTGGGGATTTCGTAATCTTTTCATTTATTTTAAAGTCTAGAGCTACCTAATATATTAAAACTTTTCTCTCTTTTAAGGAAAATAAGCATGTTTATCAAAATTATAGCTAAATAAAAAATGTGTTCGATTTTAATAGCAAAAATTATTAAAAAAGTTTTTTTTTAATAAATACTAATTTGAATCTTTGCACAGTCTGGTGTTCAAATTATTTATGTATTATTGACTACTACCACGAAAAATTCTTTATATTACTTTTAGTTAAGTGCTTGCTTACTTAATTTATTTCCGATATTAATTTTAAAAATTTATTTACTTGAATAATTTGAAACGAATGATTTTATGATTGAATTAAATAAGACAATCTTCCTTGCATTATAAAAGAAAAAACAAATCTCTGTTGGCCAAGAATTTTTTTACAATTAAGTGTGTTAGTTTTTATGCCCTCTTTGTATTAAACTATAAATCCGAAATGCGTTGCAAGTCACAAATATTCATTATGGGCTCCCAACATAAATTATAAACAGTCTAAATATAGTGATTAATTATGCACAATGCTCACTAAACAGCAGTGAACTTCAATAAAACGTCTTTACTAAATCTAATTTGCCTATTAAATACAGCAGGAAAATGATCATATTCACAAAGAATAGTTATTACCGATGTTTATATCTTATTTCTTTTAAATATTTCTGACGAATGGTAGATAGTTGTGGCAACTTGTCATCAGATAATCTCAATAGACGGTACTTGATCCTTGTAATGGATGACGCACTATGTCAAACTTTCCGTCATTTTCTGAATACTCCTTGTGCATCATAGTTTCACTATATGATACCGCAAGACCTTAACGTGGTTACAAGCGCACTCTTCTTTTAAATGAAAATTTTATCTCTCAATATTTTCATTCTACCGCAAATTAAATTTACTACTTTTTTCTACTTTAACTGTCTGACTGCTATGAAGCGCTTTAACGTTTGTTATGTGCTGCGTCAAAAATGGATAGAAATGTGATCGCATTGTTGTATTTTACTAGAATTTTCACACTAGAGATTAAGTCTTATTTTTCTCTCAATTAATAGTTAATAGTAGCAGCACGATCACACTTCCACGTATTGTTTACAGAATTATGAGAAGAGTGATAGCGCTTCCATTCAAGCGGTTAAGATATACTCTAATGGTATCCATCAATGTAGAGTTATGTCTTCCGTGTCTTTTCACAGATCTAAACGTAAAATATGAGAATATCCCAGAACCTTCATTAGCAATGTATTATACTCCGATTCCATGACACCGCTTATGGTCAAAGTGGTATATTTCATTAAAATTTTTTTTTGTTTTAGAGAAAACAATTACCAGTTAAAAAATATCCAAATTCACCAAATAGAAAAGAGTATTTGGTATTTGAACAAATTTTAAAAATCGAGCCATTATCTAAATAAAATATTAGTTTCATTGCTTAATATAACGGCCTCCATAAAGATTCACTAACACTCAATATAAAATAAAGTATAAAACATTAAAGAAATTGTGTGCCTAGCATAAAGCAACGTTATAATTTTTCTAATTCAATAAATCGTTCTTTAATATCTATTATTCTGAAACATGTCCTAAGCAATTTATTACACATTATGAAACACAAGAAAGTAAATTAAATTATTTTCTCATTTCATGCTGCATCGAAAAAAATTTGGGGTTTGTTCAGATATTTATCGAGCAGAATGAATTATTCATAAATGACGACATCGAAATGTCTCAGTTTTAATTACATTACCGTAAGTTAAAATACTTTTGACAAAAGGTGAAATGAAGGTCACTCTTAAAGGACGTTCTAAATGCATACTAATGCAAATATCGATATGATAGTTTTGTGAAACAGTTAAAAATATTAGTCTTCTGTATACAATAGCTGGCAGGATTTTCTTTGACTTATCAGATAACTGGATATTAGATACAGCGCTTTAAAAATATCGCTATATGTAAGTGAAAGTTGCTCTTTCATTTACATTCTTACATTTTTCTCTAAAATTTGGAAACGCTATGATAATTTTTGATTAGTTAATAATTTTAAAACAGAAGCTTAAATTTTTACTGCCAAAGAATTTTTAAAAATAAACCAAACTATTCTCTTGCTGAAAAAGTTTTACTTTATTCGAAAGTTCTGTTTTATAGTACCTAGTTTATTTGAAATTTATAATATTATACCATTTCCAAATGTCATATGTCGTTATTCATTTTAACTATCCGAGTGGAATACAGCGATTAAAAAAAGACTCCAAAAAATACGCTAAAGGTTTATTGTATCAATGGCCAAAGCGTTCTATGATTTTTCACTTCATTTGTCGACTAGAATGGAATACGGGAAAATCCCTCGTTATTGTTCCTTTACTTCAGGTTATAAATCGATATATAATAGATATTATATAATATTTAATACCATAAAGCTCGTCAAGTCTCGAAGATCATCCCAGAAGAAATAATGGATTCTAAAAGTACAAATAAAAATATTCTTTAAGAGACTTATTTATATTTTCTTACGAAATCTATCCAAGATATTTAATTGTAATTAGAGATACATCTGTTACCGCAAACGAAATACTTCATAGAGATTTACAGGGCCATGAAAAGCTATCAGCGTCTTTGTGCCTCAGAGAAATGTGCATCCCTCAATAAATGTCAGTCAATATGCAGTTTTTAAGCAATAGACTTGACCCTCCTACCTCAAACATTGGCAGAATGTACATTACATCCATTTTCGGAACGTTTTTGGAGTCGAAAATTGTACGTGACAACCGCTTTCAAGACATCAACGGTAAAATTGTACATGCGAACGCTCAGATACGTTCTATGAAATATATAAGTTGAAGAAATGTAAACTTCCTGTATACTTAATTATTTTAATTTTAAATGCTAAAAGTTTTTAAACATAAGAATTGTCTATATTTTAAAAAGCTAAAGCACATATTTATTTGTATTGAGTTTTTTTATTGAATGGATTTAAACTTTTAAGAAGTGGCAGTATATTATTTAAAACTTTTAAACTAAATCTTTTTTCACCTTTTTTATTATATTAATTGAAAAAATTCAGCATTTTTCCTTATTTTTTTTATTAAAGGTCTTTTTTTTATCTTTTTTTTTTATAATACTTTTCGTGATTTTATATTGAATCTAAAAAATGTTTAAAGGTATTAAAATTTTCTTCACGTAAAAATACTTCCTAAAAAATAAAGGTTTAAATATTGTTTCAATGTAATTTAAATACTTTATTCACTTGTTAAAGTATAAAATTTAAAATGGTCACAAGTAAATTAGAAATTATAATGTTTTTTATATTTCCAATTATGTAATTTAAATACATTTCATGAAGAATATGTGATGAAATGGTAAACTATAGTATATGTATAAATTCAGTTATTTTTATTTAGATTTGTTTTAAAATCTAAACCATTCTTAAACATATGAGAATCGATTACTTATCGCCAGTCACTATTTTATTTGCTACATGAATTTTTACAATTGAATAATTTTAGAATATTTTAGTAAAGTCATTTTAATCTGATAAAACAATTTCTTTTCCGTTTACTGTTTTCCTTTTATATTTATTCAAAATTTCCTGTATCTTGTTTTTCTGTTGATTAGCGCAGTCATTTGTGTTTTTATTATAAAACTGTAATTTTTTATAGTATATATAATAATGACTTGATTACTTTTAAATCTCATTACTATCAAGAAACATGAAAAAAATCTTATATTAAGAAATACAAAAATAAGAACCTAAAAATATTTACTTCATCTAAAATTTCCTCAATTATATAATGATTACAAAAACTTTAATTATAATAAAATCCATTTCCTATCATAATTCCTTTAGTAATTTTAAATAAGTTTTTTGAAGAATGTTAAGTTGAACAAATGCTATAGTAAACTGCCTCACTGTCAAAAAAATAATTCCCTCTATTTTTTACGATTGAATGATTTTAGAATATTTTAGTAGAGTCACTTTAATCTGATAAAAGAAATTTGTTTTCTTCGTTTATATTTTTCCTTTTATATTCGTTCAAAACTTCATGTATCTTGTTTTCCCTCTATTCGTTAGCACAGTCATTTTTGTGTTTTTTATTATAAAACTGTAAGCAATTTTTATAGTATATATAATGATGAATTGATTACATTTAAATCTCATTAATATAAAAAAAAAATCTCATACTAAGAAATCATACAAAAATAGAACCTAAAAATATTTACTTCATCTAAAATTTCTTTAATTATATAATGATCACAAAAAATTAAAACTTATAATAAAATCCCATTTTCTATCATAATTCTTTTAGTAATTTTAAATGTTAGTTTTTTTAAAAATGTTAAGTTGAACAAATGCTATAGTAAACTGCCTCACTGTCAAAAAATAATTCCCTCTGTTTTTACGATTGAATGATTTTAGAATATTTTAGTAGAGTCACTTTAATCTGATAAAAGAAATTTGTTTTCTTCGTTTATATTTTTCCTTTTATATTCGTTCAAAACTTCATGTATCTTGTTTTCCCTCTATGATTAGCACAGTCATTTTTGTTTTTTTTATTATAAAACTGTAAGCAGTTTTTATATTTATATATAATATCTTGATTACTTTTAAATCTCATTAATTTAAAAAAACATGAAAAAATCTCATACTAAGAAATCATACAAAAATAGAACCTAAAAATATTTACTTCATCTAAAATTTCTTTAATTATATAATGATCACAAAAAATTAAAACTTATAATAAAATCCCATTTTCTATCATAATTCTTTTAGTAATTTTAAATGTTTTTTTTTTAAGAATGTTAATTTGAACAAATGCTATAGTAAACTGCCTCACTGTCAAAAAATAATTCCCTCTGTTTTTACGATTGAATGATTTTAGAATATTTTAGTAGAGTCACTTTAATCTGATAAAAGAAATTTGTTTTCTTCGTTTATATTTTTCCTTTTATATTCGTTCAAAACTTCATGTATCTTGTTTTCCCTCTATTCGTTAGCACAGTCATTTTTGTGTTTTTTATTATAAAACTGTAAGCAGTTTTTATAGTATATATAATGATGAATTGATTACTTTTAAATTTCATTAGTATAAAAAAACATGAAAAAATCTTACATTAAGAAACCATACAAAAATAGAGCCTAAAAATATTTACTTCATCTAAAATTTCTTTAATTATATAATGATCACAAAAAAATTAAAAACTTATAATAAATAGTTCTGTTTCCTATCATCATTCCTTTAATAATTTTAAATACTATTTTTGAAGAATATTAAGTTATATTTATTCAAAATCTCCTGTATCTTGTTTTCCCTCTATTCTACCACAGTCATTTTTTGTGTTTTTATTATAAAACTGTAAGCAGTTTTTATAGTATATATAATGATGAATTGATTACTTTTAAATCTCATTAATTTAAAAAAACATGAAAAAATCTCATACTAAGAAATCATACAAAAATAGAACCTAAAAATATTTACTTCATCTAAAATTTCTTTAATTATATAATGATCACAAAAAATTAAAACTTATAATAAAATCTCATTTTCTATCACAATTCCTTTAGTAATTTTAAGTAAGTTTTTTTAAAAATGTTAAGTTGAACAAATGCTATAGTAAACTGCCTCACTGTCCAAAAGTAATTCCCTCTATTTTTCAATTGAATGATTCTAGAATATTTTAGTAGAGTCACTTTAATCTGATAAAAGAAATTTGTTTTCTTCGTTTATATTTTTCCTTTTATAATCGTTCAAAATTTCCTATATCTTTTTTTCCCTCTACTGATTAGCACATTCATTTTTTTGTGATTTTTATTATAAAACTGTAAGCAGCTTTCATAGTATATAATGACTTGATTACTTTTAAATTTCATTAGTATAAAACAAACATGAAAAAAAATCTTACATACTAAGAGATCATACAAAAATAGAGCTTAAAAATATTTACTTCATCTAAAATTTCTTTAATTATATAATAGTCACAAACAATTAAAAACTTACAATTCCATTTCCTATCACAATTCCTTTAGTAATTTTAAATAAGTTTTTTGGAAAATGTTAAGTTGAACAAATGCTATAGTAAACTGCCTCACTGTCAAAAAATAATTCCCTCTGTTTTTACGATTGAATGATTTTAGAATATTTTAGTAGAGTCACTTTAATCTGATAAAATAAATTTGTTTTCTTCGTTTATATTTTTCCTTTTATAATCGTTAAATTTCCTGTATCTTGTTTTCCCTCGATTCGTTAGCACATCATTTTTTGTTTTTTTATTATAAAACTGTAAGCAGATAATTTTAGTGAAAAAGACAAAAATAAAAACTTGATTACTTTTAAATTATTTTATTAACAAAAGGTAAAGAAAAAAAAAATACTATATGACATAATTAATCTAAAATTGCGATTTTTATTCCCTAGCAAATTTAAAAAAAATATTAAAAACAGTATAATCATTTATATTTTAATATACTATTTTGAAAATATAAGTTATATTTATCAAAATCTCCTGTATCTTGTTTTCCCACTCTATTCAAACAATCATTTTTGTGTTTTATTATTAAAACTGCTTTTATCATTACACATGTCTATTATTCAATATATATTAATTCATTTTGAAATCTCATTGAAGGCATTCGTCTACAATTTTGAAATAATCTTATATAAAGAAATACAAATAGAAAAATAAACGTATATTTGTTCAATTTTTAATTGCCTGTCATCGTTACACTTAACATGGTCCGTTCAACAAAAAATTCCTAAACGAGCCATCCTGCACCACCGTAATTCGTTCGTTTTCTCTTGGTGGTAACGTGCCTGGCGCTCTCATATGAAGTCCGTGAGAATCAGAATTAAACTGAATTTGGGACTCGTCGGAGGAAACATCACAAGAATGTTGCTGTCCACAATGCATGCTTAGCCAGCATAATCGCAGGCGACAGTGAGCGGTAGGGGAACACATCTGACAGGCTACGAGCATATAGACCAATATGCCCTAAGCGTCTGTACATGTTGCCTTGAAAATGTCGTACCGGTAGCTGAAGAGAGCTGACGAGACAGGTCTGATGCTGTGGGGCTTTTAGTAACGAAGGTCATCATTCGTCGAGAACTCGTGGGCATGTGCTGAAATCTACTCCCATTACCAAGTTTGATGACAGATGGAGATGACACCCTGGGCGATTCCAAGTTGGATACTTCCAGCTGGGTACGTCCACATTCCAGTCGTCCGTAATTCTACCCATAAAAAAACCTCCAAGTGCTTCGTCCCTATGCGATTTCACTGAGTAATTTCAATTTTGCTTCTTTGCTAATCATATATTTCATACACTCTCGTCATTGTGTACTATCCGCATCTGGTGGTTTCCTGAATTTGCATATTAAGATGTGTGTGATAATTATAAATTTTTATTTTAGAGCTCAATTTCTGTGTGATTCTGAATTATAATTTATAATGTGTATTATACAACTGCAGCAGTTTTTGTATAGAAATATATAATGATTTCATTACTTTGATGTATTTCACAAATTTTGAAACAATCTTATATTAAAAATATACATGAACCTCAATATTTACTTCATCTTAAATTTCCTTAGTTATATAATAGTCATTAAAAACGTATACAAAATGTTTCCTACCATCATTTCATTCGTAATTTTAAATACGTTTTTTGGAGAATATTAAGTTGAACAAGTGCTATCATAAACTGCCTCACTGTCAAAAGATATTTCTCTCTCTCTATATATATATATTTCTTTTTCCTTTTTTACATTAAATTAAAACCACCCACGTGTCTAATATTTTATTCATTTCTTACAAATGTTCTCTTTACTTTGAATTGATTTTTTTATTACAAAATTGTACCTAATGATCATACTGTATTTCAAAATTAACTAAAAGTTTATTATTATTACTATTAAAGATTTTTTAAAAATTATTTGTGTTAAAATAGTTTCA
This sequence comes from Pardosa pseudoannulata, assembly GCA_032207245.1. NCBI lineage: Eukaryota > Metazoa > Arthropoda > Arachnida > Araneae > Lycosidae > Pardosa > Pardosa pseudoannulata. Next base: position 111,772,473 of record CM063498.1, read on the forward strand.
TTAAAACTTTCAAAAATTTTACTTCGAAAAGCATTTAAATTTTTTCAACCATATAGTGATTACAAGTAAATTTGAAACATAATATTATCCCCTTTGTATTAATCGTCATTTCCTTAGTGATTTTAATGCATTTCCTGAAGATTATTAAGTTGAATAAATTCTGAACTTCATGTATAAACTCAATTATTTTATTTTTGATTCTGAACACAACCGGAATGTTTACTTGTCTCTAAAAACTCTTTTATTTACATTTTTTACAATTTAATGGTTTTAAATGCTTTTAGAGCTGATGTATAGTTATTTTAAAGTCATAAAGTAAATCTGTCTTCTCCGTTTATTTTTTTTCTTTTATACTAGCACAAAAATAACAACGAATCTCATTTGCCTTTTCTTTTTAAATTTCTCTATATTTTTTTATATTACAAAGTATTTTGTACTGATTTTTATACTATATCTAGAAACGGATTACAGATTTTAAATGTCATTACCATAAAGTATTTGAAAAACTCTTGTTTATAAAAAAATAATTTCATAAAAATCTTTAAAAAATATTATTTTATAAATTTCTTAAATTTCCTCAACCATATAAGGATTACAAATAAAATCATGATACTGCTGTCAGTATAGTTGCTTATTTTTTTCCAGCCTGGAAATAGAATTACACATAATTACACTTGCAATTTGGATTGCTTTGAAAACGAAAAGTATTTTTAAATCTAATTACTCGGAAAGGGGATAATGTTTTATTTCTATAGGGCAATCAACTAGAAAAAAATATTTATTTTTTACTCATCTGGGAATGAAAAGTTATGAATTTAAAATCACTGATTGAATCTTTCCTCGGACAATTTATCCTTTTATGTCCTTAAAAGAAGCAATAATGAGATCTTTTATGAAACTACTTACTTTCAAAAATCTCATTAGATAAGAAATGAATAACTGGACATTCTTCCTTACGCTGAAATTAATTTTAAATTGAAATCACTTTTTTTTCTTATTAGTAAATTATCCCAGGAATAAAACTGCTGTATTGAACGACATTTTAAAGGCACTTAAATTCTTTTTTAAATATTTATAATAATTTAAGATTTATTAAAGTATTTTCGTTCAGTGCCGAAATATATTTTATTTTGACATTTAAGGGAAGGAGTAATGATGTTTATTTTGTGACATTACAAAGTACTTGATATTTATATTTAAGTTTCGCATTGTACTACCAATTTTAAATTGATATCTAGTTATACATAAATTATTTAATTTGGTTGATAAACATTTCATTTAATAAACAAATTATCTTTTATTAAATATACACTTCTGAAGACATCTCTGTTTGAGTTACTTAATTACGATATTATTTGTTAGTAAAAGTAAAATGAATTAGGATGATAATAAATATTATTGAGGCAGATTCATTAAAGAAACAGTTTATTTGAAAGGAATTGTATTTAGAACTTACATCTTTCTTTGCCCTTTAATCACTAATTTTCTTATAAAGGTATTCCTCTCTTTATATATAATATATATATATATATATATATATATATATATATATATATATATATATATATATATATATATATATATATACGTATATACATATATGTATGTATGTATGTATATATATATATATATATATATATATATATATATAATATATATATATATATGTATGTATATATATATATATATATATATATATATATATATATATATATATATATATATATATATATATATATATATATATATATATATATACATATATATATATACATATATATATATATATATATATATATATATATATATATATATATATATATATATATATATATATATATATATATATATATATATATATATATATATATATATATATATATATATATATATACATATATATATACATACTCATTACTTCAAAAGCTCAATTTCTGTTTTTTATAATGAACATAAATAATACTGTTTGAATATACTAAAATTTATTAGAACCAAAATTTTGATTAAAATAAAAAACTTTTGATTAAAATACAAAACTTTAACGTAAAAAGTCTGTTATCAAAAAATATTCATTAAAGTATTCCTAGTACACTGCATTTTAACTAATGAATTTACGATTTAACAATTTATTTAGCATACAGAAACAAAACTTTGTATCAGTTTACACTTACGTTGAATACAATTGATGTAACACGATTATTCCAAATTATATGGAGATTTAACATTTTGTCTTCGCTGTCTCACAGAATTAAATCCCCTGAAACCCGAGGAAATACTTTACGTTTTAATACATTTAAGCTTACGTTTTAAATCCTTCCCCGTTTAACCTAACACATTTATAGATAGTATCCAAAAATTAGAGGAAGACTAAGAAGAAACTATTATACCTTGAAACAGCTTGAAGTAATTTAATACAAAATACTCAAACTAGAAGATGAGATAGAATGGTTTTAAAATAGGAATATACGAAAAGATCAAGTAGATGTAAGCATATTAAAATAATCATTAAACTAGAAAACTTTTATTTGTTTTAGAAGAATGTGCTTATATAGACGTTTAGAGGACAAAATTTGTTTAAAATTTCATTTCAAGTGTCATTTTTAAGTTTAATTAGTTGTCATAAAAACGTATATTTAATTCGCATTTTGCAAATGATGATCTTCAAATAATCATCAATGGTGATAAAATCTTCAAAGATTTATTACATTTAACTTTTATTGCTTCATTTAATTTTCTTTAAATTGGTTCAAGTATAAATGTCAAGTATATAAAATTTAAAAAACTTACCAACATAAGTTGCAGAAATATGTAGTTTTTAAACAGATTTTATAATAAATTTTTATAAAATAAGATATGAAAGAATGTTAATGCAAAATTTTATGACTGTAAGACTAACCATATATATTTGTAGAGCGAAAAGATATACAAACAAATATAACTACATACCAACACTTTATTAGTTAAATGAATATAGCAATGTCAACTTTTTTATATATAAAGAATACAAAAATTATCAGTTGATCATAATTTAACGTGACCTATTCAGAGCACTGTAACTAAAATACATTTTGTCGAAATTTGTAGATAGCCAATTCAAAGAATGTCACAGAACAACTTCCTCGATTTGCAAAATCACATTGTTTCTTTTCTTGCCTTGCAGTGAAAAATTCAGTGGAGTATTTTCTATTACAGTATTTTATAAAGAACATTTATAAACACACATACATAATAAGTTTTATAGAGAGAATTTGATTTGATTTGGTTTATTAAATATTTTAATGCAAAGATAATGAGACCAATACTGCTTAATGATTCCAAGCTACGAACATCCAAGTCATTGTGGGATCCTAACCTACGAAACTCTGGGACGAAAATCAGCGCTCTAACCATTCGGCTTTTAGGTTATATAGAGTTATTCACTGAATATTGCATTGAATAATGCAAAATTAAATTGTTTGTGAGGCTCAATGAGACAACCTACTGCTTAATACGGATTCCAATAGCTTCGAACATCTAATTCATTGTGGGATCCTAACCTACGAAACTCTGGGACGAAAAATCAGCGCTCTAATCATTCGGCCCTCTGTTAGGTTATATAGAGTTATTCACTGAATATTGCATTGAATAATGCAAAATTAAATTGTTTATGAGGCTCAATGAGACCGGAACCTACTGCTTAATACGGATTCCAAATAGCTACGAACATCCAAGTCATTGTGGGATCCTAACCTACGAAACTCTGGGACGAAAAATCAGCGCTCTAATCATTCGGCCCTCTGTTAGGTTATATAGAGTTATTCACTGAATATTGCATTGAATAATGCAAAATTAAATTGTTTATGAGGCTCAATGAGACCGGAACCTACTGCTTAATACGGATTCCAAATAGCTACGAACATCCAAGTCATTGTGGGATCCTAACCTACGAAACTCTGGGACGAAAAATCAACGCTCTAATCATTCGGCCCTCTTTTAGGTTATATAGAGTTATTCACTGAATATTGCATTGAATAATGCAAAATTAAGTTGTTTATTAATACAAAAATTCCAGATGATCATAATTTAACTTACCCTATTCAGAGCACTTTGTAACTGTAACTAATATGAAATTTCAGTCAAAAATGTGTAGAAATCCAATTCCAAGTATGCATACAGAGCACACCCAGTCCATTGAATTATGGAAAGAAGATTTTTTCTTCTCTTGCAGTGCTACATTTGTCTTTCTTTGAACTATCAGAATGTTATAAAATGTAAAAATAATAGTTGTATTTAAAATAATGTTTCAAATGTTAAGATAAAGTATTAATTACTGACCACAGATTTTTATGTTATATTTTTTAAAGTAGTTTCACAGCAAAGGATCACTGTGGGAATATTATTATAATATATTTGCGGAATTTTTAAATGTAGTTTTCGAACGAATTATCTACAAATTTTCAACATATTCCCCATATTCGTTTGGACTATAGTGTTCTGAAAAAGCTAAATTTCATTACTATAAATTGGTATATTTATGTATCTACATTAAACTTATTTATATTGACTGATAGCTAACTATAATCAACGCATGTTTTTATTGATTTTGATTTAATTGGAATTTTGTAATCAAAATGATAAATATGTATTCCTTGGATTATTTTCTGTCTTTTAGTATTTTAGACACTCTTCCGCGTTTGACAGTTTCTTAGAGCATTGCCTCTCAAAAAAAGAATAATATATTTTTTTATCTTCAAATTTTAATATTGTAAATGTATATACAACTGTTTGATTTCTCATTTTTAATAATATTTCTAAATACGATATTATAAAAATATTAAATTTTTATTTTGCATTGATAAAATCCTATATTTTTTCCTTAACGAAAATGAAAAGTTTTTAGATACTTAGTCACCACTAGTTTAAATAAAAGTCTTATGTTCTCAATAATTTCACTAGCATGAACTAATAAAAGATTAAAACTAAAAAAAATTATTTTATAGTGCTCATCTTGATAATTTGTATCTTAGATAACTAGTAAAAACTTTAAGGATTTTATCATTCATTTATTCTGATTGTATAATGATACTCCAAAAGGAATTTAAATTTCAAAATTTCAATACAAGTGATACAAGAGCAATGAAATTTTATTTTGTCATTCTTTTTTATACATTTGTGAGATACTCGTAAAGAATTTTGGAATAAAAATAACAACAACAAGTAGTGTATAAAGAAATTTAAAATCAAGTAAACAAAATGTCTTCTATTATATTACATCCTTGGAATAAAATTTTATAATACATTTTATACCATTATCCATGAAACAAATAAACTTTTACTGCACGAGTTTATAGTAAATTTATTCTCGAATTGAAAGAACAATTCCTTTTAAATCTTATTTTAAAGACTTGTTTTCATTTTCATGTTTCACTAAAATGCTGAAGCAAAAATTAAAGGAAGTTCTACGGAAATTTTATTTTGAAATTCATTTATTTAAAAGCCAAAAAATTATATATATTTAAAAATGTTATATTTTTCATGCTTTATTCAAGGTACCAAAGTTTTGGTATATGAGATTAAACATCTAGAATCACAAAGATATCTAATACATTTTTAGTCCACATAAAATCTATTCAAACATTTTTCTTTACAAGTTCTTTTACAATTTTGATATTTTCCTAATTACATAAAACAGAAACATAAAAACATTTCTGTGTTTAAACGTAGTATGTTTTATGCCAATACAGAAATACAATTTGACTGAAGACGTACGGTTTTTTCCAGATTGGAAGTGAAAGTAATGTTTCATTGTTCAGCAAAATATGAGAAATGGGCTTGCACATTTTTTGTCCTCATGGATAAGAAATAACTGCTTAAATAGAGAGCATCATATTTCTCGCACTTGATATATATTTTCCTTCTTTTTGAAGAAGAAGGGGAAGAAAAAGAAATCTTCTATTTCTATAGAAATGAAGATTACTTCGTATCTATTCAATATGCGCTGTTGAAAACAACCTAAATAGGAATTCTTACAGGAGATAAAGGCTTTCCCCGTAAGCATAATAAAATGAATCATAGGATATGATGCCGCAGTGAAAAATACTCGTAATGTGTTAGAATATTAAGGTATGTACCTATGTTAAATTCGACGTTACTCTACAATTTTCAAAACATTTTACTTGTTTATTCTACAAGATATGGATGGAAGTAATTTCAGAGTCGTACAATTTATTTTTGAGGCATTATTTTCTTACCTTATGTAATTATATATATATATATATATA
>CM063498.1:111778832-111798832 GCA_032207245.1 Pardosa pseudoannulata
CGCTGTTGAAAACTACCTAAATAGGAATTCTTACAGGAGATAAAGGTTTTCCCGTAAGAAAAAAATGTCGCTATTATAACTTCATTTGTTTAGCCTGGATGATATGTTAATATTTGAAGACATTTTTTTTGCTTTTACAACTTGAAAGTATACAAAATATGTAAATTTCGCTTTCATCTTCTCCTTTATATATTTTATTTATTTTCTCATTTTTTAAAATGATTGCTGATTTATCACAAAACTAATATCACATTTTACTCTTTAAAATGATTTTTTAAAATAATTACTGATTTACCACAAAACTAACTAGGCATTTCCATTTTTTATACATTATTTATGATATAATATCAAAAAATATCTTTTTTATATCTTCATTTGTTTAGCCTGGATTATATGTTAATATTTGAAAACATTATTTTTCTTTTACAACTTAAAAATATAGAAAATATGTACATTTCTCTTTCTTCTTCTTCTTTTTATATTTCATTTATTTTCTCATTTTTTAAAATGATTACTGATTTACCACAAAACTAACAGCACATTTTACTCTTTAATACATTATTTGCGATATATTATTAAAAATATCATTATTATATCTTCATTTGTTTAGCCTGGATTGTATGTTAATATTTGAAGACATTAATTTGCTTTTACAACTTGAAAGTGTAGAAAATATGTAGATCTGTCTTTCTTGTTCTCCTTCTTCTTTTTTATATTTTATTTATTTTTTCATTTTTTAAAATGATTACTGATTTACTACAAAACTAACATCATAGTTTACTCTTTAATACATTATTTACCATATAATATTAAAAAATATCATTATATCTTCATTTGTTTAGCCTGGATTGTATGTTAATATTTGAAGACATTAATTTGCTTTTACAACTTGAAAGTATAGAACATATGTAGATTTGTCTTTCTTGTTCTTCTTTTTTATAGTATATTTATTTTTTCATTTTTTAAAATAATTACTGGTTTACCACAAAACTACGAATCATATTTTAATTTTTAAAAAAAAAAAAAAAAAAAAAAAAAAAAAAAAAAAATAAAAAAAAAAAAAAAAAAAAACATGAATTTTTACTATATAATAATTAAAAAAAAACAAAAAAACAAAAAAAAAAAAAAAAAACAAAAAAAAAACAAAAAAAAAAAAAAAAAAAAAAAAAAAAAAAATAATTCAGTATTACATCATCATTTGTTTAGCCTGGATTGTATGTTAAGATTTGAAGACATTATTTTGCTTTTACAACATGAACGAATAGAAAATATGTAGATTTTTCTTTCTTGTTTTTCTTCTTTTCTATATTTTATTAATATTTTTCATTTTTTAAAATGATTACTGATTTACCCCAAAACTAACATCACATTTTACTCTTTAATACATTACTTCAGGAATAATTTTTAAAAAAATATCATTATCATATCTTCATTTTTTTAGCCTGTATGGTATGTTAAAATTTGAAGGCATTATTTCGCTTTTACAACTTAAAAGTATAGAAAATATGTAGATTTATCTTTCTTCTTTTTCTTCTTCTCTTTTATAGTTTAATTAATTTTTCATTTTTCAAAATAATTATTGATTTACCACAAAACTATTCTGTAACTGAGTTATAAATCCTATTCGGGTTATTCCATGTCAAATCGACACAATTTTAGAACAAATTCTACCTGACACCCTCCAATTTTGATTAAATTTGGTACAGTAAGCGACTTCATGGTAATAAAGAAAATCCCCAAATCTTATGTTCAAATAATAATTGGTTTGGGAGTTATAAGGCTTTAAAGTTGCCAGATTTGTCTAAAAAATACACTATCGGCATACCTTTAAATTACACTTGCTACTCACCTAATTAAGCTAGAAATATGTGCAAGGTGTTATTTTAAACCTTTTTTAATGGGCTTTCATATGATATACAACATATGATGACTTGACAATTTTTTTAAAAATTTAAATTTAAATTAAAATTTAAAATTTAAATTTCTCAAAAAGCTAAGTTTTTAAAATTTTGAAAAAAATCTCAAAAATTGCTCATATTATTGTTAATTAATCCTCAAAGTTTCATGTTGGGATCATAATGGGATCACAAGCTACAAAAGTTTTTTGTTTGATATATTTACTATTGCAATAACGAAAATGAGAACATGCATTCATTACTTTTAATCTAACTCATCTGTATAGGATGGCATTAATGTTTACACACTACCTTATCGACATATACTCTAGTAAATAGCACATTTAACATTTGTGAAGATTTTAGAATGAAGAAATATCATTAAAGTGCATTACTTTTGATGGATGGTGCTAACTTATGTAGTTGAAACTGATAGAAAGCTTTATGTGTTTTGAGAATTTCTACTTCAGAAAGAATATACATTGGTCCTGTTAGAGTTAAAGGATTCACCTTACACATAACATCTGAAATTGGAATTCATAGTACATCTGGCTTCATACATTGTGACATAGTACATTGGGATTATAATGGGATCACAAGCTATAAAATACCAAATTAGCTTCCATTAACACATGGAAAAATTAACACATACAAGGACTGCCTTGCTATGATGATTTGTAATCCAGTATCAATCAGCTGCCACATGGGAGAGTGTACATCATGTTCTGGGACTACATAATTAAAAACCATACTTGGTGAAACATTCGATGAAAATATGGTGGAAAAGATCATTTTCAATCAGTGGATTTCTGTTGATAGGAGCTTTTTAGAAACAATACAAAAGTCAGCATCAGAATTTATTGACTTATTTTGTGAGAAAATGTCTGTATTAGTTTATCATTACTTTGTGATGAAACAACAAAATTCATTTATAAACAATATAAAAGGAAATTTAAAAGATTCAGAGTTTGTAGTTCTTGATTTTGCTGAAAATTACTCATTTGTTATACAGGATGAGACCCAGAGCTGCCACTGGACTAATGTTCAATCTACAACTCACCCATTTGTTGTATATTACAAAGGGAAGTTTGAAATTTACCACTTTACATACATTGTAATTTAAGACTGTTTGGAGCCCAATACAGTAGCAGTTTACTGTTTTCAAAAGAAGCTTATTACTTTTTTTAAGACAGAATTTTAAAAAAAAGTGCAAGGAAAATATTTTATTTCTCAGATGGGTCATCTGCACAATATATAAATAAGAAAAACTTTGCCAATTTATGCTTACATAAGGAAGATTTTGGCATTGAAGCAGAATGGCATTTTTGGACAACAGCTCATGGTAAAGGACCTTGTAATGGGGTAGGAGGTACACTCAAGAGTTAGCGGCTTGAGCAAGCCTACAACGACCATATACAAATCAAATACTTACACCCCAACAACTTTTTAACTGGGCACAGGAAAACATCACAAGAATACATTTTGTTTTTCAACCCAAGAAGAACATGTTTCTACAGCTGTATTTCTAGATGACCAATTTAAAAATGCTTTTGAAATTCCTGGGACTCAGAAATATGCTTTTATACCCACAGAATCAAAAACAAAAGTCTTTGAGAAGACATTTTCCTTTTCACAAGATTTATTGATGCAAACTGGTATAGCATCACAATAAAAGCTTCTATTTGCTGATAAAAATGGCTATATTACTGCTGTTTATAATTGAAATTGGTGGCTTACATTTATGTTAAGAGAAAGAAGAGAAAAACTCTGAAGAGGTAAAAGTGACATTCCTTCACTCATCTGGACCATCATCATCTTTTTTTTATATCTATATAAGCCAGATGTACTATGGATTCCAATTTCCGATGTTATGTGTAAGGTGGATCCTTTAACTCCAACAGGATCAGTATATTCTTTCTGAAGTAGAAATTCTCAAAACACATAAAGCTTTCTACCAGTTTCAACTAAATAAGTAGCACCATCCATCAAAAGTAATGCACTTTAATAATTTTTCTTCATTCTATAATCTTCACAAATGTTAAATGTACTATTTACTAGAGTATATATCGATAAAGTAGTGTTTAAACATTAATGCCATCCTATACAGATGAGTTAGATTAAAAGTAATGAATGCATGTTCTCATTTTCGTTATTGCAATAGTAAATATATCAAACAAAAAACTTTTGTAGCTTGTGATCCCATTATGATCCCAACATGAAACTTTGAGGATTAATTAACAATAATATGAGCAATTTTTGAGATTTTTTTCAAAATTTTAAAAACTTAGCTTTTTGAGAAATTTAAATTTTAAATTTTAATTTAAATTTAAATTTTTAAAAAAATTGTCAAGTCATCATATGTTGTATATCATATGAAAGCCCATTAAAAACGCTTTAAAATAACACCTTGCACATATCTCTAGCTTAATTAGGTGAGGAGCAGGTGTAATTTAAAGGTATGCCTATAGTGTACTTTTTAGACAAATCTGGCAACTTTAAAGCCTTATAACTCCCAAACCAATTTTTATTTGAACATAAAATTTGGGGATTTTCTTTATTACCATGAAGTCACTTACTATACCAAATTTAATCAAAATTGGAGGGGGTCAGGTAGAAACCTTGTGTCGATTTGGTATGGAATTATTACCCATTCCAAAATAATTTCTACTACTTTGATCAAGAAAGGCAGAAAAAAGAAAATACTTGGAATGATCTTGACCTCTTGAGAAACAAAATGGAAAGACCTAAGTTGATAAAAAACCTGGACCTATTAAAGAAAAAAATCACAAGCGATAAAGCCAATAGCAAGTCGATTAAATAATGTTGGATGGAATGAGTTGGTATTACAGGTTTCTCAATCCTACAATGGATAATATATAAGACATTCTTTAGCAAAGAAAAGAATTCGATGGTTTAAGAATGCACTTTCAGCATAACGCTAAATACCGGGTAAGCGAAAAGTTAATTGCGAAATCCGATGAGAAATTAGTATACAAAGTATCGACGTTTCTTAAGGGTTGGTAACAGAAGAAACGCATTTAACCTTGTGGAGAAATAGGAAACCGGCATTTACGGTAACTTACTCGGTACTTAAGAAAAAACAGCTTAACAGAAGAGTATTGATTTTCATTTATCCACGGTTAAAATAAAAGTATATTTTAACTAAGAGTACGGAAATTCTATAGAAGGAAAATAATAGTTAATGTCTTCTCCTGTTGTTGAAACAATAGTTTTTGAAGGGGAATTTTAACTGTTTATTTAATTATGGATTAAAATATTTCACTTATCTCCTTCTAACATTCGATTTACATAGGCATCCGGCGAGGCCTACAATATTTTACGGAGATATTTTTTAGGCATTCCAGTATTCATCAAATCCCTTAAAGCTTTAAAGGAAAGAAATTAAAAAAACATATTTTATTTGTCTTTTTTTTTCAAGGACGTTGTGAGGAACACTTAGTATATTTACTACATACCTTAACTTCTATTTACTACATGCCATGCACTACAAAGTACATAAAGTACATAGTACTTTGTAGTGCATCACATTTTATTATTATTATTATATATATATATATATATTATAATATATATTAATATATATATATATATATATTTTATATATATATATATATATATATATATATATATATATATATATATATATATATATATATATATATATATATATATATATATATATATATTATATATATATATATATATATATATATTATATATATATATATATATATATATATATATATTTATATATATATATAAAATTATATATATATATATATATATATATAAATATATATATATATATATATTAGGTACTATTCCATATACAGGTAACACCATTTTTCTATTTTTAATTGCAAAATAAATAGTACATATAAATATATATACTGTCTACCAATAAGTATTTGGACACTATGCAAATGACGATATCTGCGGAAATTCGGAAGAACCGCACCCAACAGATGACCCGCGAGGAGTTTAGACAGGAATCCGGTGTATGGTCTGGGGGTGTTTCTCCTGATATGGACTGGGACCCTTGGTCCCCATTCATCGTAAGCTCAACGCCGATGCCTACTGCACTATTTTGGATGACAATGTGCTACCTACGTTGCGGCAGTTTTATGGGTTGGACCCCTATTACTTTCAGGACGAAAATGCCAGTTGTCATGTTTTGAGGTTAACCAAGGCTTGGTATGGTGCCAATGGAGTTCAGAGAATAGACTGGTTTGCCCAAAGCCCAAACTTGAACGTTATTGATAACCTCTCGGAGTTGGATTGCCGAATTAATCTGTGCACTACCCATCCAAAATCGGTGCAGGAACTTGTATGTCTACTCCAAGCCGAGTGGAAAACAATACTGTAATACAAAATACTGTAATACTGTAATAGCTGTAATACAAAAACCTGTGGAAAGTATGCCCGAAGGGTTCACGCTGTAATTGCCTCTCGTGCAGGCTCTACCAACTATTGATTTTGAATAAAGTTAGTTTTTATTTTCTATCACAGTTGTCCAAATACCTATTGGTAGATAGTGTATATATATATATATATATATATATATATATATATATATATACTATATATCTATATATTGATATATATTTATTAATATATATAAAATAAATATTAAAGATATTATAATAATATATATATATATATATATTTATATATATTTTATATAGTAATATATAAATTTTTAGTATATATATATATATATGTATTATATATATATATATATATATATATATATATATATATATATATATATATATATATGTATATATATATATATATATATATATATATATATATATATATATATATATATATATATATATAATTGTGCATAATAATGCATATATATGTCATATTATATATACATGTATTTAGGCTACATCAATAAAGAAAAATAAAGAAATTATTTTTATCTACATTAAGACGTGATAAATTATTATTGTCAAATTTATCGCCTGCAATTGATGTAACGAGTTTTGCTTTTACATTCAAAAATTGTTTTCAAATTCCCAAATAAATAAGGGTTAAGGTTAAAAAAATGATGCCCCAAAAGTTCTAGAGAGTTAGTTCAAAAAATGTTTAACGTAAACATTTTATTAACTATATAAGCTACAGCATGATTTCAGTTTAGTGAAAATCAGTCAAAGGTCTAGATTTACAAAGAAGTAAAATGCTGATATTATATTACTTTAAATACAATCAATATAAAACAATTACTTTATTTTATAAAGTGTTTAATTATTTCTTCAATCTTTCATGGTATTAAACTAATTGCAGATGAACAAAATACTTTACTTTTAATAAAAGGTTCTCAGTTTTATAACAATCATATTAAAAACCTTTAAAAAACTGATAAATACTAATAAAAAATGGAATATTTTCAAGGAACTAAATCTATATTTTGAATTTATCAAACTAGATATCATTGCTATTAAGTTTCGAAATAAAAATGAAATACAAAAAATTAGGTTTTAGTAATGTAAAGTAATCATTCTTATTATTATCTTTATAACCTTGAATTTTTCTGATTTGCCGTCTTAATATTTTAAATAAATATAATATGCAAATATTAATACATAAAATAGATGAAAGCAATATAATACTAAGATTTCATTAAAAACAGAAAATGGTTAAACGGTTAAGACAATTGTTGAAACCATATAGGAATTGAATGTCTCTGGGAAAAAACTAGAAGGTGCTAATTTAATATGAATAATTTATAAATTATCTCGATTATAATTTCAAATACGGATATAAGACAAAAAAAATACGTTTTAGTTAAGCAAAATAATCATTCTATCTTATTATAAAGTACATGCCTACCTTGACATTTTCAGACTTGTTCCCTTAATATCCTAAAGAGAAAATGTGTAAACTTAATAAGAAGAGCAGTTAAAAGTAACATAACATTAACATTTCATTAAAAACCGAGGAAAACGGTTGAAGACGATTTGTAAAGCCATTTAGAAATGAAATTACTGTTCCATTAATCAAGTCTCAACTAAATGATTGAAACTGTCAACGGAACTTCATTTTACAGTAATTACCTGAAATTTCGTAGTAGTCTGAATAGTCGTGGTGGAGAGATATTACGTCAGTATAAATCGAAATCAAATGATGATCTGTCGTAGTCCCTCTTGTATCACTAGATTCTCATAGTAACTAATTGAAAATGGGAAATCTAACTTATACTGTAAACATCACTTAATGTTTTAGTATAGATTGGGAGTTCCTGGTAAGGGAAATTTTCTCTATAATGCTTCCTATTGTTTCAGAGCATTTGTCTTGTAAATTCAAAACAATCTCATAATAACTAATTGAAAATGGAGATGTCTAATATAGCATGCATTACTTAATGTTTTAGAATAGATTGGAAAATCTTCGTAATGACAAAATATCTCTATTTTTCTTCTTCTTTCCAGGTAATTGCTTGACATTTATATTACATTCTCATAGTAATTAATTGTTAATAGAGAATTTAAATGATAATGTATATTTTACTTAATATTTTAGTATGGATTGCGAGGTTTTAGTAAGAATTAATCTTCCTTATACTGTTTCATATTCTTTCGTGTAATTGGCTTACAACTTTATAACATTATCATAGAGATAAATTCAAAATGGGGAATTTAACTGATATCGTATACATTAACTTCATGATTTAGTATACACTGTCTACCAATAAGTATTTGGACACCTGTGATAGGAAAGAAAAACTAACTTTATTCAAAATCAATAGTTGGTAGAGCCTCCACGAAAAATACTTACAGCGTGAACCGATGCAGATGCCGATTTCCAACACAATGTATACCGGCGGAGGCCGTAAAGTACCTCATGCCCGCAGATATCGTCATTTGCATTGGTGTCCAAATACTTATTGGTAGATAGTGTATATTGGAAAGTCTTGGTAAGGACAATTATTTCATATTATTTCCTTGTAATTGGATTATAACTTTACAACAATCTAAGTGTAACTAATTAAAAATGGGAGATTGAACTGATATTGTAGGCATTACAAAATTTTAGTAAAGGTTGTATGGCCTTCATAAGAATGAATTTTTTCTTCATTTCATGCTCTTTCCGTTTAATTCTTTGTAATTTCATAATATTCATATAGTAACTAATTAAAAATTTAGAATCTAACTGGTATTGTATATATCACTTAATATTTTAGTATAGACTGAACTGTCTTGATAAGTACAATATCTTCCATATGCTCTCATATTCTTTCCGTGTAATTGTAGACATTACTAAATTTTAGTAAAAGTTGTATGGCCTGCATAAGAATGAATTTTTTCTACATTTCATGCTCTTTCCGTTTAATTCTTTTGCAATTTCATAATATTCCTATAGTAACTAATTAAAAATTGAGAATCTAACTGGTATTGTATATATCACTTAATATTTTAGTATAGACTGAACTGTCTTGATAAGTACAATATCTTCCATATGTTCTCATATTCTTTCCGTGTAATTGTAGACATTACTAAATTTTAGTAAAAGTTGTATGGCCTGCATAAAGAATGAATTTTTTCTACATTTCATGCTCTTCCGTTTAATTCTTTTGCAATTTCATAATATTCCTATAGTAACTAATTAAAAATTGAGAATCTAACTGGTATTGTATATATCACTTAATATTTTAGTATAGACTGAACTGTCTTGATAAGTACAATATCTTCCCTATGCTCTCATATTCTTTCCGTGTAATTGTAGACATTACTAAAATTTTAGTACAAGTTGTATGGCCTTCATAAGAATGAATTTTTTCTTCATTTCATGCTCTTTCCGTTTAATTCTTTTGCAATTTCATAATATTTCCTATAGTAACTAATTAAAAATTGAGAAATCTAACTGGTATTGTATATATCACTTAATATTTTAATATAGACTGAACTGTTTGATAAGTACAATATCTTCCATATGCTCTCATATTCTTTCCGTGTAATTGTAGGCATTACTAAATTTTAGTACAGGTTGTATGGTCTTCATAAGAATGAATTTTTTCTACATTTCATGTTCTTTCCGTTTAATTCTTTTGCAATTTCATAATATTCTCATAGTAACTAATTAAAAATTGAGAATCTAACTGATATTGTATATATCACTTAATATTTTAGTATAGACTGAACTGTCTTGATAAGTACAATATCTTCCATATGCTCTCATATTCTTTCCGTGTAATTGTAGACATTACTAAATTTTAGTAAAAGTTGTATGGCCTGCATAAGAATGAATTTTTTCTACATTTCATGTTCTTTCCGTTTAATTCTTTTGCAATTTCATAATATTCTCATAGTAACTAATTAAAAATTGAGAATCTAACTGATATTGTATATATCACTTAATATTTTAGTATAGACTGAACTGTCTTGATAAGTACAATATCTTCCATATGTTCTCATATTCTTTCCGTGTAATTGGCTTACAACTTTACAACATTCTCATTGTAACGCATTAAAAATGTGGAAACTAACTGATGATGTATACATTACAGAATATTTCATAGTATACTGTATTAGTAGGTCTTGGTAAGGACAAATTTTTTGTATATAATTTCATATTCTTACCGTGTAATTACAACTTTATTACATTCTCAAAGAAATGAATTGAAAACGGAGAATCTAATGGTACACGTTTTCCATAAAAACTGACAATTATATGGTAATAATCTTAATAAAATAATAATACTTAAATATTTAAATATGTTGGTTTCCTAGAAAGATTATGAGTTTTTAATTTGTAATTTAAAATAAAAAGTTTTCAAAAAGTTGACGAAATGTCTTAGATAACTTCGCAATATTATTGTGAAGTCTTATATAAATTACAATATGTTTTAGAAAACTATTGGATAGAATTAAATAAATTCTACTCACTTACAATAGGTTTCATGATATCATCAATTGTACCATTAATAAATAGTATTATTGAAATATCATTTTTTCATTAAAACTTTTGGAAATATGTTTTAAATCTCGATATAAGTTTGTATACTTCAAAGAATCCACGTATATTCAAGTAATCTTTTATATGTAATGTGGTAGAATAAGTCAGAAAAACATTCAAGTTTTTAGATCTGTTAGCCAATGTTTAAAAGTTATGCGCCCTTTTATTATCTTGTGAATGATTTCATAAAGATTAAAAATGATACAAAAAAAACTCCTTTATTTATAACATACCCTATGAACTAATATCGTAGATATTACTAAATATTAGTACAGCTTGTATGGTCTTGAAAAGGACAATTTTTTTATATTTAAAATGCTCTTTCCATTTATTTTGCAACTTCATAACATTCCTATAGTAACTAATTAAAAATGGATAATCTAACTAATATTGCATATATTACTTAATATTTTAGTATAGACTGGACGGTCTTTGTAAGGACAATATTTTCCATATTTTCTCATATTCTTTCTGTGTAACTGGCTTACAACTTTACAACATTCTTATATTAACTAATTAAAAATGCTGAATCTAACTGATGATGTATACATTACATAATATTTTACTGTAGGTTTCATCATCAATAGTACCAATAACAAATAGCATTAATAAAAAATGATTTTTTCACTAAATCTTTTGACAATATGCCTTAAATTTAAATACCAGTTTTTATGTTTCCAAGAATCCACGTATATTCACGTAATTTTTTATATGTAATGTGGTAGAAAAAATCAGAAAAAACGTTAAAGTTTTTAGATCTGTAAGCCAATGTTTAAAAGTTATGAGTCCTTTTATTATCTTGTTAAAGATTTGATAAAGATTAAAAATGAGACAAAACGGAACTCCTTTATTTATAACATGCCCTATGTACTTCTAAAATAATATTTAAGAATTACTATTTCAGATGTGGTTTACATCATTTCACACAACATTAATGAATGTAAATTTGTCATATTGATTAGAACATAATATTAATGGCAGAAAAGGAAATATTTTAATTTAAAACTCTGGTAACAATATGTCGGTTGCTTCATTTCAGTGGGCGTTTTACCTATTTAACTAATTCGTTTATTCATTTAATTTTATTCATAAAAATTATATTTATTTCCCTTTTATAATGTGGGAAGAAATTAAGTAGTACAGTAAAAAAGTTTTTATCTGCAGTGATTTATTAAAGTAATACGTTTATTAATTAATTAAAAGTAAATACTGTATAACATTTAGTGAAATTATTTACATTTGTACATCAAGTTATAATTATAAATATTTCACCTGATATGTATCAAAAGCAGAAATTAATTTACTAAATGCATTTTAAATAGCTCTTTTTGATTAATTTCGAAAAGCATTCTGTATTTTCTAGCTTTGAAACATTCTATAATTTTTCTATTTAATTATTATAACAATACAATATTATAAAATTTTATATTAGAAACGTTAATATAATATTTAATATATAAAAATATTTAATATTTAGTAAGTAAAAATAGTTATGAACATTTATAAGTTTCATAATAGATACCCTTAGAGTATTAATTGTTGGATTTAGAGGTTTATTATTATTTAAATATTAACACATTGTATGCGGACACGTACTAGTACGTTTTTCTGACGATTGTTACATGAGCGTGGGTCAAGTACTATACGGGTTAGTGTAACAACATGGTTTGTTTGTGGGTACAAAAAATAACGGTATATACAGGAAAACGAAGGCCGAATATTCATATCTATTATACACATTCTCGAAAAGTTTTGAGAAATAAAAACTAGTTTTTACATCAGCCGAGGCTGAACTACAGAACGGGAAAGTTAATTAAAAAAAATCAATTTAGATTTTAAATTAACTTTTTATTATTCATCTTTGTGAAAATGATATTATATATATATATGTACATATATATATGTATTATATATATATATATATATATATATATATATATATATATATATATATATATGTTTATGTATTTTCAATATAAAATATAAAATTTAAAAACTTCAATAATTTTCGATCTATTGAGATTTAACTGAATAACTAAATGTAAGCTCAAACTCTCACTCCAAGTACAATTCCACTGCGAAATGTACCCGAACATAATGTGTTAACAGAAAATTTTGATTAAGATTATATGTGCTGGAAATAAAATTCACAAACATGTACAAATTTCTAATAACATTTATGTATATTCATCATTTAAAGTAATGGTTTCATTATATTATGGATAAACATTAATTATGATAGTCTGGGTGGAAATGACATGCGGTAAGTCTGAATAGCCTGAATCACATAACAATTGTAGATAGCAACCCGTAAGTAACAGTATTCCTATTTGCTGAGTGGCAGGAATACAGCCAGTCGTCTTTAAATACAAACAAGATTTCGTCAGGCAGTGGCCGGTATTGTGGTGCGGTCAACGCTCACCAACTCCGATTTGGTTATCACTTCATCACCGAAATGTTGTTAATTTAACTTTTTTAGAGATAAAGTAAAATATTGTGCCTAACAAATTCCATCCTACACTAACTGGATTGTCATCTCTTGCAAGCCGCACTGTAATGTGCTTCTTATGCTACTAAGTTACTGCCGGTCGGAGCCTCTACAGGCACCTTGTCTCCCTCAAATGTGCAAATCACTCAACAAAATGTACTAGCGACTTTGCTTATACAGATTAACATCCGAACTTAAAATTTTGACAACAGCAAAATAAATCGAGCTAACACTCATTAAATCATTTTCAAATGAAGTTGACTTTAAAAATAAATAAGATTTTGTCAGGCAGACCCTGGTATTGTGGTGCGGTCAACGCCCACCAACTCCAACTTTGTTATTACTTAATCACCGAAAAGTTATTAATTTAACTTTTTTAGCTATAAAGTAAAATATTGTGTCTAATAAATTTCTTCCCATACTAACTGAATGTCATCTCTTGCAAGCAGCACTGTAGTGTACTTCTTGTGCTACTAAGTTACTGCCGGTCAGAGACCTGCAGGCACCTTGTCCCCCTCAAATGTGCAATCACACGACAAAATCTACTAAACACGTTACTTATAAAGTAGCGTGTTTAGTAGATTTTGATTGGCTTGACTAAAGAACTGGGTTCCCCCGCCAACTTGCCGATAATGGTTTAAGTATGGTCGTCTAACATTTGCTCCTGATCTCACAGTGTTCAAACAATCTGTATCTATATTATAATTTATGATATTTGCATCCAACTCTCCTTGTGTAACTCTTTTCTTATACATTAAAAGTGCTCAATGGTTAAAAAAAAATTAGACATAACAAACAATTATTGGTTCACTATGGCTGATTGTTAATAATTTGGAGCTGTTGCGTTTGTAAACTGTTAAGTAATAAATTGCCCTTTAATATAAATGTCCGATTTTCAAGTAATAGTATATAATTCTATTACGATGGTGCACTGTGCATTAATTAAAATAGCCAGAAAAAAGCAAGAAATACAAGGTTTGGATGGATGACCTTTGAGTTTTAGTAAATATCGCCAATATTTTCGCCAAATTTGCTCAAGGGAACCCGATTCTTAAGTAGTCCCAACATTAACATTCGAACTTAAAATTTTGACAACAACAAAATACATAGAGCTACCACTCATTAAATCATTCAAATGAAAAATACAAGAAAATAATAAACTTTTTTTAAAACATCTAAATGTCTAACACTCATGGTAGCAAAATAAATATGTACATAACAGTGGGAAAATATATTGGCATGGATAAACATATTTCAATCAATTGTTAAACAACTACAAACTCATAATAATAGCAAATGAAATAATTAAATGAAATTTCTTTTACACTAACTTACTATTGCTTCTTATTAACGGTTCATGAGATATGTTTCTTCGTGGACCCATTGTTAAATTCTCAATAGCAATTAGGCTAAAAATATTGAGGTTTAGACACATATTTGTGTCTTCCCACAGTGGTCAGATCTATTTGTTGAAGTCACCTATAATTAAATGATCGTTAATGGCTTTCGCCTACTATGGTGAGATAGTCTGTATTATCTCAAGCAGTAGGAAGGGTAATTGACACTGTTAATGATATTATACTGTGCTAAGAATCGTTCTAAATAATGCTAAAGAGATCCGGTAAATATATTTCTAAGAAAATCACATCTGTAATTTTTATATTAAACCAATACATAATCTTTTTAAAATAGAGTATTATTAACCCTTTTCAGTGATATTTTGATAATAAGATATTAAATTCTATTAAATGTGCATGGATTTTTTTAATAATTAGCAAATTCAAATTTATATATCTTACACTCTAATTAACATATATGACTCAAATATTGTATAGACATTCTTTCATGCATTTTCATAAAGGAGTCTAAGGAAAACTTAATTACGAGGGAAAGTTTTGGAAATATTTTTCCCTAGACAAAAGAGGAATCTTAAAAAATCTCTTTCTATTATAATAATTATAAAGAATTCCACAAGTAATATCTTGACAAGCCTCGAAGACTAATTTGTTTAATAAAAATTATTATTTCTTCGTTAAAATATTTTAATAAAGGTTATTATAAGGTATATAATAAAGGTATTATTTTGAATGGGGTATATAATAAAGGTATATATAAAGGTATTTTGAATTTGGTCAATAATAAAGGTATTATTTGAATTTGGTCAATAATAAAGGTATTATTTGAAATATAACTAAGATTTAATATTTAAATTAATTTAAAAATTATATACATATTATCAATGTGTTACTAATTATTGTTATTTAAAGTAGGTTGGACAAAGGCCAAATTTTGGAGTAGGTTCGGTTAGTCCGTAGGTACAATTTCCGATATTAAGCAGGAATTTTTCCAGCTATTTAGTATCGGTTTTCTGCAGTATGTGCCGATTTTAATTTACAATATTTCTAAAACTTATAGCATACTGTTTCAAACCAAACCAAATCTATTTAAATTATATATATATATATATATATATATATATATATATATATATATATATATATATAATATATATATATATATATATGTGTGTGTGTGTGTGTGTGTGTGTGTGTGTGTGTGTATACATATACATATACAAATACATATACATATACATATATATATGTATTATATATATATGTATATATATATATATATGTGTGTATATATATATATATATAATATATATATATATATATATACATAGGTGTCAACTTCTAAGAGAGAAAAATTTTGTAATTTTACCGTAGTTATATGTAGTTTTATTGAAGTAAAGGCATTTTTTGGCATATAGATAAAAATATAAATTATAAAAAGGAGAAAATATGTAAAAAAATCAAGGTTTGTTTAATTTATGAGAAATATATTAATCTAGTATTTACAAATTCTTTAAAATAAAAAAGAAATCTGTAGTTTATTAAAATACCATTTTTAGTTTTATATATAACACATAACTAAAAAGTGAAAATGGTAATACTGTTTCTCCAATATATAAACAAACATATCAACGCCTTTAGCATTTACAAAGATGTTGTAGAAGATTTTACTTTCTTCAAAAATTGTTTGTCAATCTCATTTTCTACACATGTTATACTTTTACAACATTTAACAATTAATAACTGTTCTAAATTTTTCATTAGAAAGAGATTGTCTAAAATCAGATCTGAAATTTTTTTTATTTGGCTGAATACTTGCTCATCATTCGCGTTATGCTTCTTGCTGAAATGAATAATTACCAATAGAGGGAATAACAAAGAGAGAATGGGATTTGTAGGAAAATTTTAGGGATTTTAGAATGTATAGCTGAAACTCGGAAGAATAAGATTTCCGATCGGAAGGTCTGAAACACACCGAAAAAATGGGAAATCTTCCGAGTATATCGGAAACATTGGCACATATGAACACACACAATATATATATATACATATATATATATATATATATATATATATATATATATATATATATATATATATATATATATATATATATATTTATATATATATATATATATATATATATATATATATATATATATATTATACATATACATATATATATATATATATATATATATATATATATATATATACATATATATATATATATATATACATTTATATATATATATATATATATATATATATATATATATATATATATATATATATATATATATATATATATATATATATATATATATATATATATATATATATATAGCACTAAAAATTGAAGTTGGTCAAAGTTCCAAATTATGAGAATGCTTTCTTTGTGTTTAGGGTTTTGATGGTTATGTGACAGTTCGAGAGAAGTATTCCATTAGAGGACGGAATGTGGCGTGTGGCCTAAGGACTACGTATTTCGATATGGAAATAAAAGGTATTAACTACGACTGCCTTATGTGATTGGGATTATGACTTTATTATTGTGATCGGTGACGAATTCCTGAATATGTAATATATATATATATATATATATATATATATATATATATATATATATATATATATATATATATATATATATATATATATACATCAGATTTTCACGTGTTTAATGTTGTACAAACAGTATTCTAGTTATTTGTATAAAACCGCACTTAAGGCTGGCTTCCCTGACCTCTCATGGCATCGTATAAGTGAATATAAAAAATTTGTCGCATAGAGCCAAAGACGAAATCTCTCTACAAACCCTACGTTTTTATTTTAAAATTTTGCTGTTTCTTTTCATGGCTTCAATCTGTTCTTGTTTATATTTATAGTTTTGTATATTAAAAATTATGTTTGTTTTTGGTATGTAGTTAAAATTAACAGATCTTTTTCGATATATAGAAGACTTTCGTAAAATAAGGTGATATCGTTTACCAGAAAGTATTCTATTATATCCAGAAATTATTGACTCAAGATAAGAAAAAAATCTTTACAGTTGCTGTGGTGTAGTACATTGCAGTTGTTACTTCAAGTCCATTATTCTAATGTAAATGAATAACCCAAGTTTGCTTTATATCATCTTTAATTATAGCAAATGCCACTGATCCATATTACAAAATACAACTATATTAGTGAAAGGAAAAATGAAAAAAAAAATATTAAAAAAACATAAAAAGTAAAAGAAGCACTTCCCGTTCTACATCTAAGAGAAAAATTGCAAAGTCTATGAGCTCGCTACATTCTTTCCCTTCCTTTTAAACTACTCCAGCAACCCTACACTTTTTCCGCCAAAATCTCTTTCAACTCGTTGTCGTTACATTATCTTGTGCTGAGGCGTCCTTTTCCAGCTGTGTCCAGATTGACCGGAACTCCCACATGGTCCATAGGACATGGCGACCAATAGACAGGTGCCTGGAACCTGGTATTCCCCCTCGGCCACTGATTGTATAATTTCAGAGATTTCTAAAATTAGCGAAATATGTTGGCGACGCTTTCCACGATTGGCTTCTTATCCATTAATTTAGATTGGCTTTTTATCTATTTATTTCTCTATATTTATCCAATATTTATTAGTTTATTTAGAAGAATTTGGAACTTAAAAAGAATGGAAATTGAAAGTTCTAATTGTAAATACTGCAGTTCTGTGTTTTCTCAGAAGAGTATTTAACAAAGCATGTAAAAGTATCTCATTTTGGTAAACTATAATTAATTTAATGTGTAACTTAACTTTAAATAAATACCAGTAGGCCTTGAAATTAATATATAATAGCCCCCCCCTGCCTTTGAAAAAAATTCTATATACAATCCTGTCTCTTTCTGATTGTTGAAATAATATACAAATTCATGGAAAGCTTCTCCAAGATATTTCGCTAATTTTAGAAATCGCTGCCAATGTACTTACCAGCCAATCACAGTCCTAGTGGAATACTAGGTTCTAGGCTACTGTCTGGATAGCCTCCTTGGCGACCAACCACAAGTCTCCAAATTTGGTCAAGTTGAAGTGCAGCCACACACCACACGTCTCCTTGAGTCGCGAAAAATAACCTGGGTATGCAACCAGCAGCGTGTGAGGGCGGTGAGGAAATCAGTTTCGCAAACCTTAAGCTAAACGTAGCTGAACTTTCACAAGAGTTTTGAATGAAAAAAAATCAGTTTGTAAAAAAAGAGACTAAGACTTTTATTTAAAAAAAGGCCTGTATTTGTTTCATCATTTATAATAAAATAATAAGTAAAAGAAAGAGGAAGAGTTTATTAAAATTTACGTTAGTATTTAAAAAAGATATGCATGCAAATGCCCCATTTTCCACTTACCAGTCCCACGTAACAATATATTTCAGTATAAAATTCATAATAAAGTATTCAGAAATTTAAAAAAAGATACCACTTTGCATTCCAGGCTCTCCTAGCATGTACACGACATATATGTACACAGACGTCACTCATAGATCTTATTTTAGTGACAGCTAAAATAAATTTCACCTGACACTTTAACATTTAATGTCCTAGAAGAAAACATAACTGACATATTCATTTAAGACAAACCTGAAAGATAAACAAAAAAGGAATCAATAAATTTTAATAACATATCCTATAAAGTGAAGTTTTAGGGAATGTAAAAAAAATAAGGTGAGATTTAATTTGTGTTGCTGAAAAGTATATACAAATTCTCGAGATACGTTAAAATTGATGCACTTCTATGAACTTTTTCAAGGGATTAAAAAAACACATTTTTGTTTTGAAACAGCGACTTGAAAAATGAATCTTCGTGCACTTGCTTTCCTCGGGGGCAAAGAATAACTATCTTCAACCTGAACTGTCATATTTTTTTTCGCATAATCGCTTAACACATTTTCAGAAGTAAATCTTTTATTTACGCTCAAGAAACCTTCAATAAAGTCTTAAAAAACTCAGATTGTAAAGAAAAAAACGTAAATTAACTGCTCAAATTAGAAAACAGGTTTTCATTTTTCAAAAATATAGTCTCAACTATTATATGATCTTTTTATACATCTATTTTAAATACTATTTATGTTGGTTTTAATAGCTACTTCATTTTGATTAATAAATACAAAGTAAATAATTTCTAATGATATTTAATTTCTCTTGTGTTAATACATTCTATGGCTAGCAGGTTTTATAAAACAATTGAAAGGACATAAAAAATATATTTTAGAGATTTAGCTAATTATAATGATTATTCTGTTAGGCTATAATAATTGA
>CM063498.1:111803832-111818832 GCA_032207245.1 Pardosa pseudoannulata
AGGATTCTTTCTATAAATGTTGTATAATATAGATATAAATATATATATATATATAAATATTTATATGTGTGTATGTATATGTATATATATTTACATGGAAACTGGAATTCCAAAGACTTTTCACATTTCCATTAATACATTTATTTACTATGATTCAGACTACTTATCTTCCTTGAAACTGTGTGAAATTCGGATTATGTTCAATCTGTGGAGGGCATCAAGATAATAAAGTGAATGTATGTAAATTTATAATTAAATATAAATGCTTGTATCATTGTTTTTAATACAAATACTCTCGGTTTAGCGTTGAGTAGTAACTCGCTGCCGAATAAAGGCCACCATTAATATTAATATCTTTTACACACTCTTATTTAACGGAAAATCTCAATATGAGGAATTTTTAGCATCCTCGTCTATAGATATCGTCTCAAATCAGAATAATTATGTTTAAATTTTCATACTCGTAATTTCTTGGAGTAAGTTTAAAAAAATTGAATATATTATTGATATATTCCATACTTTTTATTTTCGTCTATACTAACTATCTTCTAACAGGCCATTAACATCCACAATTTTTTTTCTAATAGTCGGAACAGTCACTAACTACTATTAAAATCTGTTCATTTCTATGTGTATGTATCCTTGATCCTTCAAAATTGATTAGGAGATTAGGACCGAGACATATATACATGCATTCATTTCATCAAGTCTCTTCTATGTTCTCAATATGTATAAGTTCTCAATATATATCTAATATCAGTATTTTCTCAAATCAGAATAATTGTGTTAAAATTTTTGTACTCTTATATTCTTAAAGTACTTTTAATAAGACTGAATATATTATTGATATATTCCATATTTTTTAATTTCGTCTATATTAACTATTTTCTCACAGGTTACTCCCATTCATAAATGTTTTTTCTAACAGTCGAAACAGTCACTAACTACTATTAAAATCTGTTCATTTCTATGTGTATGTATCCTTGATCCTTCAAAATTGATTAGGAGATTAGGATCGAGACATATATACATGCATTCATTTCATCAAGTCTCTTCTATGGTCTCCGTTCATCATAATTAGCAGAAATGCTAATAAAAACATAAATTGTTAATTATTTTAGTTCAAATGAGCATTTTTAAGCCCACACATATTACGTTTAGAGAAATTATAGATTATAGGAAACCATGGAAATGGGTGTTATTGCACAACAACTTAATTACTTCTGACCACACAGCAACATTCAATTATCAATAATTTATTTAAATTGTGAAATGTATTCAGTTTCCCCATCAATAATTTATGTAAATCTCATACTAAATGTTAATTGTCATTTAAATAAAATCTTATCAAAAGTCACGGAATCTTTCAGGATTGCTGTTATATTTGACAATACATCTTAACAAGTATTATTTCAGCCAGCTTTTTCAACCATTTTTTCCATTTAAAACTCCCTAAGGTGTTTGTAATTAGTTTCATCTTAACACGCTATATATTTTCTTTAGTTCTTCGGGAATGACAAAGGAAAAGTAGTTTTAAAAAAACAGAGAAAGAATACCCTTTTTCTATAATTACATGCAACGAATTTAATTTTTTCTTTTTGCTGTAGCACTCTAACAAGTTTTAACTCTTTTTCTTTATGTAGTGCTTTGATAAACTTTTCACAAACGATTGTTTCTCGAAAGAGGCAGTATCTCAACATGCGATATCTTAATGGCGTTTTCTGCTTTATAAAGTTTTAAAAAACTTCTGGTCTGCAGCATTCACTGAAAGTAATTTAATTAAACTGCCGATGGCTGAAACAAAACTGTGAGAATAGTTACGCTTCTCTAAATTAAATGTTCCTTATGCACATTTTTAACGCCTGCTATATCTTTGATTAAGTGATAATTTTAATTATGTTTACACCACATTCAAACTTTCTCTAATTTACCAGTTCATACATCATGAAAATAAGTCAGTTCATTACGTTCAAATTAAGTAATTATATTTATCAAAAGTGTTGTAAGAGGGATGTTTTTAAAATTAGATCTTATAAAATTTTGTTTTAAAATATTTTAAATGCTGTTTTCATTCTAGAAGTCAAATTTCTAACGTTTTATGGGATTGGATTTAAATAATAATGGAATATCAGTAGGTGATCAACACTTTTTAATTTTTTCAGTGAATGAGCTTAATTATTATAATTAAAGTGTTTGATAATGAAGTAGTGCATAACTTAAGGAAAAAGAGTTAATTAATTATGCATAAACTAAAAAAAATTATTCATTGAAAGTAATGTGTTATATTTTCAGAACTCAATCTTCTAAAATCTGTTTTAAAATGATGTAAATAATATTTTCCTTCATAGAAATCAAACTTATAATGCTTTATGGGATTTATGTCAAATAATATTTATTATGG
Source organism: Pardosa pseudoannulata (assembly GCA_032207245.1). Lineage (NCBI taxonomy): Eukaryota > Metazoa > Arthropoda > Arachnida > Araneae > Lycosidae > Pardosa > Pardosa pseudoannulata. Next base: position 111,806,234 of record CM063498.1, read on the forward strand.
GATGATATTTTGTTCAAATAATATTTGAATATCGATTTGTAATAATCACTTCTTCATTTATCAATGACTGAGCTTAAATGTTATAATTAAAGTGCTTAACCCATATTGGACCGCTGTCCTATAAACAGGATAGCAAATAAAATTCCATTTAATAATAAAGTTATAAATATTTTCTGAGTGGATTTTATTTTAATACCTTTAAAATAGACACACTTTAGCATAGTAACAAAAAAAACCTGAGAAATCAAATTATATTGTATTGTAAAATTTATTTTCAGCAACCTCTTAAAAATTGTCATTTTTTTAATCTTTAATTTTATATTTATTATTATTATTATTATTATTATTTAAACGTTGTGGAGGTTACTTTTAGTTTAAAAACATAGCTAATAATGTAGCTGAAAGTTTTTGTTGAAAAATATATTTTACATGTGTATTTTGTAAGTATACAAAAAGGGCCCTAAAATTAAGACGACGGTCCAATCCTGATTATTTTTCTATGAATTCGATATTGCACTTATAGCTCACATTCTTTTCTTATCTTTCAATGAAAACCAGTTCAAACACCTGTTCACACACCTGGACACAACAAGGGTTAAATAGATGTCTATTCTATTCAGAAAACTGGAGATGTTTTGCAAGATAAATTTACTCTCTTACTGCCAGTTCAATAACTGCAAGAGAAAACCTAGAACAGTATGCTTAAAATGTAATGCTGGATCCCCAAATTTCATCTATGAATCAGCCTACTGCAATGTAAGTGACATTTGTTAAGTTTTAGTAGTGTAATGGACCGTTGTCCTATTTATAAGACAGCCAATTCATAAAAAATTAAAAATATTTTTTCAAAATTTAGTTTTATATACTTAGTTACACCATATTAATGATATGGATTAAGTTTTAATAACCTACAGAAATATTTAGTTGGTGTGATACAATATGGGTTAATAATTACGAAGTGCATGCATCATAATTAAATAGATAGTTAATTATGTGCAATGTAATGTATGTAACTTTATGCATCAAAAATGCGCTATCCACACAAATAGGTCACTCTTGTTAACACAAAACATAAAATCAACATTTAAAAAAAGTTAAAGAAGTTAAAAGAAATTTTGAAAAGAAGTTTTTAAAACAAGCTAAAAGAAGTTTTTAAAGGAAGTTAGAAGAAATTAACAGATGTTTCTTTAAATATAAGAAGGAAATTAAATAGTCAAGGCATTTAAAATATCTAGACACTAAACGAACAATGATTAATAGTCGACAACTTTTAAAATAATTATAAAATTACAATTAATCGCCTTAAATTCCAAATGTAAAAGACTAGAATAGATTGAGTTACCAAGATTTGCAATCCCTGGTAATCCGATATAATGGGAAAACATCACCTCTAAGTTGTAAAGCAAGGGTCTGGACAGACGAGTCAAGGTCTGGACAAACGAGTAAGTGTTCTTTATTCATATAGTCTGTTTTAGAGATGTGAAACAGATTATTACTGAATATACGTATCATGTTCAGGTGTTAAGAATTAATGTTGTCGAAAGTATTGTAAATATTTTTTTTTCAAAATCTTCTAAACTATTTTTTTAATGTTCTAAATGATATTTTACTTCTTAGTTGTCAAATTTATAATGTGATATAATTTTTGCTTTTTGTGATATAATTCAAATAACAGCTGAATATTAATATATAATCAACGCTTGATAATTTTTCAATAAATGGGCTTAAGTGCTACTTCTAAACTGCTTAACAATTGCGTAAAATCCTTAGCTTGATTCCCGATATTCATAAAAGTTTTAATATACAGTTGGGAAAAATCTTTTATTTTAACTATCCATGTGTTAAAATTAAATCGTGAAACCTTCCATCCATTTTCGGTGGAGAAAGCATGAAATGATATAATGATTAGATTGGCTAATGATAAATTACTTGCAGTTAAATTATGAAGCCTTTTGTTCAATTGTCAGTACAAAATCTATGAAACGTAAAAAGAATAGAGCTCATGGCAAGTGCTTATAGTGTTTCAAAAGTGTATAAAATATTAACAGATGAAAATATGAAAATTCACTTCTATTTCTGCATTATTGTGTATACTGTTATGAACAACAGAAACATATAAGTTTAAATTATAAATGGACATAATTTAGAGTCATTTTAAGAAGACAGTGGATTTTCAAAACTTTTAATTTTATTTTTAATGTATCCAATTATAATTTCAATCTACTATTAGCAATTTTTATATATAAAATCGGGTAAAGTTTCTAAGTAAATATCACTACTAATGTAGGAGATCTTAGGAAATAATTGTATACTTTACAGGAAATAGTAAAGAATTATTGTTTCCTTATATTTTATTATATAACGTTACACAATAACGTTCTACATTTTTGTTATTGTTTAGAGAATACAGATTGACCAATTAGCACAAATAAAATAAATGAAAACTTTTTGCATGCACCTTTTGTACTAACACTAATAATGATATTATTTCTTTTTTTAACATTATTATCAATTCTTTTAAGCAACTTAAATAAATATTCTTCATGTGCATAATTTTTATCGTTAATACAATTATTTTTATTTATAAGATAACTTTTGTACTCTAGAATAAAACTTACTAATTACTAAAAGCATCAGCGGAAAATATAAGGTGAAAAATACGATAACAGTGAAAATACAAAATGTAAAAGTTCGTTTGTGTACAGAAATAGCATATTTTGAATTTTAAAACATACATATTTTAACTAACTTCTGTTTTGTGTTAAATAGTCTGTGAATTTGAATAAGATAAGACGGTTAGAAATACTCCTAAAGAATTTCTTGCATTCATAATTTACAAAATATTTATTTTGAAAAGTTTTAAAGTTTGTATTAGTACAGAATATATTGCATATTTAAGTAAAATTAAATTTTTTTATAGAATAAACCATTGCTTCTTTGAGTTATTTTGCATAATTCAATAAGATAGAAACATGGAAATTTCAGCCAAACATAATCAAGATGAATGTTTGATATCTTTTAGATAAAAAAAAATAAGTAACAAATAATATTTAAGCTTTCCAAAATGCAAGAACATTTTTAGTACTTTGATCATCCACGTAAAAGGAGAGATATATCTAGTAAGGAATTTAATATTTAATGAATTAAGTTTTTAAGTAAAGGAAAAACAAATTTTTAAAATTTCATATTTAAAATATACTTTTAGCTTGTTCATATAGGTTTAAACAGAAATGTAATAAACATTTCCTCTAACATCCTTCTTTTCTATTACATTAAATGAATACCTTTAATGTAGGAATTTTACAGTTTTAGAAATACTGTTTACAGCTTTCATAAATTATTAGATAAATATTTAAGATACTCTTAGGTGGTATATTAGAAGATTTAGAAAGGTATTTACTGTTTACAGTAATAAAACTTTTACACCTGTAAAATTAAGTACACTAAATAATTCATCTTAGAAAAAAAAAGTTTTAATTTATTAATCTTTTTAAATTTTATTCGTTTTTAGGGATTCCTTGTGCTTAAAGTTTGAAATACTATAATGATTAGTTTGGCTAGTGATAAATTACTTGCAGTTAAATTATAAAGCTTTTTGTTTAATTGTCAGTACAAAATTTGTGAAACGTAAAAAGAAATAACTCTCATGGCAAGTGCTTATAGTGTTTAAAAGTTATATAAAATGTTAGCAAATGAAAATATGAAAATTCACTTCTTTTAGTTATTTTTGCATTATTGTGTACTCTATTTCAAACAACAAGATGGATAAATTTAAATTATAAATGAACAGTATTTAGAGTCATTTTAAGAAGGCAATGTGTTTTCAAAACTAATTAATATTGTTTTAAATGTATCAAGTTATAATTTCAATCTGCTATTAGCAATTTTTATATATAAAATCGGGTAAAGTTTCTAAGTAAGCATCACTACTAATGTAGAAGATCTTATGATAAAATTGGGTACTTTATAGGAAATATCAAAGAATTATTGTTTCCTTATGTTATTATTATTCTTTATACATTAAATGAATACTTTTACAACTTTAGAAATACTGTTTACAGCTTTCCTAAATCATCAGATAAATATTTAAGTTACACCTAGGTATTATATCAGAAGATTTAGAAAAGCATCTAGTGTTCAAAGTTCATTACAAAAATAACAACAGTACTTATAATTTGTATATGGTTAAAACTTTTGGATACAGGATTATTAATGATAATAGACAAATTAGGTAACGTACATCCGTACTTTACAAAACGTATATGTTAGAAAATTTGTAAGTTGGTTTATTTTAGTAAGTTTGTTCACTAATGAAAGGGTATAAAACTTTTACATTTGAAATTGAAGTATACTAAATCAATCATCTTAGGAAAAAAAGGTTTTAGTTAGTTAACTATTTTTAAATTTCATTCATTTTTCAAGGATTCCTTGTGCTTTAATTTTAGATTTTCTCCAAATTCAGACTTGCTAATAAGATATATATTTTAAACATATCTGTGTTAGTAAATTGCCATTATATTAAAACTATAGAAAATGCATTTATGTCAGTCTTTCAGTCAAATTTTATGAAAACTTTGGAATTTACTGAATATAAATTGATTTATAATGATCCAATTGAAGTCAAAACTATAAACTGTATCCATAACATTAACTAGTGTTCTGATAAAGATGATCGGGGAATTTATAAAAAATGTAATCTGAACAATCATTTTGAATAACAATAAAAAAACTTCATTGATCTAAATTTAAAAATTAATCTGATTTTATAAAAATATTATTAATTTCATTATATTTCATTTATTTATTTTATTATATTTCACTCATTTACCTAATTATACGTAAAAAGTTTTATAAATCTAAGTAGATAATTTAAGAAATTGTTACGTCCAAAAAATAAATTATTGAATTTACTAAGATATACGAAGTTCTCAATTTTGACACTTTCTTTAGAAATAAATGATATTAAAACTTTAAATTCTTCTACAGTATATTTTTGATATCATAACTTATTGTTTACTTTTTAATGTAAAAACTTTTTTAAAGAGGAATTATTTTAAATTTTTAAAATTTTTTTACATGTTTCACAGATTAAATTTGTTAATATATCTTGTTTGTAATGCCCAAAAGTTAAATTATTGAATTCACTAAGATATACGAAGTTCTCAATCTTGACACTTTTTTTAGAAATAAATTATATTAATAAATTCTTCTGTAGTATTATTTTTATATCATAACATATTGTTTACTGTTTGATGCAAAAACTTTTTAAAAATTAATTTTTTTAAATTTTTAAAAAAATTTTAAATGTTTCACAGATTAAATTCGTTAATATATCAGAATGTTTGAACACGAGTTAACACAATTAGCTGTAAAAAATATATCTAATATTTATTTATATACGATCAAGTTAATTTAAACAATTCAGTTACCTATCATAAAGCATTTTACACAGTCAAAATTTATTTACATAGAGATATAATTAAGTTTATATGAGGTCCAAAATAAACTGTATGACTTAATTGGACTTATTATTATTTGGTAGTAGGATTTGTTTCTTATTTACACTTCACTAAATAATTTATACTTTCAAAAGTTTCTTCTCTGTGATTGTAATTGTTCCGTATATATAATATTATAGAGGACAAAATACAAAATTATTTGTATTCCGAGTGAGGATAAATTTTTAACCTTCAGTTTATTTAAACAACCAAACATGTAAACCTCAGTAAAACTGCTGAATAAGAATATATTTTGCTTCTTACAGTTGAAATTATCTTTATTTCTTTTGAATAAATTAAATATTTATGCCACTTATGATACGTTGCTATATGAATCGTAAAACTAAGTTTTCAACATTTGTAACTTGAGGAAAAAAAATGTCATATTTTTGGGTTACAGTGGATATATAGAAACATTATCAGAACACATTATTTTTTCTCATAAAATGAAAAATAACATATGAAATATTTCTACCATGCACTGTGAAACGGTTGGTTTCTTCATAATAGAATGCATCAGCAGGTAACCACTGTCAAACTCAATATACTGTCCACAACTTTATTCTGAAAAGAAGCTGCAATGTTATTTTCTTTCCTTCCTTTTCTTGAATGCGTAAGTTGATGCGACCAAGGATATTCACGGTGTCATTTCTTTATCGAAACTTCTTATCTTAAAATAGAAGTAGAATGAAAAGCGATGCAAAAGGTCCGAATCTAAAAGCGTATAGTGTTGAACGCTTTCAACAGACTTCTGAATTCTGAAATAATGCAGTTCTAAAGAATGTTTTTATTGTTTGGTTATGATGTAACATTTTAGTTTTACTTCCAGTCTGGTGATAATAAAAATTAATAAGAGAGAAAATTCTGAATTAAGAACGGGATAGCTATTTTTTGTCTGCCATTTGATGAACAATTTTACGTTTCAAACGATTACATACATTCTAAACAGCATACAAAATTATTACTAGTACTGAATTCACTAACCTTTTGAATCCCTTACACAAATACGTGGGTATGTAATTTTTTACTTAATGCTTTAAAAATTTAATAATAAAATTTAATAATAATGCTTTTTAATTAATTAATGCTTTTAGCATATAGCCCGTCATATGACGGGATCACTAAAACTTTTAATTTTCCAGAACTGTAAAGTACCCTATGAGGCAGGTAAAAAAATGGTTTGTTTTTTGCCTGAGAATTATCTTGCAAAAGAAAATAATCCATCGTTAAATTTAAAAATATCACATATCTGAGTAATCTATTACTTAAACCAAATATAAAAGATAATTAATTATTTACTTATTATCTAATTTAAATGATGAAACGTCTAAAAATAATGCAGACGATATTTGAATCATTTAAAAGAAGAAATGATTAAATGAGATGGTTAAAGAAGTGACGTCATAATGCTAGAAAAAATGTTATTTTTACCTATTTACTGTGTGATAAATAGATACATTTAATCGCCTGCCCTTAACCGGGGAAAATAGGGCTGAAATAATGACACTAAACACTCGAAAAGTGGGAAAGGAGTGGATTTCGAATGTTTTAAAGACGACAGTATTTTTTTGCTGTGATATGAAGGATATTTATACCAATTTATTTTCGAAACATATCGATAGTTTACGAGACGATAAACTTTACTCGCTTTGAATTTTGCTAACCTTAACTTAACAAGAATCCAATATGGATGCCTATATTCATTCCAGGTGCAACAGATTCATAAACTAGGGGACAGACGACCAGATAACTTACACTTTTATTATATAGTGGATCATTAAACCAAAGAATAAAAACTGAATAATAAATTTAACACGGCGTTTGATAAGACGAAGCACCTGTCTCAATAATCTTTCGCGAAAACCACTTTTCGGCTAAACCAATTAAGTATGCACGTTTGCAGGCATCTTTTAAAGAGAATTTAGTGGGATTACCGTTTTCTGCACAGAGGATATTAAAATTTTCAGCTTATAGCTTTAATACCTATAATACCAGTCTCTTAAACCAAAGACATTTAGGTTATAAAATATGTGTGTACATAACACTTATTGATCCAGAAAGTACATTCTCTCGTATAAAGTATCTTCAATTTAATAAGAACTTAACATACAATGAAAATTTCTTTTGACATTGTACTTTTATTTCACTAAGCAGGAAACATTTTTTTGTATGTTCAGAGAGTCCCAAGCACTTTCTGTAATGTATACTTCAGAATGTATATTATATTAATGGGAGGTATATTTAATACTTTTATGTATTTAACAATCTATCAGTGACTTGAATTTTTATAGTTAGAAGTGATTCAACAGTGTAATGTATCTATTAATAAAGTTAATCATTCTTAACTACGTCTAAACTCTTCTGTCACTTATATTAAGTATAGCACTTATTTTTTGTTTACTTTTGGGAAGAATTTACTAAGAAATCCTATTAATATATTTCTTTGCTATATTACTAGTTCATGATGACAGCGAAGTTTCCCAAAAGTTTATGAAACCATTAACGATAATCAATCCGTATTATTTTTGAAAGGCCTCTGAGAAAGGATTATATCGAGTTTACTTAATAAACAGGGGGAATCAGTTGAACTGCAGGAATGCTCTGTGTTTTATGAAATAAAACTGTAAAACATAAGAATGAATATATTTCTATTGTAAGGAAACTGACAGATGATATATTGTACTGTTTGAGAAGAACTTGAAAAAGTCAAATCTCAAACTTCAAAAGTAAAGTTTGAAAAGAGGATCATTTCAACTAAAACTTGTATTTCAATTTCAGAATATTTGAAGTCGAAATTTTTGCAGCAAATCAAATTTAAACTTCAAATATCTTTATACAGCCTAAATTTTTTAAAAGTTGAAAAACATCAAAGGTTACTTTTCAATACTAAAATTTTAATATATGGTTTACTTTTTATACTTCCTACAAAAAAAAAATTTTAAACTTCAGCAGAAAATTGAAATTATTATTTATTACAATTCATTTTAAACTCCTAAATTTTATTCATACAAGCAAAATATAGGAATCTACATTTTTTAACAATAAAATTTTAATATAAGTATACTTTTATATACTTAAAAATAAAACCTAAATTACAAAAAAATTAAATTCATCATTTCAGTTACAATTGTCTACAATTATCACTCATATCAATATCATTAAATCATACATATATGAAATTATCAAAAAATATAATATTTAAAAAATTTCATTAGCTTATCTAAAAATTTTACCCATCAATTATTTCTTTCTATCATATACTAAGAATTCTATCCATTTAATTAAACATAATTTAAATTTAAAAATTTACTATAAATTTTTAAAAAAATAATATACAATTAGTTTTCATTTACATTGGATAAGTAAATTTAAATAAACAGTATAACTATACATCTATTTCTTATCTGAACGTGAATTTTCATGGTCGATTTTTCATCGCTTTTGGTAATACATCTACCACATGTAATGTATCTATTAATAAAGTTAATCATTCTTAACTACGTCTAAACTCTTCTGTCACTTATATTAAGTATAGCACTTATTTTTTGTTTACTTTTGGGAAGAATTTACTAAGAAATCCTATTAATATATTTCTTTGCTATATTACTAGTTCATGATGACAGCGAAGTTTCCCAAAAGTTTATGAAACCATTAACGATAATCAATCCGTATTATTTTTGAAAGGCCTCTGAGAAAGGATTATATCGAATTTACTTAATAAACAGGGGGAATCAGTTGAACTACAGGAATGATCTGTGTTTTATGAAATAAAACTGTAAAACATAGGAATGAATATATTTCTATTGTAAGGAAACTGACAGATGATATATTGTACTGTTTGAGAAAAACTTGAAAAAGTCAAATCTCAAACTTCAAAAGTAAAGTTTGAAAAGAGGATCATTTCAACTAAAACTTGGATTTCAATTTCAGAATATTTGAAGTCGAAATTTGCAGCAAATCAAATTTAAACTTCAAATATCTTTATACAGCCTAAATTTTTTAAAGCATTGGAATTCCCCAAACATCAAAGGTTACTGTTTTAACAATACTAAAAAAGGACATTTTAATATATGATACGTTACTTTTTATTACTTCCTACTTTAAAAAAAGTTTAACTTCGCAAGCAGAAAATTGAAATTATTATTTATGTCTACAATTTTCAAAATAGTTCTGAAACTCCAATAAATAATGTCCAAGTTCATATGCTACCAGTACTGAAAATATAGGAAACAAGTGCATGCAGTGAAAACAAAATTTGCATCAAAACGACAGCTGGCTAATAGATTGTCTAAAAATTTATCCTCAGTAGATCATCTATAATTTCTTATATCATCTTATCCTAAACTATATCTACAGCATTTAAATTATCAAAAGAATATTAAATTCATCAAAAATTTCAGTTACTAATTGTCTTACAAGTTGCTTTGCCATGTCGTCAATTACTTTTCCCTAATATAGCACAAGAATTCAAAGTCCATTGTGAACACTGGTATTTTTTAGCTGTTTATAATTGGCTTTAAGCTACTAAAAATAATAATGGGATGTTAAATAACAGTTTCTCACTAGTGGATAAGTATCTAAAATTTAACCTGGAAACAGTATTAAATTCCTTCATGGCAATTACTTCTTTCTATCTGAACGTGATTGATGAAGAATTTTCTCAAGACCGCATTTGGAATTAATACATCTACCACATCAAGCTGTGTGAAACTTTCCAAAGAAACCCAACCTATACCAAATAAAGATTAACTTTCATAGAGTAAGTTTGAATATAAATAGCTAAGAAGAGAATGTTCTGTGTTATGAGTGGGTAGTAACATTTTGCAATGATCTGTTTTCTCACTTAACATCATACAATGGTGTCTGAGTGAAATTATTTTCTAATACTGATAGATTGTTATCATAAAGTGACAGTAGCACATTATAACCCTTTTTGGGAGAAAATGTATTCATACTTTTCCTTTTATAAAAAAAGGTCCACTGCCGTACGTTTTTTGACTTATAAAAGTAAAATTCAATTTATTTTATGTAAAGAATAATTAAGCATACTGGTTACTGTGAGATGTGCGTTTAAGTATTCTTGCTCTCAGTTGTAAAAATGATATCGAAGAATTATATTCGTAGATGACAATATAAATCCAAGACATTAATCGATTGAATATGTTTTAAACTGTAAATGTGTAACGAAAAATTCTTTAAAACCAGTACTCAGTTTACTCAGGATTCCCAGGTTTAATCAGTATTTTTTTTATGTGAAAAATATAACTTGGGTATGCTCTTCATTTGTTTCCCATAAATAGTGAAAATGTTAAATGATAAATAAAAAATGTTAAAACAAATGATCATACTATAACTTCTACGTAATAAAATGTTTTATTTAATAGAGTATAGGAACATAAATAATAAATTTAAATTTTCAATCCTGTACATTAAATACATTACATATATGTGTTCTTTACTACCTGTTAACAATATTTTATGCTTATCCTCTTAGAGCAAACTTCATTGTAGATAGGATATAAAACAATAAGCTTCTGAAAGTTCAAGAAATCGGATAAATATTGATCGTGTGTATGGTAGCAATCTTATATTCTAGTGGAAATATCTCGATCAATAAGTTTTTCCGATAATGTATAAATTTATTTTCTGAAAAAAAAATTATTTTTGTTTTCAGACAAATAAAAAGCAATATTTTCTTCACTCTTCGTTATTTCAATCTTTCAATCTTAATGATTAAGTAGCCTTAGGAATATTAACTACTTTTAATACAAAATATTATAAAATTATAGTCAAATTTTAAAAAAGTAAATTCTGTAAGAGAACTTTTTTTTAACATTTGACGAATTGAAAATATAAAAGTTTTAAATAGTGTCCAACTGACATAACGTTATCATGGAAAATTCAAGGTCTTCTAGAAAAGACGGTATGTTTCAAATAACATGTCTGCTAGCACAGGGATCGAGGAGAAACTATTCAGATTACCAAACGGCAAAACTGCTATTCGTCAAGTTTTGCTATGTCCATTAGCTGTTGAGCTACAGACGCTAAAAAGGGCACGTTTATAATTTGTTCAGTATAAAATTAGAAATAGACAGTGATATATTTGAAGAACAAAGTAGAGGTTCATTGGAAATTTTATTCGTTAACATCATAATCATTAGTAGTTTGACAGCCCAGGCTAGGTCATGAATTTTCTTTGAAGATACCTCTAAGCAGTTACCTGGGCAAAAATTGTTTTCTAGGTACGGAACTTCAACAAATCGCAGTCTCTATTTACCTCATCTCCTATCTCATAATTGGTTAGTAAATGTCTCGATTTATTTACATGGTATTAGCTTAGTTTAAAACCGTTAACCTTGTTTACCATTTGTTGAACAACATATAATCAAACTTTAATTATTAGGTCTTAATATTTTTTTAAAATTAGAAAAATACAAGAGATTTTTTTAAGGTTCTATTAAACACAAGATATCAAAATAATGGTAAATAACAAGATATCTAGATTCCATAGCAGAAATTTGCAATTTTGGGCTTTGCTGTTCACATATGTAACCACTCAAAATCCGCAATAAATACCACTCTAATATATTTTCTTTCATTATCTTTCATACAGAAAATACTGATCACTTGCTCAAAATAAAGCCAGTTAATAAGCACACTTTGATAGCCAAATATATAAGGTACCGAGATAATGTCAAATAGATATGGTCTTTCGGCCGAGTACTATGGCTTCAAATTCAACTGCTGCTGCTGCTTCACGTGAAACTTTGCTTACTATGAAGCCATGTGCCTGCTATGTGCATTCTATAAAGAGTAAATTCCTCCATTACACCTTGTGTAAGAACAGTGTAGACCGTACAAATAGCAACACGCTAAAGCTTTGTTATGAAATAGTAGATCATTCATTGTAAATTCAAAATAAAATTACGTAAATTATTTTAAATTATACTTTAAAACATGTGTATTTCATTTTCATCTTCTTACTGAATACCATTTTTTAACTAAATTACATCGTGTTTGAATTAAAATAGATGAAATTCTAGTTGCAGTTAAAGAAACAGTAATAAATATGCTAGAAATTTTAATAATCTGAATGTTAAA
>CM063498.1:111823832-111831332 GCA_032207245.1 Pardosa pseudoannulata
ATTATGCTTATTGCCGCCCACTGAGTGGTAGAAAATTAATGATTTTATTTCTTGTTAAGTTTTATGCTTCAAAAATATATTTTAATACTACTTTTAAAACCATAAATGACTGAAATTACAGAAAATATAGGATTATTAATAGATGGTAGTAAAATGTGCAATGGTAAAATAATTGTTTATTACAAACATTACAATTATCTGAATTAATCAATTTTTAAATGTTCAGGTTAATCTATTTAACCCCTTAATGCACAGTTTTCTTTTTGAAAATAGGCCGATAAAAGGTGTTAATGTAAAATACACAATTTAGAACGTTGTCTTAATGCATCTTGTATGCCAGGTATCAAATATGAAACCCTTATGTTTCATATCTCAAAAATAAAAAATGTAAAGTGACGCCTCGAGTTAAGGATGTCTTTATAGCCAGAGATTAGTATTAAAATAGTTCACAATTATATTTTATTTTACATTATATTTTAGTAAAATATGTATTGAAAAATGAGCGCATCAGAATATGAATATGCATACTCTGTCGGAAAGCGACTCAAAAGGAAGAAATAAGCCGTAAGTGATAAGTAGAATATATATATATATATATATATATATATATATATATATATATATATGTATATATATTATACTTGAATAAGTAAGTGCTATAGCTTAGAATCCCATGTAAATGATAAATATCAATAAAACAATTGTGTTTTTTTTGCTTTCATGTTGTTATTTTCAATTCTCGATTGCATTCTATTGTGAAAAATTATAGCAACATAAAGTACAACGCCGCTCGAATTATCTCGAGTGTGCACAGTTTGACCAGTTTAGAGCGCTCGAGTTAACTCGAGCGTGCATGTCAAGGGATTAATAATTTTGCTGGTATATATTCTTACCACGACTTTAGAAAAGGTTATTAATTCTGCAAATAATTCGGCTGTAAACAATTTAAGAGTGACATTCATTTTTTATATGTTTTCAAAACTTCCATCGTTCTTGGAAATACAACATGTTATTTAATTTTAAACTAAACATCTAATATTTCTCACATCTTTCTAATACTCACATTTTGTCATGCAGCTATTTATTTTACTATTTTAGATTTTACGCATCCAGTTGTCAGGAGAAAATCCTGTATCATCTAAAATATATTCAGAAAAAAATTCCCTCTTTGTAAAAAAAACTTTTTAATCTTAACAGCAATTTTAAAAAAAAGTGGTGAATTCACCAATTTATTATTATAAAAAATAACTTATTGTTTCATATATCTACATTTAACATATTTTTATATAATCAGTAACTGATTGCTTGGCAGCATTTTATTTCTATTGATAATAGTAGTTTAGAAAATAACTTCACTGAAAAGAACTGAATAGTACAAAGTGTTGTATTAGATCCCGTTTTTGATGTTTTAAAACATTGCAGTCCAATATTGGTTTGAAAATGTGTATATTATGCTTTGAAATAATATGTTTATTATTATATAAGAATAAGCTATTTTCTGATTATACCAACCACTTTAGAAATACACATCACTGAAAAATAGAAGGACAAAATACAAAATACTTATATGAAATATTAAGTATTTTTGTAAATAATTTAAATTCGGTTGAAAATATTTTAGGAGTGAAACTTTTTCTACTTATCTTTAAAACTAGAGATGTCTCGAGGGTCCAACTTGATTTTCAGTTTCTAAAGAGATATTAGATAAGTTCTTACAGTCGTCTAACAGGCAAGTCTTGCCACTAAGATATTTATTTTCAGTTTTCAGAATCAAAAATCCTTATAAAACAGTAGAAAAATCCGTCTTATCTAAAATGCTCCAAAATGAAAGAAAAAATCAGTCGAAAAAGTCCATAGATACAGATAACTGTCTAAAAAATGTTAGACACACAAAAATATTTGAAGGAAAAATAGTTTGAAGTTTAATATATCAACTAGACGACTCGACAGACATTATTCTGTTTAAATGCTGCAAATCCAAAAATTGTAAAATGTTTTTGGATAAATTATAAATTGCACCATTTTGATGGAGAAGTGAGGAAAAAAAATTATTTTAAAAAACTTGACCCACCACGCGTACAGTCATCACAAACGTGATTAGATTAAATTAAATTTTCCACATCACATGTACGGGTATTCGATCCTGGGACTTTTCGAACTGAAGCGTGTTGCTCTGACCACTGCACCACAGGGTTTCAAGCGGCGTTATAATAATCTCAATCAGCGAGAAATTCTGTATTTTTAATTTCAAATAAATTATCGGATCAAATTGTGAATCCAAATGATTCTAGAATCAACTTAATTACATACACTAAATTCGTGCCAAAATTGTAGACCAGTTAGCCGTATAAATACGTTACCCAGGGTACACCACGAGGAGGTAGATCTACTTTGCACCCCACAGTATAAGTCCTAGAGTGCCGAAGACCTCGCCAACATTCCCGATCGTCCTCGACGTGAGGCAGTGGCGTTGTTCCGATTAGTGACAGGACATGACTGCCCAAGTGAACATCTCCATAGAATTGGCATTTTTGACTCCCCTCTTTGTTCTTTATGTGACCTTGGAGAACCTTTAAATAGAGGTCATCTGCGTCGATGCGGGGCACTTCGCGGTTCCGAGACTACCCTGTATTGGAGAGCCAGAGAAATCCTGAGGGAATGACTGCGGTCAATGTTACTTTTGTTACTTGTTCAGTTGTTCCACAATTGTTATTTTTATAATTGTACCCTGCCTTGCCATTAGACTAAATTTCATCACAATCAATCCAACCGTTTAGAAGGTGTTCTATCACAAACACACGGACAGAAGAAATTTATATATAAGGATAGTTATTTCGTTACTATTTTATTGTAATACAGAAAATATGTTGCACTGGCATCTAAAAATCTCTTCAGAGGTGAAATTCCACTACAAAATCGAAGATACTCAGTAGTTTATTTGCCAAAAAAAGTGGGAATGGCTTTGCCTATTCAATTAGTCAAACATTATGCTTGATTTCAAACTATGATAAATGCAATATATTTTCGTTTATCAAAAGCAAATATTTAAATACTAGCATATAGCCCGTCATATGATGGGATCAGTAAAATTTTAATTTTCTAGAATTGTAAATTACCCTATAAGGCAGGTAGGAAAAATGGTTGGATTCCCGACTGATAATTATCTGGTACACGCTCAATAATTTGTTTATCTTTACTGACTGCATGTTAGTTGCCAGCTTTAATTTATCGTGTCATATTACGGGATAGAATAGAGAGCAGAGGTTTAAATATTGACAGTGATTATTTGGGGGTATATATGAATGATGTCCAAACTTTCGCGAATCGATTGCAAACCGTGTGGTTATGTATAAAAAACAAACACACAAACGAACAAACTTCTTAATTTCCAAAGATATATGATTTAAACGCTAGATATTTATTAGACCGTGAAATAGACTCCTAGACTTTTAGGAAAATAATTTGTTGTTTACACCAGTGTTAAAATTTTCATTGCAACAAAAAATAATCGATGATTAAATTTAAAATTTGCACATATGCATCTAATCTATTATTTACTACAAATATAAAAGAAACTTACGTGCGTAATATATAAGTTCAGTTACAAAAGGTATGAAAATAATGCAGACGATATTTAAATAATTTTAAATAAGAAAGGATTAAAGGAGAGGGTTAAAGGAATGACGTCATAATGTTAGAAAAAATGTTACTTTTATCTATTTATTATGTGATAAACTGATAGATTTAATGTACTGCTCTTAACCGGGTACAACAGAGATTGAAATAATAGCATTAAAAAATCGAAAAGGGGGGAAGGGGGGGATTTCGAACGTTTTCGAACTCTCTTTGAATTTTACTAACCCTAACTCATTAATAATACAATATGGATGTTTCTGTCCATTCAAGGTACAACCGCCTCATAAATTCGTGGACAGACTACTTAGGCTATCATTAAAGAGGGGATATCTTATGGAAAGTAATTTAAATTAATTTACTCATTTTAAAGGATGCAGCAACATTTAAATGTCAGTATTTAAATAACTAAAATATTTTGACAGATTTAAAAACTATTTACCATTTAAAAAAAGAATTACAAATTTCAAAAATTTCCCAAATTTATGTAGTTAGCACTCAGTTTATATTAAAGTTATCTACATTTCAACATAGTTTCTTCAGGTATGTAATATAAATTTGAGGTAAAATATGTAAAAGTTTCACATATTTTGGAAAATATACGTGTCAGAGAGTTTGATTAAAACTTTCTTTTCAGTTGGCCAAGTTCAGAGTCTCAGCTTAAATTAAAACTCTCTATGTAACACTTAAGAACGCAGACTCCGAATACCAGAGAAGATATACGCACTATGAAGGATTCTTAATTTGTAAAAATGAAGAAAAAAATTAGTGCCAGATGTAATTAACTTTACTTTTTTATTTAGTGAACTAGCCACGGCGTCCGTTTCAACCTGGAACGTTTTAAAAGGGACTCTCGCTAATGAAACAAGTAGATGGGTTACAAGGAAAATTTTGAAGTGTAGGAAATTTAAAAATATTTTTGAAAACAAGGTTTATTTTACTGTCTTATTTATCAAACTCTCATCGCAGACTGTTCTCTAACGTTATGTTAACTTTTATTCTGATATTTTTGTAAATTTTATATAATAAATTTATTTCCCCTTAATATTTCTTTTTACTGTTTTCAGTTTACTTAATAATTCATAGGTTGTTTAAACTTTTAAAGCTTCTTGATTAAAACTGTAATTTTAACCAAAATAGTATGGTTACAGGTATGAGGTTTTTCTTAGATAATGATTAATGTCAGCATAGAAGTAGAAAGTATGTCCTTATACAGCCTCTGTAGGCTCTAGAAAGCCTCTATAGCCTCTAGAAAGCTTCAAATTCCTGACTCTGAAATTCAAGAATAGTTTCAATAGTTAATTACTAATCAGGTTTCAAAATCCTGGGTCTAAAATACGAAAATCGTTTCACTAAATAATTACTAATCAAGCAAATATTAACTAATTTTAATAATATTTTAACAAAAATAAAAATTTGTGATTGTAACTTTAATTAAAGTGAGAAATGCATAAGATCATCGACATATATTTAGAAAGTGCGTTCTTATAGTCTCTAAAAACCTTCAAATTCCTATCTCTGAAATTCAAGAATAGTTTCAATAAATAATTACTAATCAGGCTTCAAAATCCTGGGTCTAAAATAAGAAAATCGTTTCACTAAATAATTACTAATCAAGCAAATATTAACTAATTTTAATAAAATTTTAACAAAAATAAAAATTTGTGGCTGTAACCTTAATTAAACTGAGAAATGCATAAGATCATCGACATATATTTAGAAAGTGCGTTCTTATAGTCTCTAAAAACCTTCAAATTCCTGACTCTGAAATTCAAGAATAGTTTCAATAAATAATTACTAATCAGGTTTCAAAATCCTGGGTCTAAAATACGAAAATCGTTTCACTAAATAATTACTAATCAAGCAAATATTAACTAATTTTAATAATATTTTAACAAAAATAAAAATTTGGGATTGTATCCTTAATTAAAGTGAGAAACGCATAAGATCATCGACATATATTTAGAAAGTGCATTCTTATAGTCTCTAAAAACTTTCAAATTCCTGACTCTGAAATTCAAGAATAGTTTCAATAGTTAATTACTAATCAGGTTTCAAAATCCTGGGTCTAAAATACGAAAATCGTTTCACTAAATAATTACTAATCAAGCAAATATTAACTAATTTTAATAATATTTTAACAAAAATAAAAATTTGTGATTGTAACCTTAATTAAACTGAGAAATGCATAAGATCATCGACATATATTTAGAAAGTGCGTTCTTATAGTCTCTAAAAACCTTCAAATTCCTGACTCGGAAATTCAAGAATAGTTTCAATAAATAATTACTAATCAGACTTCAAAATCCTTGGTCTAAAATACGAAAATAGTATCATTTAATAATTACTAATCAAGTAAATATTAACTAATTTTAATAATATTTTAACAAAAATAAAAAATTTGTGATTGTTACCTTAATTAAACTGAGAAATGCATAAGATCATCGACATATGTTTAGGGGGTCATATTTTCTACCGTATGCACTCTAGATCTACTGTAAAGATAAATAAAAAGTATTCATTGATTTATTTTTGTGAGCAATAGTTTCTTATTTTCACACGTTCAGTTTATTTTGGAAATTAAAAAACAGAAAAAAATGGATATATTAACTGTTGTTTTATTTACTGAAGTAATTTTGCTTTAATATTACCTAAGAATATGTAAAAAGTTAAAAATGTTAATAGCATATATTAATAATAAAATAAATAATATAAAACATTATTAACGAACACTAAAGGGGTACTGACATTATATAGAGGAAGATTACAATAAAACTTGTTTACCCTTGGGGCTTCTAAATTTTTATATTATCTGCTATGCACACAATCCAAAATGTAATTTCTCGTATAAAGATTAATGTTTCTTTTTCTTCATAAAATAAAAGATCTATACTGTTTATCATTGCGTAAAAACCTTAAAAAATTAAGTGATTACAGAATAAGGAGTTAACAGTGCCCCACACATTCAGTGTAAAAGAACTTGGTGAATTATGATACCCTTGTGGTGTATTAGTAAAAATATAGGGTAGCACCATCTTCACACTCATACCTAAAAATTTTATTTACAATTACATTAAAGCTTATGATAGTGCATTTGTTGTTTAAATTTGGTTTGGATAGAAATTCTAAAGGCTAAATTGTTAGAGACATTTTGTTTAAGGTCGATTCTAAATGGCTTCAAACATCCATGCCACCAATAAGATTCGACGGACTCCATTAACGCAAATCTGTGCCCTCAATACTTGGTTTTCGTTTGTATTACTGGGTTAATAAAAATAAGATCTAAATTTTGAGACTTTAGAACAAATCATGACGTATTTCTCAAAGACAATTTGAAATGAATTTAAAAGTTGATAATACCAAAATAAACTTTAAATTGATTAAGTTTGGATTTGAGTGTCATCAGCTCCAAAATTTCAAATATTTATTAAAAAGAAAATTTGTGTAGTCTAATTTTTCATCTAATTTAATTTAACGGTTATTTAATCTATTTATGAACAAAATTGTACCATATTTAATGGTTTATAAAATCACATCAACCTGTAACATACTAACTATTATCAGCATGTCAGTTGAGTTTTAGAAAGACTTTCTGTTTTTTAAACGGCAACAAACATCTGCTACCATTTACATAAGATATTCTTTCATTTATCTAAAACTGAAGGGAAGAGGCTTCATGCCCAAATCAGTCATATTTTTCCTCTCATCTTCAACACGTTGTAAATTCTCGGTTTCTGTTATCAGGTGGCTCAAAGTAAAAGGCTTTTTGTGTACGGTATAGATATGTAAACAAATATTATTGAAAGATTAATTGTATACAAACCATAATATTCTACAAGATATAAAGAAAATGCATACCTGTAACTA
>CM063498.1:111833832-111836332 GCA_032207245.1 Pardosa pseudoannulata
ATATATATATATATGTACGTATGTATGTATGTATATATACCTATATTGTAAAAATATAGTTTAATTAAAAAGAGTTTTTTTATTAGTAATTTATAAATTAATTGTATGACTTGCATTAATTGCATACAAAAGTATTAAAACTAATACTTTGAAATTTTGGATACTCAAATTAGAAATAAAATAATGTTGATATTGTACTTCTGAGAATTGGTTCCTACAACTCAAATTTTAATGATGATTTGGTTTAAAAATTGATGAACACAGATGAAACGTTTGTATTAAGTATTTAAACAGAGTATATTTTGTATAATCAAAACTAGTATTCTTTCAAATAATCTGTACTGTTAGCCATAACAGTACAGATATTTTTAAAAAAATTACAAAAACGTAATTAATTTAATAAAAAAAATTACAGTAATCATATGATATGTGTTTGAGATATCGTGTGCACAATTATGCAATGTAATATGAAATGGAAACTAAAATGTCTTGATAAAAATTTTACTTTGAAACTGAATTTTAGACTTTCGATGTATTCAGTGATTGTACTGTATTTTCTTAACTTTGAGTATTTTACTAAGCTGCACTAGTAATTTCGAATTTAAAAAATCTTTATTTTACTTTTTTAAATTTCAAATTTGTGTCCAAATTTTGTATTTAACATTCGAGAGACAAATATTCCTCCTTATACAGATTTGTTAATTTTTAAAAAAAACATAAGATTTGTACATGATGATTTTCTTAATTTTAGGAATAAAAGAATATCTTTTACAAATGTAATTAACTATTATATTTTGAACTTTTCTATTATAAAAGCAAAATACACATAAAATTTTCATTTAAAATGAAAAAAACTAAAGCAAAATTAACTAAAGTAAATTTTTTATTGTTAATACACATTTACTGGTAGTTCAAATTTAACGCATGAAGTGTTAATTCCCTTTTCATTAGTTTAAATTATTATGAATCTTAAAGCTTGGATGATTATGATAATAATAATTTGTCTTTCAACATTATCAAAAAATATTAATTTTGATTTATTTGTTTAATGATCAAGATGTTTGAACATTTTTTAAACTTAAAGTTTATGTATGATCAGTTTTGTACATTAAAAAATAATTCACATAATTTCAACAATAAAGTAAATTTTTACAACTTGTTAGACTATTTATTTAAACTGATAATAGCACCCTGTCTAAAAATCATGCTTACAATGAAAGTCTATATTAAGGAATTTATTACCAAGACAAAAATGAATTTTTCCTGTAAAAAATTTTTCACTTTACTTAGAAATGAAGTACCCTTAAAAATATCATGTTTCAGATGTGCATGCGGTTGAAACTCTCTGAACATTCAGACATGCTTTTAACCTCTTAAATCTGTCAAAAACTGGTGTGATGTTTTTTCTGAAATTCTTTAGCACTTATCGAAAAAAATATTATAGCTGTAAAAGTTAACTTTACTTGTACAGACACTCTTTAATGCTCCACAAAGTAATAAATAATATTATTTATATATTAACCTAAAGTTTTAAAGAAATAATTGCTCCATGTGATACAAGACAAAGTATGAATACAAAGGCTATAAAAGGTGCAAATAAATGACGCACTTTTATCTTTAACTAGTCTAACAAATTAATTTCTCCTTTTCATATTTCATATTTAAGTGTAGTAATATAAAAATCAATTCTCAAGTAGCGAACAGTAGGGATATGTAATAATTTACAACAGTTATTCTAGACTATTAACTTTTTAAGCAATTAAATCCTGGATAATTTCAATCTGCAAAAACACAGATAAATGATACATTGTTAAATAAAACATCGCATGTACAAATTACCTTCAGGATATTATATCAAATATCAGAATTCTGAGTTAAAGTCCTTAGACAGAGAAATCAATGCAGGAGGGGAAAATACGGCGAAATTACTAAATATCGTAATATGATATACGACGTAACCGGAGCCTACGATGGAGTACGATGGAGGGTGAGATTTTTAGATCCAGCAGAGCCACTTGATAGGGGCAGGGTGATCCAATTGGCCATTTTTTGCACTTTTCATAAAAGGGGGTTACAGTAAATCCGCATGTCATTTCAAGCGTGTGTGTCATTTTTTGCTTCTCAACTTACACTCCTCCGTAAATTATAGTTAAATTTTCAAATGTTAACAGAATTTGTAGCTACTCGATTAGTGCCAGTTAATAATTGTGCATCAGAAATCAATAATAATCTATTATCTTATTATCTATTATCTTAATAATCAATAATATCTATCAGAAATCAATAATGATTATATAGGTATCAATAATAATCAATACATATATATTTACAAAAATTCAATTTATTTGTTAATAAAATTTGTGTTATTTGTTGAGTTTTTGTTTAATTTACTTTTTGAATTAATCTTGATATTACTAAAACAAAGATACTAGAATACATAATTTATTCTTTCAGAGTTTAAATGATATTGATAAGAAATATTCATATGGTTTACACTTTA
>CM063498.1:111841332-111853832 GCA_032207245.1 Pardosa pseudoannulata
TTCGGTTCTTTGTCAAGCTATATAATTGGAAGCCGACCTCTTTTTCTTACACCTCCAGACTTGCTAATAATTAATAAATCCCCTCCAGGCTTGCTATGTGTTAATGAATTTTTCTCACATTCTTTGAAATTCATATTATATGCCCACGTTTTCTCTAGTTTCCTTTTTATATAAAGTCCTACACTTTTGCATAATAATTTGCGTACCTTATTTTAACGAACCGGGAGTAATAATTGAGTTTGATTTGTCACCTCTAAAAGAATATAAACTTCATAATTCTTTCCTTTTTCAAGCCATATAATTGGAATCCGACCTCTTTTTCCTACACCTCCAGGCTTGCTAAATGTTAGTTTTTTAACTGGGTTGTAATCTTCCAATCTAAATAGATGTCCAAGGCATCTAATGAGATAAACCTTAAAGGTATTGGGTTGATTTCTAATATTCCAGTAGACAAAAAGGCAACAAATCCCTTCCCTTTGTCTTTTCTTTTAGGTAGCATTTCTATAACAGCCAACGCTAGTATGAGATTTGCCACTGAGTTAAGGTGATTTTGATCGACTATTTCGACAGAATAGAATAACTCTATATCTTGAAAAATTGGTCGAACTTGCAGCGAAGTAGTTGTTTGTGAATTTCAGAACAAAGTATTTGAATATCAACTAAGATTTTATAGACATTGCTATGGGAAAAGTATATAAAAATTTTTGAAATTATAAAACAACACATGGATTTTCACAAAGGAGTCGTGTAAAACAATTTTCCGTGTGTCTCGTTTGATAAGGACTTTACATGAATATCATTAATAAAATTTATAAATTATTCATTCTAGTCGTATTTTATATTTAAGCTTTAGTTTGAGGTAATCATGAAATGTTAATTCAAAAGGGTATAAAGATGTTACATAAATTTTGAATTTATGGAACAATACATGGATTTTCACGTAGAAGTGTAAAACAATTTTTCGTATGTTTGCGTAGTTTGATGATGACTTTACATGAATATCGTTAATAAAATTTTTAAATTATTCATTCTAATTGCATTTTATACTTAAGCTTTAGTTTGATGTAATCATGAAATGCTAATTGAAAAGGGTGTAAAAATGTTACATAAATTTTGAAATTATGAAACAACACACGGATTTTCACGAAGCAGTCGTGTAGAGCAATTTTCTGCAAGTGTGTCTCGTTTGATAAGGACTTTACATGAATATCATTAATAAAATTTATAAATTATTCATTCTAATCGCATTTTATATTTAAGCTATACTTTGATGTAATCATAAAATGCTAACTCAAAAGGGTGTAAAGATGTTACATAAATTTTAAAATTATGAAACAACACATGAATTTCCATAAAGCAGTCGTGTAGAACAATTTTCTGCAAGTGTTTCTCGTTTGATAAAGACTTTACATGAATATCATCAATAAAATTTTATAAATTATTCATTCTAGTCGCATTTCCTATTTAAGCTTTGTTTTAATGTAATCATGAAATGTTATTCAAAAGGGTGTAACGATGTTACATAAATTTTGAAATTATGAAAAAACACATGGATTTTTACGAAGTAGTCGTGTAGAACAATTTTCCTTATGTGTGTCTCGTTTGATAAGGACTTTACATGAATATCATTAATAAAATTTATAAATTATTCATTCTAGTAGCATTTTATATTTAATCTTTAGTTTGATGTAGACATGGAATACGAATTCATAAAGTTGTACAGATATTACATACAAATTTCTCATTCTATGCATTCGAAGAACAAAACCTGTTATTATATTGTACATTTTTTCAATCGAAAACGACTATTGCACACGCTAATAAAATACACATTTCTAAGTAATCATCTAATTCTAAGGAAATTAATACCAGGCGAAACAGCTTGTTACTGATTAATCGTGTATCCATTCAGAATAAATTCCATCACAATACAAGTAGAAAGAAATAATAAACGTGGAAAGACATAGTATAAAAAAATTCTATTGCAACTTAAAAATTCGTAACCAAATCAATTTCGATCTTATTAATAATTATTTCTATTCTTTATACAGTTTACTTAATAATATTCTAATAAAATTCCTCCTTTCTTTGATTCGTAAAAATGTATCCGAACAGATGTGGAGTGTTTATTAACCCGAAAATTAAATAATTACAAACAATATCAAAAATATTTTACACAAACTGCTGTATGTAGGCGTTGTATTTGTTTCTCCCAATTTAATATACCCACACCTCTCTCTGATAAAACATCGGCATGCCACGTGTTTGGAATCCCTTCTAACAAGAATTCTCTTTCCTATAAACAGTAACACGATGCATAATTCAGTTAAGCATGCAGGGAAGAGAACAAATAAAAAAAAATATTAATTAGTTGCCGCTTGTGAAGCCGACTGATTACACGATATTTAATTATATTTCCGGTTAGCCATTTTCTCTCTCTTTGGTTAAAAGTTATAAATGTACTGTTAGTGTTTATGCCACAAATATATTGCATTATTGATAGAACGGAAGTTTATTGAATGGTTTCTCATTGGGATTTTGGATGAAATTCGTCTACTCTATCCTTTTAATAAAAATTCTGATACAAAAATCATTTACTGTCTTGATAATAAATGGTACAAAATTGCAAATAAATAAATAAATATATGTAAAAATTATTTCCTCTAGTCACAATAATTATGTATCACCTATTGTTTTTACTTGCCCGGGCAAGAAGAAAGCTATATCAGCTAGCAGTAATAATGATACAGTCCGGCTACATTGAAGAGTCTAATAAAGCGGCACAAGCGTCTTTTTGATAGAATAGGTGATTTCCGAAGATTCTCACTTCGACAAAAGCATGACTCAGATTTCATATTCTGATGAAATAAATCTGTTTCTAATGAGATACTCTGAAACATTAAGCTTTCTTATGCATTTACAATGACTAGAACAGTGTCGTATAAAAAGAAAATTTATGAAACAATTTATCTTTTTAACCATATATGTGTGCGTGTGTATGTAATGATATTTTTATCACTTTCGGTTTTACCTGTTATTCTTTTCAAGCAACCCTAGCAATGTTCTCGAATGTTCCCTATTAGAATCCTCCTGGTTGCATATCTATAAATAGAGTTCTGACGCTAAAGTCATTTGTTTTATGGGCTCACGAATTCACCTTCCTATCAACTTCGTTCATCTTTTAGTTGTTTTTTGCTCTGATCGTTGTCAATTTCTCTGCTTACTGTAAGATTTACACATTAGTGCTTACCGTATTAGAATGCTCGTCCCATACAATCCAGTTGCACCATTGCCTTATATAGCCTTGACTTGTATAAGTTATGTCATGAAAGTGAGACGTAGTGATGGCTCATTGGCTGGCACGTAAAACTATGTTAGCAGACGTTTGGAATTTGAAAAGAGTTTTTTTTGGTAAAGTTTTGGTAGAGTTTCGGCAGGATTCGTTCAGCAGTTGAGTCGACAGTATGAATAAACTAAGATAGTTTGACTTTCGAGAGTATATTTCTTTGCCATTTTCGTCTCAAGGTTCCACTCCTGAAGGGTGGCGATAACCGCTCGGAACTCCACTTCGAGGTGAGGACAAAAGCCTCATTAATATAGCCGGCAGGATGCGAATTAAATAAAAGCCTTAATTGAGGTCTTTATCACGAATCTTTTTATCGGTCGTCGTTCTAGCTCTGAGGCGAAAAGTTTTGTTTTCGGAACAAGATTGGATATGATGAAGAGTCGCGAAAAGAAACGAATTGATCAAATTCGTTTTCGTTTCACTATTCATTTCGGATGTGTTCCAATTTTACAGTTCTAGTATTTGAATTAAAATCGCAATTTTCGAAGTGTTCAAGACTGTGCAACATCATGTGTATTGTGTAGTTTTGATTTCAATTGAATCACCTTGTGATTTTAAGGGTTCCTTAACATGTGGTTTGCACGTCAGAGTTTGTGGGTCAAACAGAAAGAAATCTAAATTGGATTTTTCTTCAATATTAGGTACGTTAAAAAACAGTTCCAAACAATAATTCAAAAATACAATGAATTAAATATTTAGATAATTAAAATTTTATTCATGTTATTTTTAATTTCGATTTCAACAAATTTATTAGTTTGTGTTCAATTCTATATTAAATCTCAAATTTTTGCTTTGGTTTAAGATATTTAAAGTTATAATATGTGAATGTGATTTCGATACTAAAGCTAAAATATTTAAATTGAAGTGTTTTTTATTTGAGACATTTAATGGTATATGTGAAATATGATTTTAAAATGAAAGTAAAAAATTGAATTTTTTTTATTATTATATTTAAATAATTCCTTTCAAAGAATTGTTTCAACTACTTTAGAAGAACTTTTACAAGTACTTAAGAATGAATACTTTTGTAATTTTATATTGTACTGATACAGACAGGTTAAGTTAATGTACGATATATTGAAGATTTTAGTTGTTTATATATTAAGTTGCTAGAAGAAATGCAGGTGTAACAACTAGATGTAACCTAAATACCAAATTTCAATGTACTACAAATCATACTTTTCCACTAATACCCTGATGCGTTAATATTCGTTATTTTAAAATTTCTTGTTATGTAAAGGGCAGATTGAAATCGAGAAGGGAGGGGCACAAATCGATATTGCAAAAGTTTTAACAGTAAAACTGAAAAATTGTACTTCTAATGAATTGTGAGTTACACATCAAAAATACTTTTGAGTTATATTTTTGAGTACATACGCATGTACGTACGTACATAAAAACTAGTCATCATTTATTCAGTCATTGGTAAATTATTAGTATTATTTATAAATAACTGAAACGTTGATTCCTAACTAAAATTTCCTGTACATACACATAAACGCACGTGTTATTAATCTAGTAAAAATGGAATCAGGCTTATTCAAAATTTTAAATTCCTATATTAGTGAAATTACTCGATATGGGTATTTTCGTTGAAATGTGAAGATCTAAAGTTTTAAGAGATTACAACTGTTCTTTTACTTCGTCCCTGAAAGTAAATATATAAATAGAGTCAGCAAAAATATAAATTATTAACGGTTATTTATTACTGTTTTGTCTTTTAGACTCTATCAACATTTAAATAGTATGCCTTAGTTTATTATTATTTGATGTAGAATTAATTAAAAATGTTACTTATACTATGCTTTTAAAGCAGTTGAAAAGTCGTACATCATTGTCATTTCTTTCTTCCAATCAGAAAACACCACTATAAAAATAATAAAGCATGGTTAAAATATCTGAAGTAATTATCAAACCCTAAAGAAATAATGTCTTAACGAAACAGCTGTTTACTTACCAAACGCATATCCGTGCTGCATCAATAGCATCTTATCCTACAAAAAATAACATTATCAAACTGGATAATTCTGATTATTGTTACACAGCTTAACGGGACACTCTACGTTTGTAGTTCAAAAATAAGTTAACAATACCCTGACGAGTGCACTGAATTCTATTACGAATTAAATACACTATTTCTATAAAAGAAACGATTACAGCAATCAAAACACAATAACAAAAGGAGCTAAAACCATATTTTCCTCCAAATTCCTTAATTAGAAGAGGGGGGGAAGGCGTTGATTGAAACGCGGTCATCGATTGTACTGGTATAACATTTTCGAATTATATTAAAATATCTGTAGCCCATATTCAGTTGTCTGCAACCAATCATGAACATTTCATCGAAAGTTATCTGAAGTCGATAAAAGTTTGGAGATCATCATGATTTACTGCTGTCGAGAGGTATCGGTTACAGTTCATGTAAAGATGGATGTTGATGGATGGAACTTATTAAAACACCCCAACTCTACACTTTAGTTGACACATGAAGTGATTCTCATCTCTTTGAATCATTAATCAATCACTTGGAAACTCGTGATTTCAAAAATCAGTTAAGAAAATTAGTTTGTTGAGTTTAAATGATTTTGATGCTAATTTCTTATATGCCTATTTCTATAGATATGTGTATTGATGGAAAGTAAGATTTCTGTAACCACTGTGGGTATGTAAAATTAATAGCATATATTACTGGTTATTATCACTGTTAGTTTCTTCAAACTCGTTAGTAGAAGGTTTCTCTAGGAGAACTACTTACCGTACTTTTAAAAGTATTCTCATAAGTTACGAGGGTCATCCAAAAAGTAAGTTCCCCTATTTAACTCTCTAAGCGGTTCGCACGTACAATTCAGCCAAACTGATGATGTCTTGTGGGTTCTTTATTGGGTGCGGCGTCGTGAACGTTAAAAATAATATTTAATGCATACAGCGCATGCAACAGTCGTTGAGGTAGGATTTTGGAGGAGTGACTAGTTTACTAAACTCATCCCTCTTGACGAAAACTCGATGCTATTCTTCTTTTCATATGTCGAACACTTGAGATCTCTGACCTAAGATGAAATATCTATACAGGTGATAAATATTTTTTTCGTACTTTTTAAAAGCATGCAACTCATTTGTATACGCTGCTCGTGTAACATAACATCGATAAATTCTTAAAATTGTCACGTACAATTTTCGGCGTCTCAAAAACGTTCCGAAAATGGATGTAATGTACATTTCTGCCAGTGTTAGAGGTAGGAAGGTCAGGTCGATTGTTTAGAAACTCAATCCCTCTTTGACTGACATTTGTTTACGAACTGCATCCCTACTCCCTAAGGCACAAAGACTCTGATATCTTTTCATGGCTTTGTAAATCTCTATTTCGAAGTATTTCGTTTGCGGTAACAGATGTATCGCTAACTGCACCACTTAAATATTTTGGATAACTTTCGTAAAAAAATATAAATAAGTCTCTCAAAGAATATTTTTATTTGTACTTTTATAATCCATTATTTCTTATGAGATGATCTTCGAGACTTGTTGAGTTTTATGTGTATTAAAAATTAACAATCTATGATATCTATTTATTACCGGAAGTAAAGGGACAGTACAAAAGATGGGTTTTCCGTATTCCATTCCAGTCGACAAAGGGTGAAGTAAAAAATCATAGAACGCTTTAGCCGTTAACAAAAAACCTTTAGCGTATTTTTGGAGACTTGTTTTAGTCGGTGTGTTCCACTCGGAGGGTTAAAAGAAAAAAAAGAACTCACACTTTCACAATTGTATTGGCAACAAGTACAGCAATGTTTCAGCTATTTTTCAACATAGCCACCACCAGAATTGAGACACTTGTCGTATTGTGTTATCAACTTTTGTATACCTCTGTACTAGAACTCTCCCACCTGTGAATGGAACCAGTCCTCTTGTCCCAGTACACCGTGAACATCCCTTTCTGTACCGACAGTGTCTGTTTGATTTTGGTTCTGACCGAAGATATACTATGATGCCAATGCTTGGACTGCTGTTTGGTTTCCTAGGTAAAGTGCAGTGCGAAATCCAAGTCTCACTGCCAGTGACAATCCTGTCGAGGAACGCGTCGCCGTCATCATGAAACCGTAGCAGAAATGTCAGTGCTGCTCCTAAGCGTTGAATTTTTCTTTTGGGTGTTAGTTTCGACTCATAGACTTCACAGAGCTGATGATGAATTTCAGTTGGCGCAATGCTTTGTGCATTCAAGATCACCGACCGACATTGCAGGCAGCGGGAGAGGAAATTAGAGTTTCCATTTCGGACCACTGCTACCTTGCTACTGGCACGAATCTGGACTTGTCCAGCTGACATATGATTAATATATCATATATTTGTTATGCATGCTCAATTGACACGGCTAATTACGTTTTCTTTAAAGGAGAAAACATCGAGAAACTTACTTTCTAGATGCACCTCGTAAAATATATTCTCTTTATAACCTAAATTCTTTACTAATTCAATTTCAATCCTGTTAATCACTACCGATGTACTTTATAGAGTTTATTAAAGAAGAATTTAATACTATATCTACTTTCTTTCATTCGTAAAACTGATTCCAAACAAGTATTAACACTAAACATACCATATAACGGGTCAAATGACCCATAAGGTTTATGTAAAAAATGCGATGGGAAATGAATTAAAAATTCTTATTCTTTGTGTTTGCAATACATAAAAATTGACAATATACAATTTTGTTAAATTATAATAAAGCTTATTTGTCTATTCCCTTCCAATTTTCACATTTCATACATTTATAATCAGAAAAATAAAGTCCGGTCATTTGACCCGCTATGGTAGAAATAGGTATGTATTAAGTGTTGGTATGTTTAGTGTTAAGTGTTCAATAAACCCAAAAATAAATGCTTACAGACAATATAAAGAATATTTCCCACAATCTGCGGTATTTCGGCATTGTATCTCCAAAATCCCGGAACAAATAAAACTTCGGAATGTAACACGGCCATTGCAAGTTTTGATTCCCTCCAAATAAGAATTCTCTCTTATCAACGATGATAATAAGATAAATAATTCAGTTAAGCGACCTGCGAACGAAATAAAGGAAAAATACCAATTAACTGAAGCTTGTGAAGTCGATAGATTAAACATAATATTTAATTACATTTCAGATCAGCCTATTATTCTCGCTTTGATTAATAGTTTTAAATGTATTGATAAACTCCCGGGCTTTTAAATATCACGTTTTATTAATAAAATAGCCGTTGTTTGAAGAGAAGATGTAATTGTATTTCAGATGATTTATGCCTTTTCTTAACCTCTGATAATGATATTCTAATAAAATAAAATTCATCGATTAATTTTGAATTAGAAACTTACATTTTATATATAAAAAGTGAAGCCCAAAATTGAAGATTTAAATGTATATATATATATATATATATATATATATATATATATATATATATATATATATATATATATATATATATATATATATATATATATATATATATATATATGTATATATATATATATATGTATATATATATATATATATATATATATATATATATGTATATATATATATATATATATATATATATATATATATATATATATATATATATATATATATATATATATATATATATATATATATATATATATATATATATATATATATATATATATATATATATATATATATATGAGAGTGCGTTTGTGTGTGTGTGCGTTTGTGTGTAGGTGTAAACACGTAAGGCTATACGATACGATAACACGTGAAAAACCATTTTTAGCATGAAAATGTACATCATTGTGTATGTATTCATAAGTTTTGGTTAATTTTCCACAGGGAAAGCGTATGGTGGATGGGTTAGTTTAAATTAAGAGTGCTCTTTTTCCTGAAAGTTTTATTGCATACAGATTGGTATAAGACAACCTGCTTATGGCCTTCCTTAAAAAGTCTGAAGAATATTTGACAATGTAACCCGATTCTTCATTACCAAATTCTTAGCCCTCGTGTGCAAAACAGTAGACCGTAGAGTTCCAAACCAAACCAATCATTACCAAATTCCCTGAACAATGTCAAACCGGGTGTGTTCCTTTCCTCATTTTGTTACAAACACCTAAGCCTCTCAAGACGATCAGAAGAAAGATTTCGAACAAAACAAACGTCTTTAGGAGGAAAATGTGTAAGAGCAAACTTCTAAACGGAAATTTTTAGATTTACAAAATGTTTAAATACATATATAAGATATATATTCTTGGGCTGTACAAGGTCGATATGTATATGTCAGGTTTAGAAACGTAAAATTATTAATTAAGATGTTTGAGAGTAGGAAACGCTGAGCACTCTTTTATTGCAGGCCCATGAATCTTTAGTAACTCATTATAGAAGCACTTAACGCGTAAGTATTGAGAGAGAGCGTATTGATAAAGGGTTGCTTCATGAATCTTCGCTAAGTGTTGTTTCTTTGTTTGAAGGTTGACGCTAGCCAGGCGCCTCAGTGTTTGATGGTTAAATGTGAGAGTGGGCAATATTCATGAATCAAGACATGAAGACATCATTAGCTCTTGAATTGTCATATGCGTGACATATATATATATATATATATATATATATATATATATATATATATATATATATATATATATGTGTGTGAGTGTGTATATATGCGTGTGTTAATATGTTCATACGTGTTGAATATATATATGAGTGTGTGTGTGTGTGTTAACACGTGAAGCTATAGGATACTATAACATGTGAAAAAGCTTTTTTTAAGTATGAAAATGAACATCATTGTATATGTATTCATGAAACATAAGTGTCTGGTTACGTTTCGACATAGAAATCTGATGATGTATAGGTTAGTTTAAATTAAGAGTAGTCTTTTTTTTCTGAAAGTTTTATTGCATACAGTTTGATATAAGACAACTTTCTTATGGCGTTCCTTGAAAACTCTGAAGAATGTCTGACACTTTAATCCGAGAGTTGATTTTCACTACCAAATTCCATGGTCAATGTCAAACTGGATGTGTTTCTTTCCTCATTTTGTTACAAAAACCTAAGCCTCTCAAGACGATCAGAAGAAAGATTCGAACAAAACAAACGTCTTAAGGAGGAATATGTGTAAGAACAAACTTCTTAACAGGAATTTTTTAGTTTTGCGAAATGTTTTAATACATATATAAGATATATATTCTTGGGCTGTACAATGTTGATATGTATATGTCAGGTTTAGAAACGTAAAATTATTAATTTAGGGGTTTGAGAATAGGAAACGCAGCGCACTCTTTTAATGCAGGTGCATGAATCTTTAATAACTCATTATAGAAGAACTTAAAACGCAAACATTTGGAAAGAGCGTCTTGATAAAGTGTTCCTGCATGAGTCCTCGCTAAGTGTTGTTTCTTTGTTTGAAGGTGGACGCTAGACAGGCGCCTCAGTGTTTGAGAGTTAAATGTAAAATTGTGCAATAGTTATGAATGAAGACATCAAGACATCATTAGCTCTTGAATTGTCATATGCGTGACATATATATATGAGTGTGTATATATGCGTGTGTTAATATGTTCATATGTGTTGAATGTATATATGAGTGTGTGTGTGTGTGTGTGTGTGTGTGTGTGTTAACACGTGAAGCTATAGGATACGATAACATGTGAAAAAGCTTTTTTTAGGTATGAAAATGTACACCATTGTATATGTATTCATGAAACATAATTGTCTGGTTACGTTTCGACACAGAAAGCTTAGGATGCATAGGTTAGTTTAAATTAAGAGTGCTCTTTTTTCGGAAAGCATTATACTGTCACGAAGATTCGAATGACCACACCGTTTAACTTAACAGAATAATTTATTGACGCTAAGTAGCAACTAGCAACTTGACAAGATCGAGAAGTTGCCTACAGAAAGTGGGTACCAGCTTTTATACTCGAACAGAATATTCGAGAAATAACTAATTTACATATTAAAGAAAGATCTAGAATGTTCGGGAACATAAGGAAACAATAAATAACATTTTTAAATTAAAAAACCGTACTTTGGATCAACTGCCATGGCAAGCATCGAACCCATAATCTTCGGGTCTTCTTTATGCGGCATTGCTTCTTTCTCCATAGGACAGCGCCTCGCTGCTATTTAGATCTGGAGCGTGTCAAAGATCCCTTGTAAGTTTGCCTTCTCTTCCGGAAGAACGACACCTGGATTTCGTCCATCTTCACTGTCGGTCTGCTTCGTCGGATCATGGTACGGCTTCATACGTAAAACATGGACAACGTCTTTTGCTTTTCTTTTTCGGGAGGCAGGATCGAAATCTTGGTAATAGGTAACGTCGGATAAATGGCGCAACACTTGATAGGGACAAAAATACCTCCTTAAAAGCTTCTCTGAAAAACCGACCTTTCGGATAGGGGCATAAACCCATACGAAGTCTCCAGAACTATAAGGCACCACTCGATGCTTATAGTCATAACGTCGATGGTCTTTATCTTGCGCTCTCATTTCTAGCCAACTGACTTGACTCTTTTGTTCTGGAAAGAGTCTTGGCTATGTAATCTTTAGTTGCATCATTAGGGCAGAATAGAAACATCGTGTCCATGGCGAGCATCGAACGCACAATCTTCGGGTCTGCATCTCTTGCTTTGACCACTCGGCCACTGAGCTCGTTGGATAATCTTCTTTATGCGGCAATATTGCATACAGATTGGTATAAGACAACCTGCTTATGGCCTTCTTCAAAAAGTCTGGAGAATATCTGACAATGTAACAATAGATTTCTTTTTAATTACCAAATTCTATGGACAATATCAAACCGGATGTGCTTCTTATAATTCATTTTCTTCATTCATATTATTAATTTTGTTATAAAAACCTAAGCCTCTAAAGAAAATCAGAAGAAAGTTTCCGAGCAAAACAAACGTATTAAGAGGGAAAATATATAAGAGCAAACTTCTAAAACGGAAATTTTTAGTTTTACGAAATGATGTATTACGTATATAAGATATGTATCCTCGGGCTGGACAAGGTTGATATATATATATATATATATATATATAATATATATATATATATATATATATATATATAAATGACTATAAAAATAGATAAAATAGAAAAAATAGAACCTCATATATGGACTATAAACAACCAGTGATGTTTCGAAATGACTGGGAGGAGTTG
>CM063498.1:111861332-111871332 GCA_032207245.1 Pardosa pseudoannulata
ATGACTTACCCAAAAGAAAAATAAATAGAGGAGGGAGACTTGTTAAAACATAAAAATAATTTTTCGCCTATATTCCAAGGAATACCCTAATATATATGCATATAAAAATACATTCATATATGTATGCATATATATCTACTTATACATACACACATATACATATATATATACTTATTTATTTATACATATATATATATATATATATATTTTATACATATTTATATGTATACATATATGTGTAAATTTCCTGTGATTATATCAGTTAATCTTCACAAAATTGTTACATTTAATTCAAATAAAATAAATCGAAATAAACCATTTTTAAAAGTTATATATAAATGTTAAAAGAATGAAATCGAATACGATAAATATAAAACAATATTATTACAAATATCTCATATGTAAAATGTAAGAAAAGTATGATAATAGATTTAGCTGTAAAATATCTTCCAAAATAGGAAATACAAATAATTATGGAAGCAACGTCTGGTATTGCAAAAGAATAAGATTACTGTTAAAGTTATATTTGTCTAGACGAAAACAGGAAGTAAAATGAAGAACGATTTCATCTCGTATTCTTTATTGGCTTTTAAAACAAGTCAAATGATCACAACAATTATTATATTTATATGGATATTTATTTTTATGTTATCAAGCTTTTCTATATTAGAAATATTTCTTGCATCAAATAATTTATGTTCTACTAATCCACTACACACATTATCCTTAAACAAACATTAAATATATATATATATATATATATATATGTGTGTGTGTGTGTGTGTGTGTGTGTGTGTGTATGAAGGGGCTACGCGCATTGGCGGGGGGGGGGCAATACACCTTCATTTCCCAGATTTTTTTTCTATACTCTGTATGGAAAAGATTTTTAACTGACGATGGTATTTTAAACAAATGTAAATGTATAAAACAATGGTGAATTTTTCATTCCACGATTTAACTATTCATTTCTTTAATGCAATTTAGCTTAAAAATGACAATAATTGTTGTAATTTGAATTATATTTCCAGTTATTCGTTATGAAGAATAGGCCTCAGTCACTTCTTCTGTGTCTCAGCTTGAAATAAAATAAAAAATGTGGAAAAAAGTGGGTCATCGCCTAAATTTTTAACATCAATAAAAATACGATTTTAGTTCATCGATTGCCTATTTTAGCTAAACCTATTCCCTCCTGAACAAATTTGGCCTAGTTTCTATTAGTTTGAAAGTAATTCGGTTAAAAACAAAAACAAAAATTTTAAGACTACAACACCGAGTTAGAAACAGTGCTATAAAGCTGTGCACTACAACAACAACGTGATAAAAAAAATCTGCGAAACAAAATATTGAGTTGACTACCAGATAGCCTGTTAGATATACTGTAAGCAAACAAATAGCCCAAAATAATATAAATCAGTATATTTATGTCACTGAATATGTTGTTCGACTCCCGTGTGATTGAATTAGAAAACCCGTTTATCGATAAATATGTGGTATTAATGGTTGTAAGTAAACCGAAGAACACTCGCAGAATGCTAATTTGCCACGCTGACTTCGTGGTCGGATTTTCCTATCAAAGGGAAGAACGCGGCATTTGTAGAACTTCCCAATTTCTACCTTCTTATGTTGCTCTTGGAGATATGTCGACATTAGTCTGTATTTTTCTGTCTGTATTTTTCTAGACATTTGTCTATGCTTTGTTCTATTTTAATGAAGAATTGTAATCTACTATTGCTGACCTAGTCTACAGTGTTCCGCTGAGACTGCCAGTTGTGTTCTTTTGAATCTTCTGAGATACGTTCTATTTATGTGCTGGGTATAAGAATGAGAATACAACGATATAGTAATAAAGGAGTAGGGAGAAAATGGACCAATTAAAATAACAATAAAAAATAACAATTAACAATTAATAATAGCTAAAGTAAGTAGCAGGTAGGGTACTATATGTATTTAAAAATAATACTAATGCCTAGGATTACTTATCATAACTGTGGGGTTGGTTAACTTAGACTTATCAAAAATATTATATCAATACAGTAAAGGTACTTAATACATATATATATATATATATATATATATATATTGTATATATATATATGTATATATATATATATGTATGTATATATATATGTATATATATATATATGTATATGTATATATATATATATATATATATATATATATATATATATTTATATATATATATATATATATATATATATATATATATATATATATATATATATATATATATATATATATATATATATATATATATACATATATATATATATATATATATATATATATATATATATATATATATATATATATATATATATATATATATATATGTATGTATTTATATATATATATATATATATATATGTATACTTATATATATAGAGAGAGAGAGACGTACACAGACATATATATTATCTGTATGCGTGTACATATATATATATATATATATATATATATATATATATATATATATTCATATATTATTGTGCAGATACTTAGAGCAGGATTTATTTCGTCACATATTACGTCAAACTAATCCTTTGTCAAAATATGTTCTCTCAAAAATTTACTGAATTTATCCACTTCGCTCTCTCCAAGTAATTGAAATTATTTTCATAGAACTGTTAAGGTTAACAGATGAATTTAAAGATAAAAGAAACTGAATAAAATATACTGCAGTAGTATATATTACAATAAATTGGTTTTATTAAGTACTATATGTAGCATTCGAACTAAAAAAAATGATTGAATATCTCAAAAGATGTAATAGAAAAACGCTGAACAGAGTACATCAATGTTCAATCAAATTTCTTCTGTTAATAGGATATGCAACCTTTAAAAGAATAGAATCCATTTTCTATGACAGTTGGCTTATGAATTTAAAACTTCCAGAATATTTAAATTCGTAATGTCGTTATGTTTGTAAATGTAGTACCCATTTGGATTGGATGGAATTACAAGCAAAGGTGTATAATTATTCTTAATTCTAAATTAAGTAATTATTGATATTTTAGCATAATTGTATAAACTATTATTGAATATTTATTCTGACTTTTAAACATATTTTTCGTTACTCTTAGATTGGGATTGATTGGTTAGAACTACGTCTGCAGATTGATCTAATTATGATCCTCGAATTCCAACTGGTAACGTTAAAGTTCTTAATGTAATTCTTAAATCTAATTCCTAAAGCCTAGTCAGAAAATTTCAAAAGTCACAGTTCAGTATATGGTAAATGTTAAATAACAGTATTAAATCCAATTGAAAGGTCCTGCGAATTACTATAATTCGGTTACGGGATAATTTTCAGGCGTGTAAAATTAGAGTAAATAAGGTTAACGAAGGAAATTTACTCTTCATACAGTACGAGAGAAAAATTAAGACAAACAAAACAGCAAGAGGTTCCGTTTGGTACTATGAAATATGATTATAACAATAATTAAACAAAAGTATCTGTTGATTATAGATGCTATCACTGAATGCAATTACTGCATGCAAGTGCTTTTATTATCACACCTCAGGCATGTAAAATAAATCATTCACCTTATTAATTTAAAATATAAATTCTTTACATTTGTATAATTTTGTAAACAATTTAATAATATTTACAACCAAATTATATCTATTTACAAATTTATAGTGTTATTAATTAACAGCTTTGTATATTGCCAAGTTACATAAGTTCTAAGTTAATTGATGAGAGTCTATTCAAGAGTATTGTTTATGCATATTTGTTTTAGCATGTTATGTATTAAGCACCTTTAGGGTATTGATATAATATTGGTGATAAGTCTTATTTAACCAAACCCTCAGTTATTAGAACTATTCCCAGGCATTAGTATAATTTTAAATACATACAATGCAATAATATTATTTTTAAATACATGGCACTCTAACTGCCACTTACTTTAGCTCTTATTATTGTTAGTTATTTCTTATTGTTATTTTAATTAGTCTGTATACTCCTTACTCCTTAAGTACTATAGCGTTGTACTCTGATTGTTATAACCAGCTGATAAATAGAATGTATCTCAGAAAATTCCAGACCGAATCAGTGTTTCCCCTGCTATTAACATCTAAAGTAAAATCAGCTTATTTTCTATTAATTTTATTTATTTTATTTTTGTTTTATTTATTTATTTATTTATTTTTAATTTATTTTTTCATTATTGTTTATTTTATTTATTTGTTTATTTCTTTTTATTTAATTTTTTAATTATTATTTTTTTATTTATTTATTTTTAATTTTAAATTCTTATTCATCTTTGAGTCCGAAATAGGTTCTTTTCCAGGGCATCACATGCAAGCCGTACACCCAATAAGGTAGGCTGCTCCCTAGGAGCGCTCAACCAAATGATATCATTGTAAATAATTTTGTGAAGTAATTAAATACAATCTAATAACATAAAACATTCTCTTACTATTTATTACAATGGATTAACGAACGTAAAATCTTGCCTGCTGAGTTTTTACAACTCTGTTTAATTTCTGACTGAACACCATGTATACTCACAAATACACTAGATGAGACCTAATAAGGAACAATTTAGAAAATTTGAAATCCCGTGTACATAAATTAAATGTGAAATATTTAACATGATGTATAATTTGTTTGAAAATTGAATTGTAGAATATCCAATTACTAACCATTTCATTGGTTTGCCCACACAGTGTTGGTGGGCGAGATCCATAATCTAGTAAACATGATGCGAATTTAACAGTTAAATGTACTTTACTATACACAAAGAATTATTTACAATACAGACTAATGTCTACATATCTCCAAGCGCAACATACAAAAGGCAGAAAACGGTAAGTGCTGCGAATGCCGGGTTCTTCACTTTAATACAGAAAGTCAACGTGGCAAATTAGCATTTGGCGAGTCTTCAGTTTGATTAAAACCGTGGACGCCACATTAACCCCCTGTCAGTTCTAATGAAATCAGAATCTTACACTAGGTTTGCTCTTACTTCCAGATCATGTAGTCTTTGTCTTGGAAGCTTCGCTGTATGGCACTTTAGAGTTACCTTCCTTAGGAACAAGCTGAATATCCTGTTATAGAATGTACGCAGGCTACAAATAGTTAATGGACACTGCTGTTTCTTTACCTTTAAAGAGAACTTTACAAAATTTATTAGTTCGTGAAATAACTGGCCATGGGCCCTCATATGGAAGACATAGAGGTGGTTTAACAGAGTCTTTCTTAATAAAGACATTGATGCATAAATATAAATACAATGGGACAAAAACTTTGAAATTGGAATGATACCTTGTTGGTATAGGTATTAGTGTTTGCATCGTTGTTCGTAAAGTACGTAAAAATTCTGGAGCATTTACATCTAGTTTTGTCGGCTGGAAGAACTCACCGGGCAATCTTAACTGAACACCGTAAACTAGCTTAGCAATAGTAGATTGTAATTCTTAAAAACAGAACAAAGAACTATGCAGAAGACTGACTAATGTTTACATATCTCCGAGCGAGTCATACGAAAGTAGAAAATGAGAAGTGCTACAAATGTCGGGTTCTTCACTTTTATAAGGAAAAACAACCACGACGTCAGTGGGGCAAATTAGCATTTGTCAAGTTCTCTTTGGTTTGCTTTCAAACGTGGACTCCACAGGTTCTTCGATAAAGGTGTTTCTTGATTCACTCTTAAGCCAGTTCAACAACATATTCAGCTACATAAATATACTGATTTATACTATTTTTGGCTATTTGTTGGCGTACAGTATATCTGACATGTGATTATGGTAGTCCAATTAATACTTTTTTTTGTTTGCAGTTTATTTTTATCCCTCTGTTGTAGTGCTCATCGTTATAGTTTCTAGTTTTCCGATCACATTTTTGTTGTGGTGCACAGCTTTATAGTTTGCACTGTTTCTAACACCTGGTTTTTGTAGTCTACTCATAATTTTTGTTTTTGTTTTTTACAAGCGATTCTGGCACACCACTATTCTTTTCATTTGTAATGATTTTCATAAATTTTTGTGACGGTAGTGTCAAATGTATTCAAAGTCATTGCTTAAAATAGCTATTGTAGTCAGTTCCTCATTATTTCAGTTTCATTGTTTCTAACACATAGTTATGAAAATCTAGTCCATTTTAGTTTTCAATATGTCTAGCAAATGAATATTGCATTTCATTCACTTTTTTCTATAACATATTTTTTACACAGGCTGTGTTTTTCAGAAAAGATTGAAGAGGAGAACAAATATACACAGTTTTCTTCGTCATGTTTTATTTTTTCCTTAGCGTAAGAAAAGTATCAAGTTTTATTTTTACCTGTTTTGTTTACCAAGCGTTGTCAACAATATTTTCGATTCCAATTAACTCAAAAATAAGTTAATTTATTTTCTTAAATGAATCTATAGTTAAAAAGTATTTTAATGAACAGTTGATAAAAAATAAACTAATAACGCGCTATAAAATGAAAAATAAAATTTTGGCTCTATTTTAACTTCTGCTTTCTCTTTTGGTTAGTTTTATCGGAAATTTAATCAGAATTTTATATAACATTCCATTCTGTTTCAAACTAGAATAAATTAAAAAATGCACTAATGATAACAATTTTGACTGCTACTTTCAACTTATGTATTCGATTTCAGAATAAAATAATTTATCAAAAAAGAAATATTTTGTGTATTACATGCTAGGAATAATAAAATGTTAATCGGACAAAAATTTTTATCATAACAGACTTATTTCAATTATTCATAAAATAAAATGCTTTGCTCGTTTTAGAATGCATTTCTACAAGCGAGACTTTAAAAGATTAGTTATGTCGTTTCAAGTAGTAGATTTTTTTTTAATACTAAAGAAATGTACAGAAAATTAAACCATAGAATCTTATACTAGCTGGAAAGTGTTAGAAATATGTATATTGGAAACTAAATTTTCATATAAAATAAAAGAAGAATATATGTTTTATTTTGTAGACAAAAATTATAAAGATATGTGGTATATAAGTATCTAAAGAAATTTAAAGTATTAAGATTTAGAATATTTCATAAAAAATTAGCAAATAGTATAATATGCAATAAAATTTACAGCTCTAATTTTTATAATTTTAATTCACACAATAAAAATTTTAATTTATATCTAGGAAACATCAAAATTCAATTTCTAATTTATCTACTTATCTATTTAAAAAAATATTTTCTAGACATATTTTATATTTTCTCAGATAATGTGTTCATTAATGTAATGAAACTAATATAAATTTATGAAGTTAGACTCTTGTTAATGAGTTAATAAAATTCTAGTCTACAAAAGAAAAAATTTTAATAGGCAGTGAATCAAAAATCAGCTATTATAACAAAATGTTTTTGGCTCTAAATATACTATGGTTCCCTTTCTAATTTAATAATGAATATACACTAAAGAATATTATTATTCCTATTAAGAGCTATTCCTTCTGTTTCAAATGGAATCTAGGAATGCCGAAGAATTAAGTATTATGCTTCGATTAATCCATATTTATTTTCTAATATCTTGGTAAAACTACTCGCATAAATCCAACCGAAACACCTTATGTCATCTTTGTTCGTGGGCAGAAATTTATGTAAATCTTGTATTAACACATACTTTGTACTTTATACGAACTTCAATAGCAACTGGTGATTTTAGAAATACCTAAATGATTTCTGTAGTTTCATCGCTGCCTCTTCAAACAGATTCGTAATAAGTCTAAAAAACAATAGTATACCAGGCATTTATTGTTTTATACAAAATGTTTTCTCAAAATTAAATGTTAATTAAACTTTTAAAGAGTACTTATAAAAATAATTGAAACTTAACAATTTCTTAATATTCTAGATCGGAGTAAATCTTTTATCGGTTATATAAGTCAAATAAGTTATATAAGTCGGTAGTATAAGTAAAAAAAACATATTTTAAACTCTCTTTATAGATAAAACTCGTAAAAGAAGGTATATGATAACTTAATAAAATCAACAAAATTTAACAAAAAAACTAAAAACTAACTAAAAAAAGGAAATAGTAAGAAGTTAAAAATTCTATGAAATGATAACTAACATTTTAATTAAAAAAATATAAAATATTTTGCTCTATTTATTATAATTTTAGTTCACAGAATTAAAAATTATAATTAACACGTCTTTATTATAAGAATTTGGTATTTATCTTATATATTTGAAAACTTATTTTCCGTGTTAGTAGATTTCTCTCCAATAATTAAAATATTTTGTAATTTCCATTTTAAAATTATTACTTTTGGGAGTAGTTATATTTTTATGCTTTTATTTTTGAATTATTATTAAAATCAAAACTTAAATGACTAACGGTTTCTAGTTTTGAACGTATAACAAAGTCTAAATAATAATTAAGACGTATAAGAATACTTAGAAGATTACGAAAAATTTGTTAAAGTATTTGCTCTTTTAAAAGCAAAATTGGTGAACACTGAAAGCAGAAAAAGAAAATATCTATTAATGTCCCATAATGTAATTGCTAGATCAACTAATAGTTTTCTTTAAGTCATCTTTTCTATGCAGATAATAGGAAAAAACTCTATTATCTATTGGTTACCACTATAGGATCAAATCAAAAATTTTGAACGTAAAATTTTATGGGAAAAAACATTTCCCATTTATATATATATATATATATATATATATATATATATATATATATATATATATATATATATATATATATATATATATATATATATATATATATATATATATATATATATATATATATATATATATATATATATATATATATATATATACATATATATGTATATATATATATATATATATATATGTATATATATATGTATATATGTATATATATGTATATATATATATATATATATATATATATATATATATATATATGTATATGTATATATGTATATATATGTATATATATATATATATATATGTATGTATGTATGTGTGTGTGTGTGTTCAAATATATATTTATATATATACATGTATGTATACCCTAAAAACAGTAACTAGTATACATTCATAAATTATTTTAATGAATTAAAATTTTTTCCTAAGTGTGTTTAGTTGTCTGCAGTAGTACAATACTAATTGCAATTTTTGAATACTTTCAGCAAAATATTGGAAAAAAAGGTAAACTTTACATAAACACTATTCAACGAAAGCTATATTTATCTGCACTTGTGTAGATTAAATTTAACCGTTTAAAAAAGAGTTTTTAAAAGTTCCCAAGAAATGACCAATACAGAAGTATAATAAAGCCTCACAAAGCATTTCTGCTTGTCGAGTTCAACACATGACAATTCATCAATTTTAAAAATCGAAATTGTAAACTGAAGCAAACTCTGAAAATGCAAAATATCGTAAAAATGACATGCAAATGTAATTTATCATAAACTCCTAAAAAAAGTCCGTAATTGAAACTAAAGGTGACTTGGCAGTCGCTTAAGTAAATCTTTCTTCTTGCCCTATTTTGGCTCAGATGACTGCAAAAAATCGATACTGGAGTCATTCCAAATAAAACAGAAAAGCTAAAAGCGGAATTTGACTCTGACACACTCCAAATAAATGATGGGACACAGTATTCGACAAGTCAAAGCAATATCAATCAGTCAGATATATTTAGCTATTAAAATGAACAAAACGGGATTTCCCTGCAGACATAAACGGATTTTTTATCAGTCGAATCCGACGAATAGCCACTGAGGCAGTAATTAACTTGATTTATATTAAGAACATGCTGCGTAGATTTACAGAGTTTATTTGGTTTTGTGCTTTATGGTTTAGTTAATTAGTCAAAAAGCAGAATGTGGTATACCATTTTTTCACTTGGCACATACAAAA
Source organism: Pardosa pseudoannulata (assembly GCA_032207245.1). NCBI lineage: Eukaryota > Metazoa > Arthropoda > Arachnida > Araneae > Lycosidae > Pardosa > Pardosa pseudoannulata. The sequence goes on from CM063498.1 coordinate 111,871,176, forward strand.
ATAATCTGTGTATATGTGTGGGATAGCATATATACAGGGTGTTTCAAAAATGACCGTTATATTTGAAAAATCAATAAAAACGGAATGGGCAGAAAAAAAATACACTGCTTATTGCAATATCCTTGGGACAAGAATAAATTTTCAAGCAGACAAAACT
>CM063498.1:111881332-111891332 GCA_032207245.1 Pardosa pseudoannulata
TCAAATATCATCTACAAAAATCAAATGCTACTAGTATTATCACAGCATTTATTCTACTATACTTTATAATGACCATCAGACATATTCTTCCCATTTATAGCATAAAATGAACTATTGCATTAAACAGAAAAGACATTTTGGAGGCATTGAGAAAAAGGAAATGAATTGTTGTTTTGAAAAATGTGAGAACAAAATGATCTCTTTTAATCCAAAGACATCAATTTTTTGAAATCTTCAGTGTCTTGGAAGTTCTTAAACGATGAAAAACTCCCAAAATACCAAACTTTGAAGATTCTTATAACTGCTATTTTTCATAGAACATGTCTAAAGTTCCAATTTCCTAAATGACTGCTTTTCAGCTCTGAATAGTTGTTGAAAGTGATTCGTGAAATAAAACCCAAAGGATTTATAAAGTATCCTAATCTAAGATTGATGGATTGATTAAGGATGATTGATTAAGGATTATTTTCCAAAAGATTATATCTCACATTCACATAATTATAGTAATAAATTGTAAAATAAAACGGGAATGATTCGCTTAAGTAAAAATTTTAATGACAAAATTCATTAATTAATTTTTAAGATCTTTGATTTTCTGCTATATTATTTTAGAAGCATAAATAATAGTCTTTCCTCAATTCTTTTTAATTTTATATAATAATATTATCTAAACTAAACACTTAAATTTACAAAAAAATACACTTCTGGGTGAAATATTGAGAAATCAAGCCTTTTCAAAAATAAGTCCCTCAAAAATAATATTTTTCAATTCGATTCATATTTTAAATATCAATATGTCAAATTAGTGTAACGACTAAATATGGTTAAATATTTACTTATTTTTTTTTAAAATATTTAAAAATAAATTATTAAAACCAGAATCATTTTATTTTTAAATAAATAGAAAAGGAATTTGTGCTTAGAAACAATAAAAAATGAGTTCCATTAAATAGAAAATTTAACATGTATCTCCTGGCTGAAAAATAAATCTACAATTTCAACACTTGTTTCATATCTTGTTGTTTCTTATTGATAAAGACATAATCTACAAAAAACAATTTTGTGACTTTCCTGGCTTCAAAAACATAATCTACAATTTGCAACACTTGTTTCTTTTAATTCTTGTTGTTATCTAATTTTAAAACAAACATATCTAAATTTTGCAAACAAAAAAAAAATGTTTTCAATGTTTATAGTGTCTTGTTGTTGAGTCTTGCCTGGCTTTGATCACAGAGACATAAAATCTACAATGTTTTGCAACACTTGTTTCGGTGTTTTCAAGTGTCTTGTGGTTGAGTCTTTCCTGGCTTTGATTATAGAGACATATAATCTACAATGTTTTGCAACACTTGTTTCGGTGTTTTATAGTGTCTTGTTGTTGAGTCTTGCCTGGCTTTGATCACAGAGACATAAAATCTACAATGTTTTGCAACACTTGTTTCGGTGTTTTCAAGTGTCTTGTGGTTGAGTCTTTCCTGGCTTTGATTATAAGACTTAATCTACAATTTTTGCAACAATTGTTTCGTTTATATTTCTTGTTGTTATTTTCCTGCATCACAGAGACATATCTAAAGGTTTTCAACACTTGTTTCAATGTTTCATAGTGTCTTGTTGTTTCTTTATGGCTTTGATCACAGAGACATAATCTAAAATTTTTGCAACACTTGTTCTGTTTCATAGTGTCTTTTTTATCAATTTGTTTTCCTGGCTTTGATATACAGACATGAATCAAAGTTTTGCAACACTTGTTTCGGTTTTTCATAGTGTCTTGTTGTTTCTTTTTTGATTTTATAGAGACATGGAATCTACAATTCAAAAATTTTTTCGGTGTTTCATAGTGTCTTTGTTTCTTTTGGCTTTGATCATAAAACATAATCTACAATGTTTTGCAACACTTGTTTCGGTGTTTTATAGTGTCTTTTTAGTTTTTTTAATCACAGAGAAAATCTAAATTTGAACATTGTTTAATGTTTCATAGTGTCTTGTTGTTAGTCTTTCCGTTTGATCACAGAGACATAAATCTACAATTTTGCAACACTTTTACGGTGTTTCATTTCTTGTTGTTTTTTTGCTCATATATAGAGACACATCTACAAATTTTGCAACACTTGTTCAATGTTTCATAGTGTCTTGTTGTTTCTTTTGACTTATAAAACATAATCTACAAGGTTTTGCAATACTTGTTCTGTTTCATATGTCTTTTTTGGGTCTTTCCCTTTGATTATCAACATAATCTACAACGTTTTGCAACACTTGTTTCGGTGTTTTATAGTGTCTTGTTGTTAGTCTTCCTGGCTTTGATTATAAGACATTAATCTACAAGGTTTTTCAACAATTTTTTCTTTTCATAGTGTCTTGTTGTTAGGTCTTTCTTTGATCATAAACATTAATCTATTGTTTTCAAATTGTTTACTTTCATAGTGATTGTTGTTATCTTTCCTGGCTTTAATCATAAAATATCTAAAGGTTTTAACTTTGTAAATGTTTCATAGTGTCTTGTTTTTCTTTCCTACTTTGATCAAAACATATTTCTAAATTTTGCACATTGTTATTTTATATTCTGTTGTTTCTTTGTTTGTATAAAAAATACACTTTTGCCAATTTTTTTTATTTTCATAGTATTAATTATTTTTTTTAGTTCTTATTTTTTTAATTTTGAGATTTTGTTTTTTAATTACATTGTTCATGGATTACAAAATGTTCTGGATTAAATCACAATTTCATTTCTTTTGAAATATAATTTAAAAACGTTATTCAAATTAAAGAATTTTTAACGACAATTATTTCAAGGAAATTATTTTAAAATCATCCAAGAACAAAACACGAGCTTTAAGAAAAAATAAATACAGTTCGGCACAATGAAATACTGATAAAAGTGTATTGCAAAATTTTATGATTTTCATAAATGATCAAAACCAGAGGCAGCACAAAAATTTGTTAAATGCTTTTTTAATCAATAGCACTACTTTATGATCTTTTTTTCTCATAAAAATATGAACATTTTCATTAATTTGACTAAAAAATCCATTTCTTATCTTTGTAATTCTGTACTTTTTTATAAAAATTAAAGGATAATATTTTTTCAATATTTAGTTATCTCTTTAACAAATTACACTAAAAATATTAAATTATTTAAACTATTTTAAGGAATTTATTTTATAGAAATATTTTAAATATAGAAAAAAAATCATTTTTTAAAAAAATAATTATTAATTTGATATGATTTTTTATTGAAAATTTTAATTTTTATATCAAAAGAGAACACAAAAAATTATTATGACACTTTTTTAATAAATAATTTATATCGTTTTTTGCTGCATAAAAATTAACATTTTAATTTATTTATCCGAAAAATTTTTCTTTTGCATTTTTTACCTTTTTTTATAAAAAAATAATTTTTTGTTTAATATTTTATTAATTTTATATAACATCAAAAAAATACATTCTTTAAATTTATTTTTGGGGTTCTTATTTTTAAAAATTTAGCTATTAAGTAATTTTAAGTTAATTTTAGATAAATAAATATAATTCTTTAAATATTTTCCCAAAATTTAAAAACGCTAATTTTTTTATGTACATATATAACCGCAAACCCGAAGTATATCTTAAGTACTTTTGAAAAAATAAATAATGATTTTCAACGGAAACATTTTGAAAATTAACAAAATATTTTTAAAAACTAAAATTTTTAAAATCATTAAGGCTTTCATTTTCAAATATAAAATCAAAGTTATTATTTTAGTTTTGCAACAATACATGTACAAAATTTCCAATGTCTAAGCTAATTTACAAACACGCTTTGTCCACTCCACCACTGTCCCTTAAAATGAATCAGATAAATGACTGTCTTAACCATTCATTTTTCTAATTTCTAAAAAAAACAAAGATGTACAATTATTAAACTGTTATATTTTTATTATTCTGTACACATTATTAATATTGAAGTAATACATTCTTAAAACAAATATATTTTAAGAAACTATAATAACTGGATAAATGTTAAATATCTTTCAACGCATATAAATTTCAATATAAATAGAAAAGCATATTTGCATTAAAAATTTCTTTCAAAGCATGGCATATGTTGTCAATTAGGTATTATATAAGAGCTTAACAAAATGATAAAATATTCTATTTATAGAACAAAAGTGTCTATAATAAAAGTTAATATAGCACGGCATTTATGTACCATTCTTTAACAAGAATGTTTGAGCCTAATTCTGTACTATATGTTCTTCATTTCATTTTGTTAGATATTATGAATGATCTATATTTATCTATGAAAAAGAAAATAAGCTTTATTTACTTGAATAAAACATGACGTACTGAAAAATTTTATGTGCATACATGAAAACTCCGTAACGTAATTCTCTGAATTTAATACGAAGTTTAATATTTAATGTGTTCTGTTACATCAGAATTAAATAATTTGACTAAAACACTATAGTCATTCTCTTTTACAATTATATATATACATATATGGGGGAGGTGTTATGAATATACATTTATGTATGAATTTTATAAAAAGCGATAGAGAATGAGTTAAATATTTTGTATCTATTATATTTTAAAATTTATCGAAATAAACAAAAATGAAAGTAAATCATCAGAATTTTACAAATTATAACAAATATTGAAGACACTAGCAGGGAGTTATTGTGCATTTCTCTATGTAAACTAGTAAAAAATTATCTTAATGGATATTAATATAAGTGTATATGTAGGATTTTTAAATATAGGATTTTGCCCCTTATATTAGAGCTATATAATTATAAACAAAATCTCCAACTCTAACTCACCTTTCTGAATTTCTAAATATTTATTTATTCTTTTTGCTATCAATTCCTCTGTACATATTTTTCATCATTTATACATATCTTTCTCATAAAGTGAATAGTTTTGTTCAGAAAGGCCGGCAAGTAATTTAAAGATGCAATCAATTTATTGACTTTTCGAATTTACCAAGTACCTTGTTGAAAGTTCACTTATGACTACATATCTCAAATATCCAATTAAATTAATGGCTTACTCCCTTGGAACGATGACTTTCATCTTCCCTTTATTAGAAATCAAGTTCCACCGTAAGTAATAAAACAAAATACTGTTTTTGTAAAAATATTTCCTTCTGGAAATAATTTAATTATTTTTTTATCCTATGAAAGTTTATTTGTAAACATACACAAAGAAAATGTACCAAAAGATAAGACAAATAATTTATTAATAATAGGTGAATATTGTAACATATTTATGAGAGTTCTCATAATAAAACTAGTTTCTCTTCATTATAGAAGTTTTTGGAATTACAGTATAACCTGTTTATACCGAAACCTATATACCTTGAATTTGTTTCAATTATGTCCCTTGATTAATATATCTTGCATTCTTTTCTGTTTAACTCTCCTTCTTTTCTGTTTTTACTTTATATTTTTCTATAACTCTAAAACTCCATATCACGAAATTTAAATTCTAGCATTTGATTACCTAGATTGCAAAGTTGGTGGATCAGGAAAAAGATTGAGTTCAACAGTTTTGCTGCTTTACTTGTTACGATGGCATTCCCCAATGGTTTACAGGTACAATGAACCAATGCCACCTATTATGTCAATAAACGTTGCTGCCATCTCACAGAATGTTATATTTGTATTACTCCTACAGTCAGGTACTCTAGAAAAAATAATCACAATTCATTATCCAAATGTCCCTCAAATGTAAGAACAATTTTTTCACAATGGATTTTAATGGATCCCTCTACCCTCTACCCCCCAAACCCATACTCTACAGTCAAAAAAAGATTTAGAAACCCTGAGCCATAGTTTTAACCATCGACGTCAACCGAGGATGAAGAATATACAGCAGATTTTGTTCATCGACAACCTAACCTCGTACTCAGCCATGAATGAATGATCTCGTCTGGATTTAGAGTTAACTAAAAGTAAATCCCAACTTCAGCAGCAGAATCTCTCTAAAACGTATTACTGAGCAAACCATGAAGCACTCGAGTTACTGAGAGCATCGGCATCTTAGAATAAATGTTTCAAACTTTTGTGCGGATAACGAAACTCTTCCTACCCGAACCCCATCTCTTATCCAAAACTGTTGCTTTATATTTTTATTATTTTGGGATGTATGGGAAAGGAAAAGGGGGATTGAAACCTAGAATTTAACGAAAATAAATGATAATTCTTCGGAAAAACCCAGAGAAATGCTAATTTTATTTTTTTTTTCTTGCTATTTCAGGAAAAAAATCTCAAAAAGATCTTCCTCCTCACTACAAATGTTTATGTTTTAGAACTTTTTCACCTCTCGAGCCACTCAGAAGAAATTTAAATAATCGTTTTCCTATCTCCAAATAGAATACATAGTCATAAAATTACTGAAAATTGATAAAATAGGCGAGGATCTACATACAAAAAATGGTGATGATGAAAAGGGGAGCTCACGCTGGTACTCAGGTGACATTACATAAGAGTCAGTAGGACTAATATCAGTTGGGTTTGGTTGGTTTGGAGTGCTACGGTCTACTTTTTGCAACACGAGAGCTAATGAGACCGGGATCTACAGCTTAAAGCCGATTCCGAACGGATACGAACATTAATGACACAGTGGGATTCGAACCCACGAACTCCGGTACCAAAGGTCAGCACACTGACCAATCGGCCATCGTTCGGCAATCTCAGTCTCAGGGATTTTCATGCAGGACAATTTCGCTGCTCAACAGTTCCAAATCCCCCTACTGCTCGGATGATTCCAACTGTCTGTAGTTGATATAAAACAATAGATTCCGGTTTAGTTACCCTTACTGTAATAAAATATTCATCATAGCGATTTATACCAAACTAAACCTTACACCTGAAATTGTTTTATGAAAAGATAATTTTTACAAAGTAATTTACAATGGTTATAAAAATCATTATCTTTATTTGTGAAAAATATTCATTTGAGAACAGTTTTATTTATTTAGTTAGTTATTATTTATGTATTTTACATGGTATCTTCTGAATTTTATCTGAATTTTTTCTGAATTTTAACAGAAATGTGCTTTAATTGAGACTAAATTTGTTTAAATTTGTTTGGATACAAAGTATTAAAATTGATGGGAGTCTTCTGATTGTTTGAGCATATAACTCATTCCTCTAGAATATCTGTCAAATTCAAAGAGGCGCAGCTTTTTTCCACATAGTTTTCTTAGTTAATTGTGTATCTAATGCGATCCAAAATCAATACTCGATAAATAGTTAGAAACAACAATAGAACTGAAAAATAAATCAACAATTATCTGCTTCGCTAGTTTTAGTATATCTTGACTTTGGAAACATTTAATAAGTATTTGATATCATTCTTAAATTTTATCAAAAATTAAATGCAAATATAAACGGAATAGTAATATGTCCCATTTACTTTAGAAACTTACAAATATCAAATATCCCACGAAAATACTAAACATAAAAACATTTTACACAATACAGTGATTGTATGCTTTCAAGTGTGTCCATTATAATTGTTCAATAAAGTCCTCAATTATGCATCATTTTGCATTACAAGAAGCCACATTTAAATTGGGGCCCATTAAACTCTGAGAAACTTGCTCAGCGTGTATATTTGTTATTTTATGCGGACAGAAAAGCCTTCTGTCAGCCGTTTAAATTCTCAGTGGCTTAATCAGTTTATCCAATGGTATCCATAATATACTCATAAGAGACTGCAAATCGTTTATTTTGTCGAAGTGTACTATAAAGTGAGTTAAAATCATCTATAAATATGTATTTAAATTGTTTCATTTGCTTCATATTTTATTTTTTCATCTAAACATTTGGTATATAATTGATCATTGTAAAATCAGTCAACTTTTCTTAATCGTTTTTTTTTTTTAATTTTACTCTATGAGATAAAGATCTATGATTTTAACAAAAGGTTACTGGTGCTATTATAATTAGAAAATAATCTCTCTATCAGTTTTAAAGTTTAAGTAAATTTTATTATTTTATTTCATATAATTCATTAAGCAATATCTCTTTAAAAATGTTATTTCACTTTATGTAAAGAATATATAATAAAACAATTTGTATTTAAAGTTTTTTTAATTACTTATTTTTTTAATAATCATAATAAAAATAAAAACATCTTTTTTAATATTAAATAAAGTGTTGTCAACAATTAAAAGATTGTCAATTCCCAAATTAATTTCGTGAACCCCCCCATACAAACCAATGTATTGAATGCAATAATTTGAGAAGTACATAATATGTAGTCACAAGTTTTCTTTAATGTCTTTCAATACGATTTATAATTTTAAGAATTAATGATCCAATCAGATATTTTATTACAGTAACAAATGTTTTAGGAATACTATATACTAGCATTCAACACTCCTCTACATCAGTTCTTCTCAAACTTTGATAATTTGTCACCCAATTTCTATTTAATTTCCCTCGTGAACCCACCCCCATACAATACCAATGTATTGAATGCAATAATGAGTTGAGAAGTACATAATATGTAGTCACAAGTTTTCTTTAATGTCTTTCAATACGATTTATAATTTTAAGAATTAATGATCCCAATCAGATATTTTATTACAGTAACAAATGTTTTAGGAATACTATATACTAGCATTCAACACTCCTCTACATCAGTTCTTCTCAAACTTTGATAATTTGTCACCCAATTTCTATTTAATTTCCCTCGTGAACCCACCCCCATACAATACCAATGTATTGAATGCAATAATGAATTGAGAAGTACATAATATGTAGTCACAAGTTTTCTTTAATGTCTTTCAATACGATTTATAATTTTAAGAATTAATGATCTCAATCAGATATTTTATTACAGTAACAAATGTTTTAGGAATACTATATGCTAGCATTCAACACTCCTTTACATCAGTTCTTCTCAAACTTTGATAATTTGTCCCCCAATTTCTATTTAATTTCCCTCTTGAACCCACCCTCATACAATACCAATGTATTGAATACAATAATAATATACTCTAACGTGAAATACGATCTCAATTATAAACCGTATAAGTCATTAAGATAAGTATTAAATTTATGATTTTTGACATCACCACTCCGATTCGTAGGTAAAATCAGAACCCATGCTATATGTGTCTAGCTCCATAATTTTCTAAACTGAAAACACATTTGCAAACATTTAACACATTTCGTATACTATAATCAATTCCAACATCCTATCTTTGTGAAACCGAATTTTCTGCTTTGGCTGCTTTGAAAAAAAAATATAAATCTCATCTAAATATAGAAGCAAATCTTTGCCAATTTCTAATATTAAACCTTCTTTTTAATATCTATGTTCAGCAAGATAAGCCCATGTGACTAACTAGTATTACTAAATCTGCTCTATATTCAGAATTGATAAACTAATTATCTAATACATTGTGCAGCACTGATACATTATCATTATATAGTATCAGTGTAAATGTGTTTTTCATTTTTATTATATGACAATCTATTTTCATTTGTTTATTTTCAATAAGTTAATATTTAAAAAAAATAATCTTTTGTTTTAGATATACTTACGCCCTCCACGTAGGGTTTTCGAGCTACCAAGAAGGGCACGTATCACAACTGAGCCTACTGCTCTACATTTAAGTTATTCCGTGAAGTAGAAAACAAAATTAAGAGGGTCTGGGACACAAAATTCTAATTTTTAATTATAATCCCTTTGTAATGAAAATCTTCCCTCAACTACATGCTTATACCAGAATTACTATGTATACAAACAATTTTTATTTTATTTAAATTCAATTTAAAAAACTTTGATATTTTAAAGTTTAAAGGGATTTTAAATTTGGTACAACTCTTGAACCCACAATTTGATAAATCAATTATACAACAACCCTCTTTTAAAAATATTTTTTCACATTTATGTAACGAATATATAATAAAATAATTTGTCTCCCGGGTTTGATAAAATAATACTTAACTTTTCTTTCATAAAGTAAAAAAAATTCTATTTTTTATCTTGTGAGCAAGACTGT
>CM063498.1:111896332-111956332 GCA_032207245.1 Pardosa pseudoannulata
CGATACAAACATTTATTTCTATTAAGATTAAAATAATTTTTTACTATATTAATTCGTAAACCTAAAGGGAAATCTTTTTTAAGTGCGTATCTAAGGAAAGTATGAATACACACACACACACACACACACACACACACACACACACATATATATATATATATATATATATATATATATATATATATATATATATATATATATATATATATATATATATATATAGAGAGAGAGAGAGAGAGAGAGAGGGGGGGGGAAGAAAGAGGATGTTTGAAAAGTAAGTCTATAAATTTCTCAAAGTGATCTTTGACTTTTATCACTTTCAAATAATAATATGTGAAATATTTCTTCGAAAAATAATTATTTATTTTCAGAAATTTATCATTCAATAACAATTTTTTTACCCTCGGAGAGATTTTTTTTTAGCTTAGGGAACAAAATAAAGTCTTTTCGTGCCAGGTTCGATGAGTAGTAGGGATGGTAACGTATTTCAAACCATAGTTTAGGGGTATTGCTATCTCTGAAGTGAAGCCTGGACTGACCTGGCCGGAGTATTGGCCTGGTGAAACAAAATATTTTATTTTGTAAATGTGGCAGTTAGTCTACAAATTCTGTCTTTAACTTGTAAAATAAAGTTGCAGAAATGGTACTCCAGAACGATTCTCCATAAATTGTATTAAGGACGAAATAAAGAAAAAGGTGAACGGTAGAGCATGCACATATATATAGCACTGTGAGAAGAGTTTGAAATGTATTTGTGGTGTTTTCTTGGCATTTCTGTAATTTTTTCATGGTATATAGCGGATTATAGTTGCTGCCTAAGTATAATGTATCCATATGAAAATTCTGCAGATAATATCTGGAGGATTTTAGTCGAGATCGGAAATTTAGAAGAGGTTGCTCGTGTAACTACCGTTTCCCTGGAGATATGAATTTCTTACAGAACCGTGTCACATGATGGAAGAACATTTCACAAGACAGAAGCAACTGTCTGAGTACTTACTCGTCCTGATTCACTTCCAACTATGGCAGTGGATTTGGTTTGGTTTGGTTTGGAGCGCTACGGTCTACTTTTTGCACACGAGGGCTAATGAGACTGGGACCTACTACTTAAAGCCGACTCCGAACGGCTACGAACATCCATGCCAATGTGGGATTCAATTCCACAAACTCCGGTTCCGAAGGCCAGCACCCTAACCATTCGGCCATCATTCGGCACTATGGCAGTGGAAGACCAGTTTCTTGTCCTGCAGTCAAAGATATATCAGTGATATACAGATTGAGAAATACTGGAATTATTGTAATAGACTATTGTAGAGTAGTATTGTAATAGACTATTGTAGAGCATGATCTGGAATGCTATATCAAAAGTATGAATTTTGCCTGACAACTAGTACAGTTTATGCACTAGAACTGGATAGACAGATAGTGTGATCAAATACTGTTAAGGGATGAAAATCTATTTAAATTAACTAGCTAATCTTAACGTATGCATATCTGAACAGATTTGGGTAACGTGAAATAGCATCTAGTAACATCACTGACCGGGTCTTGTTGAACGTTAGGTACAACCTCTTTTCACTCTTGTTAGTGTATGTATCAGTGTTGTTACATAGGTGCCCTATCCATTTTCTTAAAAGTCTCAATCACTGGTCCAAGCTATTGTATCAATGATAGCTGTCCTTAAGTGCGTCTGAGAACAGTTCATTTTCATGAACGTTAGCCCTATATCTTTTTGGGGAAGTATCTGTCCCAGAAATGTTAAGTAGTAATGATACTCAATATATGAATTGACTTCCGATATCTCTGTATGTATATCTAATTGAATACTATCGTAATACTCTGGGAAGACATATGGTAGCATGACACCAGTTCCCAGCATTCATTACAAATCTGAGATTACAACGTCAAGAGAAATGAATCATGATACCCTAACAGCTAGCTGACAGCATCATAATCAGTACAAATAGGTGGTACAAATACATATGATGGTAGTATGAAGCTAGGAGTGATCATATTCTCTGTTAAATAGCCGCAAGTCATATGGACATTAACGTTTCTGTAATTACTTGCATATAGCTCGTCATATGGCGTAACCTGTAAAATTTTTAATGTTCCGGAATTGTAAAGTACTATATGAGGCAATAAAAAAAATGGTTTGTTTCGTAGCACAGAATTATCTCGTAAAAACTCAATAATTTGTTTATTTTCATGCTCCTCTAAAGTCTCCCGATACTGTAAATGCACTTTAGAATCCTTTTGAATTCATTTAGTCAAACCACATGGTTATGTATAAAAAACAAACAAAATGATGAACAAGCTTCTTACTTTTATATATTAACTTAAACGCTAGATATTTATTACTCCTTGAAATAGACTCCTAGAATTTTATGAAAATAATTTGTTGTTGATACCGATGATCAATTATTTTTTATTGCAAAAATAATTTGTTTCATTTACAACAGTGATAAACCGCATGAAAATAATGCAGACAATATTTAAATAATTTAAAATAAGAAATGATTGATAAGAGGATAAATGAGGGATGAAAAGAATGACGTCATAATGCTAGAAAAAATGTTCGTTTTACCTATTTATTACTTGACAAATTGATAAATTTAATAGCCCGCTCTTAACCTTTGAAAACAGAGCTTGAAATAATGGCATTAAAAGCTCGAAAATGAGAGGAAGGGGGGGATTATTTTTAACAGTATTTTTCACTGTGATATGAAGCATATCTATACCAATTTATTTTAGAATCGGATCGATAGTTTAGGAGAAGATAAAATTTACTCGCTTGAATTTTGCTAACCCTAATTCATCAAGAATCTAATATGGATGCCTCTATCCACTCCAGGTCCAACTTCATAAATTCGAGGACAGAAGGAGACTGTTATTTTATAGGGGAATCACGAGGAAATTTTGTGTCGATTTCGAACAGTACGAAGTAATACTATATTTTAAAACCTGCACCATTTTTAATTTTTGACACACTTTTATATGTGCATACATTACGTAAAACTGAGTATCACTTAAAACCTCCTTTTTAATTATTAACTCCAAGCGTTTTCAGTTCTCCTTGGAAATCCGCTCTATGGTATTTACTTTTTTTCTAGTTAATGATAAAATCATCAACCAAATCTTTACTCGAGATTTCATCTTTTTCCGTGATAAATGGATGAAAGCAAACGTTTAATTGCATATAAATTTCTTTTCGCAAACAGAAAATATTTTCGGAAAAGCAAGTCGAGATGTCGTAATAATGAATGTAGTCAATTACCCGTTAGAAGGTTAGCCGAAAATAGGTTTTAAATTACTATGATTCAGCTTTTCCGAGTGCTTCTTAAATAGGATATTTTTTCTAAAACTGTTAATAAATGAAATAATTAATGAATTCTAGATGTCATTAATTATTCGTGCTCGTATTTAATGATAATTACGCAATATTATGCAAATATTAGTTTATTTTCTAGAGAAATATTTGCTAATGATGTCTTTTAAATTTTTAAACATCCTAAAATATATTATTATATGCGTTTAGTTTCTTTTACTTTTCTTAAAAGAATTATTATTAAGGTATAACTGTAACTTAAAGAGTAGTATTATTTTTGTAACTTTAAACATTAAAAAAATTGTGTTAAAACATTGTGTACGGGTACATTTCGCAGCGGAATTGTACTGGGAGAGGGCGTTTTGCGCGTAAATTTAGTTATTCAGTTAAATCTCAATAGATCGAAAATTATTTAATTTTTTAACCAACTTTTAGTATTTTATATTGAAATATATAAACAAATATATAAATATAAATATATAAATAACAACCATAAGAGGTCTTTAAACAAAAAATATATTTTTCAGTGGATAAATTTATAATAGTATCTTAGATATGAAAAATCAAATAGAAATAGTAGTATATAGTTTTAATTTTTGCGAATTATGCTGTATATAAACATTTTTACATTATAAAAGAATTAAAGACAAGAACATTCAGCTTAGTTTTCCTGTATATACAGTTATTTTTGTACCCACAAACAAACCATGTTGTTACACTAACCCTTACTAGTACGTGACCCGCGCTTAAGTATCAATCGTCAGAAAACGTACTAGTACGTGTCCCGCATACAATGTGTTTATGCTAAAGAGGATTTTATAAATGCCAAAGAGTGATTTTATAAATGCGAAAGAGTGGTTGAAGTTTCGAATATTTTTTAATCACATAACAGTTAGTTACAATGTTTATTAAATTTAATAAACAATGTAACAAAATTTATTTTATTAACTTTTCAGAACAAAATCACTTTTTAGTTGATTATGTTAATAACTTCAGGCCCTATTTACTTTCATTTGTTATGTAATTTCGCCTTATTTTAATTGAAATCTACATTATTAACTATATCTATGTTATTAACCATAAGATTTTTGTAAACAAAAAATGTTTTTTTAGTGGATAAATTTATAATATATTTTTAGTGGGTAAATTAATAATTGTATCTTAGATATGAAAAATTAAATAGAAATAGTATTATACAGTTTTAATTTTTTCCCGTTTTATGGTAAAAACTAGTTTTATTTGTCTAAATATTTCCAGAATCTATATAGTAGAAAAGAACATTCGGCGGCAAGAACGTTCGGTATTAGCCGTTATTTTTTTACCTACAAACAATCCATTTTGTTACATTAACCGGTGCTAGTTCGTGACCCGCTCTCAAGTATGAATCATCAGAAAACGTACTACAGTCAAACTCGTTTATAACGAGCATAAAGAGACCGTAACATTTACTCGGTAAATCCGAGTTCTCGTAATAAACGGGTCCTTAAGACAGGCTTACAACCAGAAGCGGGGAGAGTTTGGGAGGACAAATGACTGAGTTTACTTAAAATTTTAATTAATACTTACTTTAATTACATTAATTAATTTAATTAAATACTTTTCTTTCTATATTAACAATTAACCCCCCAACCAAGCGAAAAGATTCTAGTTGCGCTACATTCTTAAAGGAAAGAAACAATAAACGGAAAGAAAAATAAAGAAAAAGATTCTTACCAAAACATTTATTTTTTCATTAATCTACATATTTAAAATTGTAGTTAGCGTACTCTGAACTCGTTCCCTGTGTCTTTTCTATGCTATTGTTCTTCGGAGAAGACTCATCATATGGAAAACACAATCACTGATATCCCTCCCTATTGACATTGAAATGCTGGAGGGATTTTTCCTACAAAAGTATTAAACCGGAGAAGGTAAAAAAAAGATAAGACAGAAAGACTAGAAAGATGAGAAAAAAGATTGCAAGACAGAAAAATATTGCTCGCTAAAACTAGGTCTTGCTCGTTAAAAGCGATTTCTGTTCCATAGACTTAACATTGATCCAACCAAATATTCTCGCTTTCCTCGGTAAATCCGAGTTCTCGTTAAATCAGAGCTCGTTATAAACGAGTTCGACTGTAGTACGCATCCTGCGCTCAAGTACCAATCGTCAGAAAACGTACTAGTACGTGTCCCGCATACAATGTGTTAATGCTAAAGAGTGATTTTATAAATGCCAAAGAGTGGTTGAAGTTTTGAATATTTTTTTAATCACATAACAGTTAGTTACAATGTTTATTAAATTTAATAAACAATGTAACAAAATCTATTTTATTAACTTTTCAGAACAAAATCACTTTTTAGTTGATTATGTTAATAACTTTAGGCCCTATTTACTTTCATTTGTTATGTAATTTTGCCTTATTTTAATTGAAATCTATGTTATTAACTATATCTATGTTATTAACCATAAGATTTTTGTAAACAAAAAATGTTTTTTTTAGTGGGTAAATTTATAATAATATCGTAGATATGAAAAATTAAATAGAAATAGTATTATATAGTTTTAATTTTTTCCCGTTCTATGGTAAAAACTAGTTTTTATTTGTCTAAATTTTTCCAGAATCTATATAGTAGACAAGAACATTCGGCTTCGTTTTCCTGTGTATACCGTTATTTTTGTACACTAACCGGTACTAGTACGTGACCCGCTGTCAAGGATGAATCATCAGAAAAAGTACTACAGTCAAACTCGTTTATAACGAGCACAAAGGGACCGTAACATTTACTCGTTAAATCCGAGTGCTCGTAATAAACGGGTCCTTAAGGCAGGCTTACAACCAGAAGCGGGGAGGGCTTGGGAGGACAAATGACTGAGTTTACTTAAAATTTTAATTAATACTTACTTTAATTGCATTAATTTATTTAATTAAATACTTTTCTTTCTATATTAACAATTAACCCCCCCAACCAAGCCAAAAGATTCTAGTTGCGCTACAGTCTTAAAGGAAAGAAACAATAAACGGAAAGAAAAATGAAGGAAAAGATTCTTACCAAAACATTTATTTTTTTTTCATTAATCTACATATTTAAAATTGTAGTTTGTTAGCGTACTCTGAACTCGTTCCCTGTCTCTTTTCTATGCTATTGTTCTTCGGAGAAGACTCATCACATGGAAAACATAATCACTGATATCCCTCCCTATTGACATTGAAATGCTGGAGGGATTTTTCCTACAAAAGTATTAAACCGGAGAAGGAAAAAAAAGATAAGACAGAAAGACTAGAAAGATGAGAAAAAAGATTGCAAGAGAGAAATATATTGCTCCCTAAAACTAGGTCTTGCTCGTTAAAAGCGATTTCTGTTCCATAGACTTAAAATTGATCCTACCAAATATCCTCAATTCCCTCGGTAAATCCGAGTTCTCGTTAAATTAGAGCTCGTTATAAACGAGTTCGACTGTAGTACGCATCCCGCGATCAAGTACCAATCGTCAGAAAACGTACTAGTACGTGTCCCGCATACAATGTGTTAATGCTAAAGAGTGATTTTATAAATGCCAAAGAGTGGTTGAAGTTTCGAATATTTTTTAATCACATAACAGTTAGTTACAATGTTTATTAAATTTAATAAACAATGTAACAAAATCTATTTTATTAACTTTTCAGAACAAAATCACTTTTTAGTTGATTATGTTAATAACTTTAGGCCCTATTTACTTTCATTTGTTATGTAATTTTGCCTTATTTTAATTGAAATCTATGTTATTAATCATAAGATTTTTGTAAACAAAAAATATTTTTTTTAATGCTACTGCTTGAAAATTTGAATTACGGTTGGCAGCCATTTTGAGTCCTGTGTAATAAAATTGCTTTTATTATTTTAATTATATGTGCTTGTAGAAGTAAAATTTTCAAAATCTAAACGATGTTTATCATATAACATTACTTCAGAACTATACCGCGAGTTCTTATATATATATATATATATATATATATATATATTATATATATATATATATATATATATATATATATATTTATATATATATATATATATATATATATATATATACATATACATATACATATATATATATATATATATACATATATATATATAATATATATATATGTATATGTATATATATGTGTATATTATATATATATATATATATATATATACATATATATATATTATACATATATATATATATATACATTTATAATAGTATCGTAGATATGAAAAATTAAATAGAAATAGTAGTATATAGATTTAATTTTTTCCCGTTCTATGGTTCCGCATCGACTGATATAAAAACTAGTTTTTATTTGTCTAAATATTTACAGAATCTATATAGTAGACAAGGCCATTCGGCTTCGTTTTCCTTTATATACCGTTATTTTAGTACCCACAAACAAACCATGTTGTTACACTAACCTGTACTAGTACGTGACCCGCTCTCAAGTATCAATCGTCAGAAAACGTACTAGTACGTGTCCCGCATACAGTGTGTTAAAATATCATAAAAAGTAAACTCGGAAATCTAACAAAATATTTCGTTTCTAAGAAATAGAGCTTTCTAAAAATTTACTTATATATATATTTTCTTTCGCATTAGTAGGTGAAGTATAATCTCCTTTATTCTGCTTTTCAGAACCGAATAGTAGTTAAAAATATCAAAATAGAATATTGTAAGGTGAAATAAGTTTACTTGAAATAAATGGGAAGAAAAAGAAAACCTATTTCACTCTGGAAGTTAAACAGGAAATGAGACAGAAGTAAATTTTCTTTTTTCAGACTTTTTGTTGGAAACCTTTTTTCTTTTGAGGTATTTTCCATCTAACATTGTTTTCGCGAATTTTCGCGTTGCTAGGGAACTATGTAACCAGGATAAATTTATGCAGCCTGCAAGTCGTTACCTTCGCAAAAGTTGTCTGCTTATCGGTTGCATTATTTCAAATGGAAGTATCGAACGGATACATTAGACATGGAAATAAATTTATCAGCATATGACCTACCGACGGTATTAAAATAGAAAAGTGTCTCTTTTATTTTTCTTGTTTTTTTATTTTTCAGTTTTCGCATTTGGTCCAAGCTCCGCCTTTCAGAATTTCGTTGTGACATTTTCAGCTCCGCATATGTTTATTGAGGTATTATTTCTTTTATTTCTTATGAAATGTTTCTTCAAATATATTGTCTATCTATATGCCTTAATACAAAATTATGCTACTGCTTGAAAATTTGAATTACTATTGGCAGCCATTTTGAGTCCTGTGTAATAAAATTCCTTTTATTATTTTAATTATATGTGCTTGTCGAAGTTAAATTCTCAAAATCTAAACGATGTTTATCATATAACATTACTTCAGAAATATACCGCGAGTTCTTATATATATATATATATATATATATATATATATATATATATATATATATATATATATATATATATATATATATATATATATATATATATATATATATATATATATATATATATATATATATATATATATATTTATATATATATATATATATATATATATATATATATATACATATATATATATATATAAATATATATATATATATATATATATATATATATATACATATATATATATATATATATATATATATTATATATATATATATATACATATATATATATATATATATATATACATATATATATATATATATATATATATATATACATATATATATATATATATATATATATATATATATATATATATATATATATATATATATATATATACATATATATACATATATATATACATATATATATATATATATATATATATATATATATATATATATATATATATATATATATATATATATATATATATATATATATATATATATATATATATATATATATATATATATTTATATAATAACGTATTAGCTAAGCTATGTGCATTGTGATTTTTCTCCATTGAAATAAAGTTTGATAATCGTTAAAAACTTCGTCAGACTTGTAGACGATTTCCAGTTAAGAATTTGTTAATTTATGTTACTTTTATTACCAATTTTTCAAAGTTTCTACAGTCTAAGAGAATAACTGTTGTATTTCAGATATAATTTTAATCACATCTTTAGACGTTTTAGGCAATGTGTTATAAACCCGTCTATTTAAAAATTTAAAAACATTTTAAAAAATAATTTCAAATTTAATCTCTGATTGCATAGCGTGCATCCCAGAATTTTACTACTGATCACTTGAATACATTACGAGGTCTTATATATGAACAATCCGTTAAATGCATAACGTGCTTTTATCCAATGAAATAATGTTTGCTATTCCATAATTCAAAATGCAATCTCAAACATGTGTTGTGTTGTAAATTGATCAAACCCTTTTCTCATTCAGATCATCACATATATTCCGCGTTTCCTTTGCTGTTATAGGAGATTTTTGAATAAGTTTTCTTCCTGTGCATGTAGTTATGCCAACAGAGATAACTTGAACTATATTTATTTTTATATTTTATAAAACTCTTTCTGTACTTGTATATCCCATTATTATCGAAAATTTCAATCAGTCGTTTGGTTTTTAATTACATTTCCTGTTCTTCTTCTTACTATGCTCAAACTGTATGATGTGAAAATAAAACATGACGTTCAAATACTAGTGTGATGGGGAATTCTTTATTATATATATATATATATATATATATATATATATATATATATATATATATATATATATATATATATATATATAAATATATATATATATATTATATAATACCTTTGTATTGTAAGGGACGCCCCGAACTTTACACTTAAAAACTTCTTTTGAAGTAATGCCCCTTTTATTTTCCTCAGCCCGGGCATTAGTGTCTGCCAATGTCCCGCTATATGTTAGAAAGAAGCACATCATTCGTCGTGGCCGAACTTAACTTTTTATTATCATATATTAAAAATTGCACAAAATCCGAGATTGTCTGAACCGCACGGTGTCATAACTCTCTATGAACCTTCTAGAGACGGCTAGAATGTGTGGAAAAAATGCATATGTATATATATATATATATATATATTATATATATATACATATATATATATATATATATATATACTGCTATATATACAGATATATATATATATGTATATATATATATATATATATATATATATATCTATATATTTTCTGTTTTGGGAATCATAGATAAGAATTTCGGGGTTACGCTGAAGGAATAAATATATATCTTCGTTAAATATTATATATATATATATATATATATATATATATATATATATATATATATATATATATATATATACATACATATGTACATACACTCAAGATCCAAAACATTATGACCACCTATCAATAACGAGTTGGTCCACCTTTGGCGAGTAACACCGCTTCAACCAGCCTTGGTATGGATGCCACGTCCTTGGTAGATGGACAGAGATAGATTGTACCAAATGTTTAACCAACGGTTACGCAAATCCGAGCTTTTGCATAGAGCATTATAAACCTGGTATATATTTTGATATTTATTTTTTATTTTTCTCCATAGCTCTTAATTGTGGATTTGCTTGCATTACTTTTCTCAACTCTTTTGAATTTTTTTGATACATTTGTTATCTATCTATCTTTATTTATATATTATACATACACATATATATATAAATGTATATATATTTATGTATGTATATATGTATGTATATAAGTTATATATAAGTCTGATATCTTGGTAGCTCATTTTACCTATATATATATATATATATATATATATATATATTCTATATATTATATATTTATATATATATATATATATATATATATATATATATATATATATATATTTATGTATGTATGTATGTATGTATATAAGTTATATATAAGTCTGACATCTTGGGTAGCTCATTTTACTTCCTTTCTTATATATATATATATATATATATATTATATATATATATATATATTATACATACACATATATATATAAATGTATATATATTTATGTATGTATATATGTATGTATATAAGTTATATATAAGTCTGATATCTTGGTAGTACATTTTACCTCCTTTCATTAGATATTACACCTATTGATAGTTTTAGAATGAACAAAAAACTACGCATCTCGGCCTCGCAACACGGTTTTAGCAACTAAGATTAGTATTGGAGGATGATAAGACAATATTAAAAGGCAATATATTAAGTGCATCACACCATTTATTTATTTTCATTCATTCCATAATAATTCTTTTTTAGATGTCAGCATTTACAAAATATACTTTATAAAGATTATGTAGTACGAAATATAAAGAAATAATAAATATAAAACTTGTTTACCACATTATACCTAAATATACGCTTTTTACCAAAAAAGAACATAACATTAACTTAACACATTGTGTGCAGGTACATTTCACAGTGGAATTATACCGGGCGAGGGTATTTTGCCCGTAAAGTTAGTTATTCAGTTAAATCTCAATAGATAGAAAATTATTTAATTTTTTAACCAACTTTTCGTATGTTATATTTATATATATATATATATATATATATATATATATATATATATATATATATATATATATATATATATATATATATATATATATATATATATATATATATATATAAATATATATACATATATATAATATTTTCACAAGGATAAATAAAAAGTTAATTTTAAGTCTAAATTGATTTTTTAATCAATCTTCCCGTTCTGTGGTTCCGCGTCGACTAAAGTAAAAACTAGTTTTTAATTGTCTAGACTTTTCCAGAATATATGTAGCGGACAAGAACATTCAGCTTGGCTTTCCTGTATATACCGTTATTTTTGTAACCGCAAACAAACCATATTGTTACACTAACCCGTACTATAATAATACGTGACCTGAACTCGAGTATCAATCGTCAGAAAACGTACTAGTAGGTGTCTCGCATGTAATGTGTTAATATAATAATGTTAATGAACTTATTTCCTTAAATCAATTCTCAAAAAAACTTTTTGAATCGACAAAAAAAAATTTATGCGTCATTATTGGGAAAAAAAAGTTTTACAAAGAGTTACTGTACTCTAATTTTTCAGTGACATTGTCAGAGAAATAAGTTGAAACAACAAACACAAGCTTGCCTGGGCTAACATTTTCATCTACTTGGAAGTTTTGAAATATCGTGACTGGACCAGCAAAGCCATAAATTACTAGACGTTAAACAATATATATGACTACAATACTGACCAAACAAGTCTTGGTCACTTTTATTTATTTGCCAGCTCTTTAAAAAATGTTTCTTCCTTTTGTGGGTAATGTGCCGTTTATACCGATGAGAATCTTTAGGAGTGCACCCAGAGGGATTTAGTTGTTTAGGAGAACAAACTCCCTGAGATAGAATTCCCTTTACACTCATTTGTTTATTCTTCCGGCCTTGACCAATCGTAAATTTTTTGGTGCAAAGACTTTGGAGTTTAGATCTGTACTCTGAGAAATCATTTAAACTTTAAGAAAGATGTCTAATTGTTTATCTACTTTTATTTCGAATACCTATTTAATACTACTAGTCATACGATATTCAGCACATAAATGCCTAACATCCCTTTTTAGGGACAGCTATAAGAAGTAATTTGTAGATTTTTTGTCTTTTATCTTTCTGAATTTTGCTGTCTAGCAAAGGTAATTCTATACTTAATTTCTTCAGTTCTTTTAATCAGTTTTGAATGTAAAATTGCTTTTCACCTATCTATGCCTAGCTTCTTTTATAACAACAGCTAATAGAGTATTTTTAGTACAGTTATCTCATATATAGTTTTCCTTTTCTGCAAAGGTATTGCAATCCTACAAGAAACGTGCCAATATTTTCAGTATCAGATGTTATTTATAATTTTCACATTTATATCAGCCTTTAAGAAACTTTCAAATCCCTTCTATAAATTCATTTTTTCGGCAGGGACATCGGCTGAAACTCGACAAATACCTTTGTCTATTTTAAAGATTTCTTTTTCAGTATTATGTTTACATATTATACCAAATAAATCATTACCCTCACATTTTTTCCTTTTTTGTAAATGACATTCTTTGATATTTAAAATGACAGCAGATTACTAAAGCACTCAGGATGTAAAGTTTAGATTAACATCTTGAAACAAGTAAACCATTGCAAGACATCATATCTGGATATTTAACACCAAGAGTTTTTAGATCATAGTATTAAAATAACGTGACAGTTGAGATATTTGGATTTAATTTATTAATCTTAATACTCTTAAAGACGAGAAATTTTAGTAATTAAGTCAATTTAAGCCTCCTCAATTGGAATGTTTTCGAAATTCAAATCCCCTAAGAAAATGAATGCTTTTAATGGATGAAATTTATCACATATAGTTTTGTATCTTTATTCGAAAGTGAAAAGTATTTTTGTAACTAAAGAATATTTTACTTAGAATACTAATGATCAAACATGTAAATATCTCATTAACTAATCTTCTATTTTTCTTGTATCTTGTAAATTTAAAAATGTCTCATAGCACATTTATCAAGTCTATTTGAATAATTTAAAACAAATGTAGGCTTTAAAAAGTTATAGCAACATATCGTTTCAGAAAATGCAATGTTTTCTTCTGTTTCAATTTTTCTCTTTGTTTTTCTTCATGTTATGCAATGACGAGGAAGAAGGAGGTAATGGAATATATTTAATTGAATACTAGAGAGAAAATTTAAAATTAGATTTGCACTCGTGTACAAAATATAGACGCTGTATATTGCAAAGTTACGACTGACTTTAGTTAAGTTTTGTAGTTTGTACAATCTTTATTTTTAAGAGCTATCAAGGGATTTACACTAATACATTAAAATGTATATGGTTATAGAATGTGTATCATTTTATCTGACGGAGCAATTTGTATATTTTTATAACAAATGTATGCTTTAAAAAGTTATAGCAAAACATCGTTCAATAAAGTTCTGTTTCCTTCTGTTACAGCTTTTCTCTTTTTTTCTTCATTATATGCAATGACGAGGAAGAAGGGGGGTAATGGAATATATTTATTTGAAAACTAGAGAGAAAGTTTGAAATTAGATTTGCACTCCTGTACATATATCGTCGCTGTATATTGCAAAGTTATGACTGACTTTAGTTAAGTTTTGTAGTTTGTATAATCCTTATATTTAAGCGCTATCAAGGGTTTTACACTAATACATTAAAATGTATATGGTTATAGAATGTGTATCATTATAGCTGATGGTACAATTTGTATATTTTTATAACATTTTGTATTGCATTATGCATGAGAAATTATTCTTCCGAGAAAGTTATCACAAAGTTTATTTTAACAGTCTCAAATAATACTGTAGAAAATTTTGTTGATGAAATCGTAGCCCTAAAGTTTTGCAAAAGAAAACAAATTAAGTTGGGGTCACTCTAAATTTACAAATAAAAATACATTTTATCAAATCTAAGAAATCCGATTTGTGCTTACATTGCTCTAGCATACCGCCCGTCATATGACGAGATCAGTAAAGTTTTTAATTTTCTAGAATTGTAAAGTAACGTATGAGGCTGGTTTTTTGGCTGAGAATTATCTAATAATCTTCATATTCCTCTAAAGTCTCCCGATAATGTGAATGCAGTTAAAAATCATGTTGAATGCATTTAAAAAGATAATTTAAAGTTTTCTTAGCTACTTCGAAATTATCTTTGAGTTATTCCAAATTGTTTGCCACAGTAATTAATAGAGGTAAAGGAATGAAACTATCATTTTCACTACATCCTGGAGGTAGATAGAATTTGTTGTTAATACTGGTGATAAAATTTTCCTTGCAACAAAAAATAATCGATGATTAAATTTAAAATTATCACATATGTGCCTAATGTATTATTTAAGCCAAATATATAAGAAAATTATTTACGTAATACCTAAGTTCAATGATAAAACGTATGAAAATAATGCAGACGATATTTAAATAATTTAAAACAAAAAATGATTAAATGAGATGGTTAAAGGAATGACGTCCTAATGCTAGAAAAAAAGGGATGGATTTCGAAAGTTTTAAATACCACAGTATATTTCCCTATGATATGAAGCGTACTTATACCAATTTATTTTAGAATCGCTTCAGTAGGAGAAGATAAATTCTACTTGCTTTGAATTTTGCTAACTCTAAATCATCAAGAATCTAATAAGGATGCCTCTATCCATTCCAGGTCCAACCGCTCCATAAATTTGAGGACAGACGGACAGATAACTCAGTCTTTTATTATATATGGGATTCTAATTAACACATCTATTGTTATGCATAGATCTATACATTTAAAGCCAAAACTACAGCATTTTAAATATATTTATAAACAACTGTATATGTATATATATTTATGTATATATACATTCATATATGGGGCTGTGCGTGTGTGAAAGCATATAAGAGGAGGTTGGTGAAGTAAAGAGGATTATATATTAAACACAAACTCACTATGAAACAATTCAAAATGTACTGCAACTTTAGCTCCTGAAAATACAATCACTTTTCCGCCGCTTTCAATATCACGAATCATACAATATTGAATCCAATTAGTTTAGAATTAGTAATTCGACTAAACATTCTTGTCTATTGTGTTAGAGTAGTACTTCGAAATCCTTCTACTTTTACAAAATCTGGTGCGCTTGTTCTAAACAGACTATAACAAAGCATAAATATTGCAATGCCATGTTGGCCACTTTCCAAAAGGGGTATTTGTTGGAGTATATATATTTTATCCGAGGATTCCGTTACAGAAAGTGATTCGAGAATTCCATTAATGTTTTGTTTCGGTGCTCAAATTATTTGAACAAAGAGTGTCATTCGAGAAAAAAGTTTTCCCGGTTCTTCTTCACGGAGCTTTGTATCAATCTTCATTTGAAAGTACACCCTTGCACTTTCTTTATTCTTCTACAGAAAAGGGAAAAAGATCATGTTTTTTTAAATATATAATTATTAGTGAATCATCTGTAAATGGAAGATCATAGAATAAAGGTTATGTAAATTTATTTTTTCTCTACGATGTGAAGTCAATAGAAATATGAAATTTAAATTGATAAACTTCATGTCACTTGAATTGAAAGTAATATTCAATAGTCTAAAACTTCTTATAAAACACAAATGAACTTAGAAATAATAAAATTATATATCTATTAAGTATTTATCTAACTTATCCATATATTTATACGAGATTTACCGAAGTCTGGAAGAAAAATAAAGGAAAATAGCTTTTTCAATTATATAAATGCTTTAATGAAGAAATGAATATATGGCAGGGAAAAATTTTAAATTTTACAGTACAGATTTTTATCACCATACTACAAGCTGTGCACCATGAACACACTTTCAGTCTTTTTTGGAAACAAGAATAAAGGTCTGTGATGTTGTTCATAAGATATTTTGCATTCTGTGAAGAATCTTACGAGGTAGGGCGTCAGTATGTATAGATTCTTTATAGTTAACCAGCTCATTAACATGGTATAGCAACCGAAAGTTCTACAAATCTTGAAGGTCAAGATGTTTGGATGTTCTACGAGTTAGATTCTAATTGTTATATATTACCTCAGGCAAATACCCTGAGCAAGAAAATTTGGATGAGCAAATATTTATGCAATGTGATTTCCTTTAATGGTATATATGTATATATACAAGTGGTATTAGCTCAGCATTAGAAACTTGGAATTTGGAAGGGGATACAGAGGTTGGCTTGTGTACTAGGCACAAAATGATCATAATTGGACGCTTCCTCTGAGGTTAGTCCATCACTCACTAATGTTATCAATAACTCTTGCTCTTGAAGTTAAAAGTGAGAATGAATACCGTATTGTAGCAGATGGTCATAAATATCAGACCCATCAACCCTGACACTAAAATTGCATACAGTATCTTGAGGTAGATGTCGCCAGACACTTGGAAGTTTAAAAAATATGGCTCAATTATATCGTCTATTGTCACACCACACATGAACGTTTGAGTCATTATGTTCATGTGTCTAGAACTCGAGATGATCTACTCCCCCCCTCATATTCAACAATTATGAACATTCCCTTTCCCGGACACATGAAAGAGGAATCACTGAAGAAAAGAATGAAGACGATAACTGCATTTTTATCCCTATTTCTTGTAGCATAAGTCCAAAAATTTATCCTAAGATGCAGTTGACTTTAGAGAAAAGAATTAATGACAGGAACGTATTATTATCCTTAAACATTGAATAGATTGAAAAAAATCATTCTGGTGTCATTGTCTTCTGCCGTCAATGCAGGCACATAAGTGTGTAAGTTTTTATTTTAATATCTTCCCACACTACCCTTATATTACACGTACATCTAAAAGATATCCATGCAAAATTTCAATTTTCCTCTATTAAATATGTGTTGCTGCTTTAAAATATTCCTATAATTTCTTATTGTTTACTTTTTCCAAACTTTTAGTAAACTCTATATATATATATAGATATAATATAAATACTAAAGCGTTCACATATCCGTTTGTTCATGGGCATGCGTGTGGGTGTGTGATATACTGCGGAATCAGCAATGGATGCTGACTGTGTAAAACGTCGACAATCATCAGCAAGTTCGGTGCTCATCCAAAATTACCTGAATGTTAAAAGTAATTCGCTCAAAGTTCTTTTGCTGTGTCTAGACTCAACAAAGATAATGCATTCCAGTTTCGTCATTATTTGACTTTAAATTTAAGAGACCTATTTACAGCCAAATATTTTTCAACACTACATTTTATTGACATTAAAACTTCAAAAAAAAGGAGTAGCACTGCTGCACTTTCGTGAGATAAGACAATTGTCAGAAAAACAATAGAACGTTGACTTCCTCAAGCAAGACATTGCACATTTCTCAGACTATGCAGTTAATTCAGTCTCTCTGCAGTTTGTTAGCAGGCCAGTTGGTCCTTAAAAACTGAAAAATTTAACGATTAAACACACATCCCGTGAGACTGGACATGAACAAAGAAGTAAAAAATGCAAGTTGATTAAGTTTTTTATTGAAGTTCTTTTATTATAACAGTATGAGATTAAATTTGGGAAAATAATTTAAATGCGTTTAGATTTAATTTTTAAAATGTATACATGTAAATGGCACGTTCCGAGTGATCAAGGGATGGAAGATACATATTAGTTCGTGTATACAAAATTCTTTATTGTATTTCTCTGTTTATGGCTGATTCATTTAAATATCCTTTGTTCACATTTTGGGACAACAAACGTGGAGAGTGTTACCATCCCGACTCCCCTCTCAGAAGTGCCTTATGAATTTGCTTACCTAAACAAATCCCTCTTGTCTACTTCCACGTCACCTTCTTTACTCTGTATGGTTCCACTCGAGGACGTGCTTTTCTTCTATTACGTTATCTTTAAAGAGTTCCAACTATTTTTAATTATAACTCGCTTGATTCTTAACCCCGATTTTTAAACCTAGCATGCATATATATATATATATATATATATATATATATATATATATATATATATATATATATATATATATATATATATATATATATATATATATATATATATATATATATATATATATATATATATATATATATATATATATATATATATATATATATATATATATATATATATATATATGTGTGTGTGTGTGTGTGTGTGCGCGCGTTAGCAATATTTTTTAGATTTAGGACAAAAAATATTTAATTTTATTTCAAATAGCCATACTGGTTTCTAAACTCACTGACTAGAATATCAACTGTTTTTAAATTTTCTATTTGTTACATACTCCAATAATATTTATCTTTATCATATATTAATAATATCTGAAAATAAAAAAACTCTGTCATTTAATCTTTTCTTAAAATGTCTCCTCTAAATTATCTCAATTTCCTTTGAAATAACTGAAATAAGCTCACAAAGGCATTTTTCTATGTATTATTCTCATTGCAAGTGCGATAGTCTTTTTAATTTAATATTCGTAGCATATAAAAATATGAATACATTTACTATTTGAAAAAGCACTTCAGTGTATTGAGGTTTTGTGTTAGTTAACCACCAGATTCGAGAATGTCAACAAAACTCGTTGAATTGCACAAAAATAGCCTTTATTTCAAAAGATCTCAGATAAAAAGACGTCATTTAAACTCTTCAATCAGATAAAGCGTATTTTCTTTCGATTTGACTCAAATGTGATTTCTCATTTATTTCTTCAATATAAATTCCTCTTTGCTGCTACGAGGTTTTTTAATAAAATACTGATCATAAATATAAAAAAGAAATATTAAAGTTTTCGTCGTATCCTAGGGAATATAAAATTCCAGAGATAAATATAATGAATACAAGAATATAATTCAAAATATACGAAACATATAAAAATAATATTAATAATTTTACTTTTTTTTCTAGATATGTTGAAATATGGTAATAAATGACTTTCATCATAGTGTTATAATGCAAAATGTTTTTCAATTTTACTTTTTGTCTTGAAGCGGTACTTGCACAGTGTATCTGTTAATGCCTTAGTGGTATTTTATTTCTTTAAAATGACGTAAAAAGTAATAAGCTTAAATGCTCTTAAACTGTTGAAAAGTAAGGTGTTAGTGAGAAGTCTTACCATGTCACTGTTGACTTACGATCTTAAAAAATTACGAAATAGTTCCCTCCTTTCTAACAAAAAAGAAATCATAAGTGATCCTTCATCTCTACATACGAGTTGCCCTCTCTACGAACCGCATAATACCCGCAAAATCTACTGATACTTCTGAACAATTTTAACAACAATCAAAACATCCATAATGCACAACTACAGATACTAACTAAAAAGATTTTTTAAAAAATGGTACAACTTGATCAGTAACCTCACCACATGAGCACATCCAAACTGCACGAATCCAGTAATACTAAAGAACTTTCTAGATGAGAAATTATTGAAAAAAGCGGCGGGTGGTCACGTGCACCAATGAGGCTTAAATAAAGAGGCAGGGTTGCCACTGCAAAGCTGCAATGTCAGGGTAGCAAAATCTAAACAGTCATCGCCCGGCAAAACGCTCAAAAAAGCCGCCAAATTTGGCGACAAAAGCCGGAGCGTAAATATCGCATCTGTACCGACAATTGCAATCTTAGTGCAACTGACATTGTTATTCTGGGAAATAAAAAATAAATTTAGATGATGCTCAAGGTATTGTTTAGTCATCCTGGACAGGGATGGAGTCACCATATTTTTCACAGACATTCTTTGATATGATAAGAGGGTCGCTTTGATATTAAAATGTCTTCAGACCAAACTACGAGATGCTCAGACAGTATAACAGGTACTAACGATACCAACTGATGACAGATGGCAGCACATGATGTTTATTGTTGTATTTTATCTCTTGGGAAAACTAAGGTGAATGTAGAATTGAAGAAATAATTCTATTTAAAAGCATAGTATAATTTGAACAATAACAAATCGACTGCTGTAATGTAAATTTAGTATCGCCAAATTTTATACTTTTATTCTGAAAATGTTTTCAAGTCTTCTTGATGGTGAATCATATCATGAGTTGTACTTCTAGTTAGTTTGGTTTTATTGAAAATATTGTAGGAGCTAACTGGAATTATAATATACAGGAATTATTGTCGTGTAGTCCTTGTTTTTATTTGAGTATTTACCTGTGATCAAATTAATAGTGGGAATTTATTTTGATTGCGTTGTGTAAAAGTATTTTAGTACTAAATTTAACCACAGGTTCTGAGAAACTACAGACATCAGATATGAAAATAAACTAAAAAAAAAGCTAAATTAACAGCATCCGAAACTAGCTTCATATAAAAAAAGTAAATTTATTATAATATATATACACCTATGTACATACAAACTGATGCTAATTTTCATAAACTATGCTTTGTCAACATCTTCTAAATTAGTTCTGGCAATATTTTTTAATACTTAAATAATTATGTAAATATAAAGGAGAGGACCTAATCTCAATTTCAAAATGTATGTAAAAGGGGTACCTCTGGGGAGTGAAAATGGTGTGCCCGGAACACTGCTGGTTGATGGGTATCTATGGATCTTTCGTCGGTCTGGTCAGGGGCTTCCTCCTGAGTGTTTGAGGTGCGGCCGTGCTATTTGATGCAGGAACCCTTCCTGTCGGACTTGGCTGGACTCTCGAACTCGTTCCGTCGGACTTCTCTCCTCGTCTGGACTATCGAACACCTTCTGTCGGACTCTCCTCTAGTCTCGACTCTCGAACACCTTCTGTCGGACTCTCCTCTAGTCTCGACTATCGAACACCTTTTTGGGGGACTTCCGAACATCTTCTCAATTTTTAGATTTTTCTTATTTTATTAATTTCAACCTTGTCCCCTCTTCCTTCTTATCGTCCAATCGGGATAGTTGTAAGAATCTCATTGGTCTGCTTAAACCCCGCCTTGAGACCGCCAACGTGAAAAACCTTATCCCTTCTAATTGGGCACTGTCCCTTAGGGACTCATAAATACTCCACAAAGGTACATTCTTATTTAATGTCAAGTACGGAGACGGGATTCTAATCTGGGACTGGGATCAGAACCCCACCCGAGACCACCATACAAGACAACAATATCCGTAGAATATAATTTTATGGTCCTCTGTCTTTTTACAAAGATGTGATGAGGTCAGATTTAGATCCCGAGCATTTTACTTCTTGTATGAATGAATCAATTATATTACTGATCTAAATAGCCTCATCACAATTATTTTATTTATTATAACTGGAATTACAATAAAGTAATAAAGTTTCCTCTTTGCCAAGTATTAATATCCAAATATATCACTTTTACGCCAAAATATACTTGGAATGTACGTATCCTACAAAAGTATTTGCAATATACCCCGTTTCATAGCTAATTATGTACACGGAGACCAAAAGTCCTGCTAGAAGTAGCTACTGTATTCATAAAGAACAATTCCTGTAATCAGAGTAACTAACATTAGAAATTATTGTTTTACAATAATTTCTATTGTTAAAATATTATAATTTTAAGATTTATTAAGCCAATGCACTGCTTATTGATAGCTTAATGACACAATTCAACATGATTCGTTTAATGTATGTTATTTTGCTTACCACAACATTACTCAAAATTCAATAAGTGCATCAATCATAAAAATATTAATCTTTATTGAGAAAAATAGAAACAGGCACACAGAATTCTTTTTAAAGCAGTAATGGAAATGTAATACTTTGTCAACCTAAAATAATATTTAAGTGGTTAAGCCTTTTAGTTTTTTGTATAATGTCTTATTTAAAACCACTTGTTTAGTTGCTAAATACTTTTATTTCTTTAAAATAATCTTAACATTTAAATAGCAACTAATGAAATTCCCAATTGAGAAACAAATAGTTCCTTTATATTAACAAAATACAGGAAAAGCAAAATGTTTGTATATATTACAATAATCCATATTTTTAATCGGAAAATTATGCTTATACATGTAACAAAAAGAGAAACATAATTTTGTTAAGATTTATTTTTACAAGTCCTTTTAGTTGGAGAAATTAAGGAAAAATATATTTTTAAAATGCTAAAATAGAAATAGTTTAAGATCTAATCAGTTTGATAATGCATATTTCACTTAACTATTTGTGCATTGCCAAGTTTCATACTTATTTTAATTGAATACCTAATATTTAATTAAACTGCGAAGATTAAACTACGAGATTATAAGTAACTGCATGAATGGCAATTTACGATCAGCTTAGTAACACAATTCATCACCAAACCTGCGTAATCATCAATGAATAATTGCCTCAATAATTTATTCGTAAATTGTATACTCACCCTTCAGCAGACAGTTTGTGGGGACTTGGCTAATATCTCAGGTTAAAGTAATTAAAATCTAAGATTGTTAAACAAGCAAAAAACGTATGTTTCTACGTCTGAGCTATGTACAAAAGAAGTCTAACGATTTTGATAAAATTCAACCATTGAAATTCCTGAATAATTAAACAGGATGCCCAACATGATTTCTTTGTACGCCTGCTATGTTATCTCTTTTTTATTTTGTAGAATGTGACAGAATCCTCGTTTAAGCATTACCTATAAGATTAAAAATAGATTTCTTTTCTCAAGGTATCCACATTATCTTTAAGCCCATTGGCGTTGGGGTAGCGCTTCGAGTTAGTTCACAGGTCCGAGGTTCGATCCCCAGGCTGGGCAAGGTTGACTCAGCCTTTTATCCCCTCAGTGGATAGAGAAACTGACGAGCAAGTATGCTTGGGCACTAAGAACTGGGGTTTCCGTGTAAGGCTTACCACCTAGCCGTAACATATGTTTCGCACTCCGGGGCCCTTGGTCTAGATAACGGAGATTGGCACCGTAGGCCCTGCCCCCCTACGGGCTGTTTCACAGGGGAGAGTTATCCACTTTGTCTTTGTAGAGTTTAAGAACTGTCGGTGATTTACAGCTTTAACAATTATTGCATTAAAACTTTTTGTCTCATAAATATTTCATTGTAAACCACATTTCCTCGCTATTACTATACTTCTGTCCCCCCGTAATATATAAACCATAAAAATTTTAGAATATTCGCCAACCGTTTTGCGAACTAAACACATTTTCATAGGTTACAAATGCATCACACAAATGCCCTTAAATACAAAATGCACAAAACATAATAATAGCATAGAACTCTTTGTAAAAAAATACGTCAGGTGCTGCCATCTATGATTATAAGCAAAATAAAGAATTTTAATACAATTTACACTTATGATATAATGGTCCAAACACGACGTGGTCCAAACACGACAGGTATTCGACGTGGTACTTACAGAAAAGGAATATCATGTCAAGTTTGACTCGATATTAGAGCACCATTAGTCCTCACAAAGGTGTTTATTTTCCACATACGGGCTTTAGAAAATCTAAAATTAACTTTTGGACATTTTAAACATTTTCTTTCAATAATACACCAGCATATCTCGATGTACATACTTTAAAAGAATCGGCGAGATTCTTTCAAGCTTGAATGATGCTGTATTCAGATGCACGAGCATTAGAAAACAATATCGGCATGTATGCAGGAATGCGATCCTTAAAAACTAATATATTTTTCAGTGTATAAGGAATCCAGAGAGAAAGATTCAAAATACAGGCTCGGGGTATTATCTTAGCTTCAAGAAATCCGATAAGAACTTTTCTTAAGGAGAATGGAAACTTTCACTGCGCTGCAAGATGTTCTGCTTACTAAAGGTAGTATTTTAGGATGTTTTTTTACATCCTTGCTGCATACAAAATGTATTTTAATTGCAGAAACTTTAAGTAAACTCAAATTTTTTTAGTTCATTAAGAATAAAGACCAGAAATCTGACCCTTTTAATGCAAATATGTATTTCTTTATATTTTATAGTCCCTATATTAATATACTTTTCCTATATTTTTATCCCAATAGACAAGTATTTTTTGAGTTGAAAAACCTTTAAAATAATTGTAATAATTTTTCATGCAATATATACTTATACTTTCTAATGTTTAGAATAATTTTTTTCTTACATCGTTAATAATGATTTAACATTTTAAAGATTATTTCTTTTTACAAGTATGGATTTCACTACATTTTATGAATATTGCAATAATTTTTTGTTCAACATATATTTTCTCCCATTTAGAATAATTTTTTTTTGCATAATTAATAAGGATTTAACATTTTAAAGATTATTTCATTTTACAAGTATGGATTTCCCTACTTTATATAGCC
The DNA here is from genome assembly GCA_032207245.1 of Pardosa pseudoannulata. Classification (NCBI taxonomy): domain Eukaryota; kingdom Metazoa; phylum Arthropoda; class Arachnida; order Araneae; family Lycosidae; genus Pardosa; species Pardosa pseudoannulata. Next base: position 111,921,356 of record CM063498.1, read on the forward strand.
CCTATATTAATATATTTTCCCTATATTTTTATTCCTATATAAAGTGTTTTTTTTTGAGTTGAAAAACCTTCAAAATAATTGTTACAATTTTTGATTCAATATAAACTTATACTTTATCCTTTTTATTTAAACTTATACTTTATCCTTTCCTTATTAAAATGTTTCTTATATCATTAAAAAAATGAACATTTTAAAGATTATTTCCTTTTACAATTATAGATTTCCCTATATTTTATAGCCCCTATATTAATTTTCTTATAATTTTATCCCTATATGCAAGTATTTTTTTTGTTGTTGTTGAAAAACCTTCAGAATAAATGTAATAATTTTTGATTCAATATAAACTTATGCTTTCTCCTCTTGAATATTTTCTTACATCATGAATAAGAATTTAACATATTAAAAATTATTTCGTTTTTCTTATATGTAGAAATGCATTTTTATAAACGTAATATAAGTACTAGAAGCGAAAAAATAATACAGAAATCCACTTTTCCCTAAATTTATAAATTTATAAATTTGAAATTAAACTTTTATATCAAATAACAGTCATTCATCATTTTTCTTCTGTGAACCTCTTTTATTTTAATATGATCAGTATATTTTATTTTATAAATACCGATAAAAGCTATTTTTGTTTACTTTCAATTTCATAACAATTTTATTTTTTAAAATTATAAATATTAAATGTTTTTAATACTTTGGCTGCAGAATAAAACAGATATTTTACTTCAATCTGAAATAAATATTTACTGTGTAATATAAATATTCCAAAAGCAATCCTGAGGGTAAATTAATTTCATGCATCGGATTTCATATTTTTTATGTTATTTTGAAAAATATACTAATTGCAATGATAAAGCTAAATACTTTTAAGTTAAAGCCATATTAAAGAGCATGTGAATGATTCCTGTTAAAAATAAGACGAACATTTTATTGTATGTTAAATTTTAAAAAAGATCTGTTATAATTTTAATGCTCGAAAGTTAAACTAAATTCCGTTAAAAATTTAGTTTTTTATATATTTCCAATGTAATGACATAGTCTTCAATAAACCTTATTCTAAATTAGAAGGGAAAAATTGAGATTTTTTAACCCCTCCTTGTGTTAAATAAAGATTTTAATTCTCTACGCAAAATATTCATAATTTTGTAAAATATAATTCATTTCCTAATCGGTCTTATCAATCTCTAATACCACTTTGTATTAAAGAACTTTGCATAAATTTTTAAAAAGAGCTGTTATAATTGTAATGCTCAAAAGCTAAAAGTAAATCCAGTTAAACATTTAGTTTTTTATATATGTTTCCAGTGTAATGACATAGTCTACAATAAACCTTCTTCTAAATTAGAAGGAAAAAATTGAGATTTTTTTAACCCCTCCTAGTGTTAGAGATTTTAATTCTCTACACAAAATAATCATAATTTTGTAAAATATAATTCATTTCCTAATCGGTCTTATCAATCTTTAATACCTCTTTGTATTAAAGCACTTTGCATAAATTTAAAAAAAAGCTGTTATAATTTTAATGCTCAAAAGCTGAAACTAAATCCAGTTAAACATTTAGTTTTTTATATATATTTCCAGTGTAATGACATAGTCTACAATAAACCTTCTTCTAAATTAGAAGGAAAAAAATTCAGATTTTTTTAACCCCTCCTTGTGTTAACTAGAAATTTTAATTCTCTACACAAAATATTCATAATTTTGTAAAATATAATTCATTTCCTAATCGATCTTATCAATCTTTAATACCTCTTTGTATCTCCAGAAACGTTTACGAAATGATTGCGCATTACCAACGCTTCCGAAAAGTTTACTTACTCCAAAGGGATTACGCATAAATGATATTCCCTTAGTCGTAATCTAATGAAAAGATAACGCGTGTGATAGATAAACATATCATAAAACCGTCTAATTGGCACGCACCTCAGAAGCAGGGTTAATTAACGCGAAAAAAAAACAGAGAGGAAATCTGATAGGCTCTTTTCGACAAAATGTATTAAGTACTTCATGAGCTCCAATCTAAAGAAATCGATTCTTCTTGTGGAAAGAATGACCTTCAACCCATTTTTCTTCTCTTCCATAAAATCTGTTACATGGAACAAATAAGTGAGTTTATTTACGGTAATGAGAGTAATAAAGACATGGAAAAATAATATGTTTATTTACCCTCAGATAATGAATATGGCAGTGCATTTGCTTTGTTTTAGGACTCTAATTCTATTCCCTGACTATTTGACTGGCATGTGCTTTTTTATTTACGGTAGTATTTACAGCGTCGAAAATCCAGTAATAACATAGGATGCATTATTCTGACAGACTTTTTATTGATAATACTTCAGTACATAACATATAAAAATGTATTACGAGGATTACTCTGAAATTTTTGAGATACAATCAGACAAGAATTTACAAAATAAAAATAAAGATTTAATTTTAAAATACAAAGTATTTTAACACAGGAGACGATTTTTTACTGACTTACTTCAACTTGTTTAGCGTAGAATAAATTTTAAACAGAAGAGAAAATGGAGTTGACGCGAGCACATTTTCGCGCTATAATTTTCTACGATTTTAAAGCAGGATTAAATCAAGAAGAATGCTTTCAACGGTTGCACTTGGCATTTGGTGATGAATCTCCAGCTCGTGCTACTGTATTTAGGTGGTTTAAAGAATTTAGAAGAGGTAGCAATTTTCTTCAGGATGAAAAACACATAGGAAGGCCACCGTCGTCAGTAATCCAGGATAACGTGTCTGCAATACAAAAAATGTTAATAGAAGATAATCGCTGTACCTATCAAATTATACAGAAGGAACTTAACATTAGATCCGCAGCCATACACAAAATTATTAATGTAGAATTACATATTGAAAAAGTAGTTTGCCGTTGAGTTCCCTATAATCCAATTGATCACCAAAAAGGGAAGCCTGTCAGAATTAGTAAAAAAACTCTTAAATTACTAAATGATGGTGGCCACTGCATCATTTCTAAAATTGTAACGGGTGATGAAACGTACATAACGTTTTTGGACGGTCCAACACGTCAAGAATGCAAACTATGGGTCATTGAAGATGATCGTACTCCAACAATGGTGAAAATACAATGCACACTGAAAAAAGTGATGTATGCCGTTTTCTTCAGAAGTATGGAATTGGTCAAAGCCATCAAGTTAGAAGGACAGAAGGCAATAACAGCAAACGTGTATACCACTAAATATCGTCCATAAATTCTATAAGAAGTGAATGTTAGGGGACTAACGTTTCACCATGACAATGCATCTTCACATACAGCCGGATTAACTGTTGAGTTTCTTAAACAAAAACAAATTAAAGTGATAGAGCATCAGCCGTATTCACCTGATCTAGTTATGTGTGACTTTTCGTTATTCTTTAATCTAAAAAAAAGAACTTACGTGGACGTCGTTTCATTCAGAAAAAGAGATTGATGTAGCTATAAATGCATTTTTTCATCTATTCAAAGAAATGAATGGCTTGAGGAATTTAATCTGTGGAAAATTCGTCTACAAAAGTGTATTGATGCTGGAGGAGGCTACTTTGGACATACCTAAAATTTTGTAAGTATAATTTTAAAAACCTAGATGTATCTCAAAAATTTCAGAGTGACCACCGAATAAGTACAAATGATTGTTTTGCAAACCTATTTTGGTACTTATCCATTTAAATATTGAAAATAGTATTAGTTATTTTCGGTGGCCGAGCACTTTTAGACCTAATATTTACCGTAACATTTATTTAATATGCTTGAAACTATATGAATCCATAAGAGATTTTCGGTAAATGTTAACTTTGTTTACCATGTGCAAACTATTTATTTATCTTATTTTATTTATTTATCTTTAACTATAACCAGTATCTTCACCTTGCTATGGTTGTCGAGACTGCTTGCCTCAGTGGTGAATTCAGCAATGCAGTGGATGATTAATTCCATTCATATGGGCTTCTATCAGCTTGTCACCCTTTGGGATGACATCAATTTGTATCTACTTCTGTCAGGAATTTTATGAAACTGCATTAATTACAATCCTGTTTAAAAATACTGTTAAAAACTGTTACAGTTATTTTGAAAATCAACACAATATTTTCATTAGGAGCATAATTCCTGTTAAGGTAAAACACTGATGATAGTGAAATTTTCTATTTTTCCTAGAATAAAATATCTTTCATTCTTTTTTGAAAAGGATTAACAGATTGAGTGCTCCGAAACATATTTATTTCAGAAAAACTCATTTTTATATACTTTTAGATAAACAGCCTATAAATTAGTCTATACATATTTTATACGCTTCAAATTGCAAAATTTAGAAATATACATGGGCGTTTTAAATATGTATAATAAAAAATTCTTTCTTTTGTAAAACGCCTAAATTCATATTTAATAATAATTATACTGTATGTTGTTTGTAAGAAGTATATTCATTACATTATGTTGGATATTAAAAATCTCTTTTTGTTTACCATTTTTAATTATATTCTAAATTTCCATGGGATAAAAAACAAGTATATTCATTACATTGTGTTAGATATTAAAAATCTGTTTTTGTTTACCATTTTTAATTATATTCTAAAATTCCATGGGATAAAAATATCGAAATACGAGACAAATTATTCCAACCTAAAAGCTACCAATTTAAGAGAATTAAAATTCTTACACTTTTAAATAAAAATCGGACGTAATTGAAAATTTTAGTGACATAAATGCATACACATTTTGATAATGTTGCGTTAATTTTAAATATTCTTAATTAAAAGCATCCTATTTTTTATTTGTAGATGTTGGTATATTTTTAAACAAAATGGAGGTCAATATATAAGTTAGATTTCTATCTTTCATTACAATAGCACCATCTGAAAATCATATATTCGTTGTACATTTCCTTAAATTCTTTCCATGACACTTACTTTTCGGCAAGTTTATAACTTTCTATAGTTATCTAACAAACGGAGTGTTAAAAAAAAGTCGGTTTTTGAAAATATTTAGTAAGCAACTGTTCAGAAATATCAAAGGCTAGGGAAAAAGTTAGGCAGTTCAATTTAAAATAGTATGGCAGATACAAACTTGGAGATATCCATCCTCAAAATTTTACACTCTATTCTATCAACATTAAAGCCATTTAAATTTTCTTATCTTTCAAAAATCAAAATAATCTACTTAATCGTTTAAAATCTTTAGTTAATTAAAAATATTGTCAATGATGCTACAGATTTTCATACAATGCTACAAATTTTACAATCAAGGATAGTAATATGTCTAAAAAAAGTTTTAAAAGTGAAAATGTCGATTATTTCCATAAGGAGTTCCTACTAAATTTTAATTATAACTAAATTTTGATAAGAAAAACTACAGGAAATTATGAAATTGTTTGATTTGTGTAATTTCTGGTAAGATTTCTAAATTAGATATATTTCACTCAGATAATTTCATATAATTTTGTTCTTTATCTAAGATTATGCTTTGAATATATAAAAGGGGAGCATGTACAGTAAAACAAAGGATAATAAATTCATATGATTTAGCCTTAGATAAAATAGACGTGTAATTAGTAAACTGATGTTACGAAATCATTGCATTAATGTACGCAAAGTAAATTAGCATTCCAAAGGAAATCTCAAGTTTTCTACCCACCAAAAAAAGCTGCATTCGAACACACAAATATATTCTTTTATAATTGACGTAGTCCACTTTAGCCTAAGGATATTTTCTAAACTTGAGTGCATACAATCGCTTAGAAATAATCTGATAAATGTTCAGCTAGAAAGGCAAACACTAGCCCATAAAACTATCTAATTAGCAAGATCCGAGAATCGTTGTTAATTATAGAAAACAGAGAAATCTGATAAGGCACCTCTCACGGAAATGCATTTAGCACTTCACGAATTGATCCCCAAAAGAAATTGGGATTTTTTTCTTAAAGATCATCACCTTCAACTTCTTTTTTGTCTTCTCTTATAAAACTTGGGACAGTTCAATAAAAGTGAAAATAAACAAATTTTTTCATGTTATTTGTGCATAATCACTTTTTTTTTCGGATGAAAAAGAGCTCTTTCTTATCCGAAGAACTCTCTACACTTTGAAAGAAGGCTTTTCTCTGTATCACTTAAAGCATTTTTTTACTATTATTTCTTAAGATAAACTTAAATGATATTTCGAATTTCGTCTTTATTTTTTAAAAAAATTGCAAATGTTGGATTGTATATATCATGAAATGTGACAGTAATGACATTTTACTCTGAACTGTGGCTATGAAAACTAAACGGATTTCTAAAATGTTTATTTAAAATATTATCTAAAATAAAAAACAAAATATATATTCCTTAATTGCGGAGGTATCTGAAGAACTCTTTACACTTTGAAAGAATACCTTTCTTACTTTTTTTACAATTATTTCTTAAGATAAACTTAAATGATATTTAGAATTTCGTCTTTATTTTAAAAAAATTGCAAATACTGGATAATATATCTCATGAAATGTGACAGTAATGACATTTCATAATTGAATTGTGGCCATGAAAACTAAACGAATTTCTAAAATATTTATTTAAAAAATTATCTGAAATAAAACCCTAAAAATGTATTCCTCAATTGCGGATGATATATACTATTTAATAAATATTTAAGATGTTGATAGTTAGATTTACAAGAATTTAATAACCGTCTACATAATTATGGAAGGGTTGAGGCATCAGACAACTGATGTTTTAATTCTTCTAATAGGTCTTGACTTAGTAATTAGAATGTTATTCGAAGAAATCTTGACATTGTGGGAACTGGTCTGATAGAATGGACATCCACAGTGTATAATCATCCATACTACGAACATCCAGAAAGTAAGTTTCCCGATGTTTTCCTCTTTAATGTAAACAGAATTAGCCGTGTCAATTGCTCGTGCGTAACTGATCCATGACGTATTAACCCTCCGAGTGGTACACACCGAGGAAAAAAGTCTCCAAAAATACGGTAAAGTTTCATTGTGTCAGTGACCAAAGTGTTCTATGATTTTTTACTTCACCCTTTGTCGAATAGTTTGGAATACGGGAAACCCACCCTCATTACTGTCCCTTTACTTCCGGTTATAAATAGATATATAAATAGACATTATAGATTGTTAATTTTTAATACACATAAAGCTCGTCAAGTCTCGAAGATCATCCCATAAGAAATAATGGGTTCTAAAAGTACAAATAAAAATATTCTTTAAGAGAATGATTTCTATCTTTTTTACGAAAGTCATCCAAGCTATTTATGTGGTGCAATTAGAGATACATCTGTTACCGCAAACGAAATACTTCGAAATAGAGATTTACAAAGCCATGAAAAGCTATCAGCGTCTTTGTGCCTCAGAGGTTATGTGTGCAGTTTCTAAACAATCGACCTGACCCTCCTACCTCAAAACTCCATAGGAGAAAACACTGGCAGAAATGTACATTGCATCCATTTTCGGAACGTTTTGGAGGTCGAAAATTGTACGGGACAACCGCTTTGAAGACATAATCTGTTTGGTGGAATTGTACGTGCGAACCACTTAGGGTTAATCATATGGCAGCTGGACAAGTCCCGATTCGTGCCAGTAGCGTGGTAACAGTGGTCTGAAATGGAAATTCTAATTCCTTCTCCCGCCGCCTGCAAGGTTCGGTCGATGATCTTGAAGGCACAAAACATTGAGCCAATTGAAATTCATCGTCAGCTCTGCCAGGTCTATGAGCCGAAACTGACACCCGAACACAAAATTCAACACTTAGGAGCTGCACTGACATTTCTGCTACGGTATCACGATGACGTCTATGAGTTCTTCGGAGGATCTTTACGGGCAATGAGACTTGGATTTCGCACTTTACCCCGGAAACCAAGCAGCAGTCAATGCATTGGCATCATAGTGGATCTTCGGTCAGGACCAAATTCAAACAGACGCTGTCGGTACGGAAAGGGATGTGCACGGTGTTCTGGGACAGGAAGGCTGGTTCCATTCACAGGCGGCAGAGTTCTACGACAGAGGGATACAAAAGTTGATCCCACAATACGACAAATGTCTCAATTCTGGTGGTGGCTATGTTGAAAAATAGCTGAAACATTGCTGTACTTGTTGCCAATAAATTTGTCCATGAATATGTGAGTTCTTTTTTTTTTAAATAGGGAAACTTACTTTCTGGATGCTCCTCGTAGATTTTCAGATAATGGCTGATAATTATATACCTTGAGCTACACTTCTATTACTGCTTGGAATATCTAGCAATTGTACATCTTAAAATTTCATGAATGACCTCTACATTTTCACTTATCAGTCAGTCTCTTAGATCTCATGATTTTGTTGTAAATTTACATTCTCTAGGTTATTTATTTATCATTACTGACGAATAGGAAAGAAGCTATCTTACAAAAATATGTTTCTCTAAACAACTTTAGCAAAAAATATTAGAAATCAAATTTCTAATAGTTAATGTTCTTAATTTCATTAAATATTTGAAGTATTAAAAATGTTGTATAATATTTAAATTTAAAATACTATCAGTAAATAAAGATATTAATTTAGTAAGTTAAGTAATGCACGATAATACAATTATTATTTCACAATTATAGTTAAAATAGATGCATAAAATGCACAATGAAATTAACTTTATTTGGAGTCTTTTATTTTTACTTACTATTTTAAGTTTTATCATATATTTTTTAAATTTCACTATCATGTAGCCAATATTGTTTAACCTCTGCAACATCTGTTTTGTCATTCTGCTATAAACCTTGCAATACTTAATTGAAAAAGTAAATAAACAAATTTAATTTGTTAAAGTTAAAATTTAATTAATATTTGTGCATGAAATGCACACTGAAACTAATTTTATTTAGACTCTTTTATTCTTATTTAATCTTTTAAATTTTCTCATATTTTTTTTTAAATTTCATTCTTGTAATGCTGTTTAACCTCCACTACATTTATTTTATCATTCTGTTATAAACCTTACAACAGTTAATTGAAAGAGTAAATAAGCAAATTTAATTTATTAAAATTAAAATTTAATTAGTATTGGTGCATGGAAGGCACACTGAAGTTGATATTATTTGGATTCTTTTATTCTTATTTAATCATTTAAATTTTCTAATGAGACCATATACAGCTTAAAGCCGATTCAACTTACGGCTACGAACATCCACGCCACTGTGGGATTCGAACCCACGAACGCCATTTAATTTATTAAAATAAAATCTTTCAGCGAAAGGCACACTGAAGTTGATATTATTTGGATTCTTTTATTCTTATTTAATCATTTAAGTTTTATCATATATTTTTTTAATTTAATTATCATAGAAATAATACTGTTCAACTTCCTCAACATTTATTTTATCATTCTGTTATAAACATTGCAACAGTTAATTGAGAGAGTAAATAAACAAATTTAATTTATTAAAATTTAATTAGCATTGGTGCATGAAAGGCACATTGAAATTAATTTTATTTGGACTCTTTTATTCTAATTTAATCTTTTAAGTTTTATCCTATATTTTTTAAATTTCATTATCATATAACCAATACTTTTAAACCACCGCGACATCTATTTTGTCATTCTGCTATAAGCCTTGCAATAGTTAATTGAAAGAGTAAATAAACAAATTTAATTTATTAAAATTAAAATTTAATTAGTATTGGTATATGAAAGGCACACTGAAATTAATTTTATTCGGACTCTTTTATTTTTCCTTAAACTTTTAAGTTTTATCATATATATCTTAAATTTCATTATCATGCAACCAGTTTTCTTTCACCTCTGCAGCATTTATTTTGTCATTCTGCTATAAACCTTGCAATAGTTAGTTGATAGAGTAAATAAACAAATATTTCCATGAACAAAATCAGATTTTTTTTTCTCAAATGGAAAAGAGTTATTTCTAATCCAAACAAGTATCGTCCCTAAGTGGTCCCTTTCACTCCATCGATCAATACATTTTTTTCCTATTTAAGATAGACTTAAATAAAATCTCAAATGCCGCCTTTATTAAGAATTTTTTTAAACATCAATAGTATGTATAAAATAATGTCTGAATTTTAATTCTGAATTGTAGCCGGGAAATCTAAGAGAAACGTCAAAAAGAAAATCGGTAAATTATGATTAATTGCAGAAAAATAATTGTGATGGAAATCTTGCTCAGATTTGTTGAATTCTTTTCAAAAACTCAGATAACTTTGATTTAAAAAAAAGGAACATGAGTCATCCGTAAACGAAAAATGGCTTTCTAATGGAATACAATAATACAAGCATTTCTTTCCATGTAAAATGCTTAAAGAATAAAATATAAATGTACTTATTTAAATACAAGGAAATTTACTTAAATAAATGAATATAAAATACTCAGATCATTATTTCTATCTTAAAAGAGTAGACAGTGAAGAATTTTTCAACAATGATTCTTTTCTTTGTTTTATACATAGAAGTTTTATACATTGTATCGTTTTTATTTTAAAATATTGTACTTTGAATTCTAACCATATCTAAACTACATAGGGATATTCTATTTTCATCATAGAATAGTCATTGCAGTATTACTCATAATTAGAGATATAAAAAAATTCTTACCTTTATGCTCCTTTATAATAAAGTCTAAAGAATTTTAAGTATATATATATATATATATATATATATATATATATATATATATATATATAGATAGATAGATAGATACATACATACCTGTATATATATATATATATATATATACAGGCTGTCCTAGCAAGACCCGATTAACTCTGCACAACCAGATTAGTTGTTTGGAATACATAGAAAATGTCCAAAAATCTATACCTCTACGACTCATAGTTTTCTAGAAATAATGCGAGAAAATGTGTGACTTCATGTCAAGTTTACGAAAAAAACCTTTATTCGAAACATGAACATCTTTGCTAAAAAAAAAATAATAACTAGACATTAAGTAACTTTATCCACATCTTTGCTTGCCATTTACTAACTTTAGTAGGGTCATGCCCATTTATTTTAGTATTTGGAGAAGTTTATGTAGGAAAATGTTCGAAATGTCCAACGCGAATATTGAGGCACTTGAAATGACGTCAAGCTGTTGTTTGAAGAGTATTTTTAAAGGCTGAATGTAGTAGCTACCGGCAATCTTAACATAATAATGTATTCCTCTCAGGAATATTGCGATATGTGTTTAATCTTCGGGTAATTCAAAGGTTATTGCGTTACGGAGTATTCTCGTCGTTATCCATCACGTTCTTCTCGCAATGCCAGCTTGATCAGCAGGCTGGAAGACAAACTTAGAAATACTGGAAGCATATACCTGACAAACAATCTGCACGAAGTTGGTGGAAGAACACACGGTGAGCTTAAGTCAGCACAGGAAAATGCACTTCTTCGGAGGGTGGAAGTCTCTCGAGGTGAGCTGCTGGATTGGGCATCGAGTTTCTGTTTCATGGCCAACACGGTTAAGAGATCTAACATCTTTAAATTTCTTCCTACGGAGCCATCTAAATGAATTGTTTTATCAAGACCTATTACTTCAAAAATTACGTCTTCATGATACATTTCCTTTTGTGGACACTACGATGCTAGAATGTGTACAGTCAACCATTAAACTACGCGCGCTTGCATGACTCCATATGCTCGGGGGACATTATAAACATCTTCCTGTTTAAAACTATGCAAAAACTGATGTTCCACTTCGTCATAAAAAAGTGACTTTTTTCAGAAAGTGTAGTATATTTCATTCTCTCAGGAGCAAAAGCATTAGCTTGCATTTGTTTAAATATACTTGCAATATCACATGAGTTTGATTATTCTTCTAAGTAACATATAGCGCCAACTTATTTCTTACAAGCTGACTGCTTTAAATTGTTCAAGAACTGTAAGCTAAGAACATTGTGCAACCTGTAGGATAACATTATGCTGCGGCGTTTCTCTGGCTGCTTTTGATTTGTATCATAATGTCTAACTGCCAAAATTTAAGAGACTTTAACTTACAACTGATATATATTAATATATATATATACACACACATATTTTACACATATGTATATATATGTAGCATGGGCGAGACTCATTCAAAAGCACAACACATTTTATTTCTGGTGAGATACATGAAGTCCATACAACAGGCAAGCACTTTTGATACCTCATGAACATAGACAACGTGATCCCGCACATACACTTTTCAAGTAGGGATTCCTATGGTTAAAAACTACGAATAATCCCTATGCACAATTGATCACGTGATAAAAAATACCCATGTTTAAAGATAACGCGCTAACTATTGGCTAAAGTAGGACAGACAGAGGCTGAATTAAGTCTATAGCGTGTCTGGATGGAAAAATCAGAATTACCGTGCAAACCCCGAACGTACTTTATGAACAGAAGTTAAATTAACTTTAAAATACGTAAATAGGGGATTTTAATATTATATATATATATATATATATATATATATATATATATATATATATATATATATATATATATATATATATATATATATATATATGTATATATATATATATATATATATATATTACATATATAATATACATATATGTATGTATATATATGTGTGTGTGTATGTATATATATATATATATATATATATATATATATATATATATATATATATATATATATATGTATGTATGTATATGTATTTATATATATGTATATATATATATATATATATATATATATGTATATATATATATATATATATATATATATATATATATATGTATATGTATTTATATATATGTATTTATGTATGTATTTGTGTCTCTGGTACTCTATTTCATTCTCTTCAACTTCGTTTTTGTCGTTTAAAAATTTGCAAAGTTCAATAAGATATGAAATAAACAAATCTTCCCATTCTACTCACTTTATCCGAAGAAAAAGAATTGTTTCTAATCCAAACAAGTCTCCTCACTCTGAATGGATATTTTTTTCTCCATCAGTTAAAACCTTTTTTTTCATTTATTTAGTTAAATAAAATCTCAAAAACTGCCTATATTTAGAATATTTTTGCAAATATTGGATTATATGTATGATGGAATGTGACATTAATGGGATTTCAATTCTGAATTGTGGCCATGAAAGCTAAGCGAAATGTCAAAAAAGGAAATCATTAAATTATGATGAATTGGAGAAAAATCACAATGATTTAAGTCTTCTTGGCACAAATTTGTTGAATTATTTTCGAAAATCAAATGCTTTTCCTTCCAAAAACAGCAAGCGTCATCTGTAAACGAAAGAATGTATTCTAATTGGAAACAAATCAAACATGTGGTGAATTTCTTTCCATGTAAAGAAAAAATACTTAAATATATAAATACAAGCAAAAACAGCGGTGCATTATTTTTTTATCTGGAAAAAGTAGAAAGAAAAGAACTTTTCTAAGAATATTTCATTTATTTATTTTATAGATGGAAATTTTATACATGGTTTGGTTTTATTCTCAAATCCTAGTACTTCGAATTCTAAACACATGTAAACGCCGTAATGATATTCCATTTTAACTCATAGAATACAAAAGGTAGACTGAGTTTAGTGCTTACAGATGCTGCGTGTGTTTGTGTGCACATGTATATTTGTTTTTAACAAATGAATGTACTCTCGTAATTTTCAAATCTGCATGAAAACTAAGGATAAATTTCTGTCAAGCAAATTGTTCTTCCCATTACATTTCGTTGCACTTAATTTTCTAACAAAATTTAAAATAAATTTTCGAATTTTGATACGTTCTTCCGATCACTTTGAATCACTATAAACATTATTTATCACTATATAAATATTAGCTCTCGTGTAGGGAAAAAAGTAGACCACTGCACTCCAAATAAATTAACCAACCTACCAACCATCACTATAAATATTATTTATCACTATAAACATTAGCTCTCGTGTAGGGAAAAAAGTAGACCACTGCACTCCAAATAAATTAACCAACCTACCAACCATCACTATAAATATTATTTATCACTATAAACATTAGCTCTCGTGTAGGGAAAAAAGTAGACCACTGCACTCCAAATAAATTAACTAACAAACCAACAATCATTATGAACATTATTTATCACTATAAACGTTAGCTCTCGTGTAGGCAAAAAGATTAGACTCCCTTCACTAGAAATAAATTAACTAACCAACCAATCATTACTATGAATATGTTTTATCACTATAAAAGTTAGCCCTCGTGTAATAAAGAAAGTAGACTGCTGCACTCCATATAAATTAACTATCCAACCAACCATCACTGTGAACATTATTTTCAGTACACAGGTACATCATATTGTCACGAAGATTCGAATGAACACACCGTTTAACTTAACAGAAGAATTTATTGAAGCTAAGTAGCAACTCGCAACTTTACAAGATCGAGAAGTTGCCTACAACTAGTGGGTATCAGCTTTTATACCCGAACAGAATATTCGAGAAATAACTAATTTACATATTAAAGAAAGATCTAGAATGTTCAAGAACGTAAGGAAACAATAAATAACATTTTTAAATTAAAAATCCATACTTTGGATCAACCTCCATAGCAAGCATCGAACCCACAATCTTCGGATCGGGATCGCGCGCTTTGACCATTCGGCCACTGAGCTTGCTGGTTAATCTACTTTATGCGGCATTATAAGTATTTATTCTATTTTTAAACAAAACCTCAAAATTTTTTACAATACTCTATTAATACCTTAAATCCCGAATATTTTCAAAAAAGCCGGTAAAAATGATCTAGGTTTTTTTTTTATTTATTTACAGAAAATAGATTTATAGGCATATTGTAAGTTACTTTTTTTTTTAATTTCAGTTGTGCGGGGTGACTAGGGAGCAAGGAGAGGGGGGGAAATCAACATTTGGTTGATTTGTACTAATTTGATGCCTATTTCTTGCTACAGCCAAAATCCCCTCACCCTTATATTCAGATTCACTTCCATCACACAAATGATGATCACTATTTCATCACTGAATGTTTCTTATAAATTGAAATATTCAAAATCGTCAGAGTCGCTAATTATCATATAACTTTTAATAAACAAGTTACAAGAACAGTAAAAACTAATTTACGGTTAACTGTTTTGTATGATACTTAACCTTTTCGAAACAAATAACATCCTTATGATAAAAAATTCTGAAGAAACTTATAGCTAATCAATCAAAATGCACAATATTGTTCACACAAGAAAACAGCTGCTTAGTGGCAACATGTAGGTTAAATAAAAGTTTAATTATAATATGGTTTACATATTTTTACTAGAAAAGATCTCAGTCGAGCCTTAGAAATAAAATATCGCTAGATACAAGATAGCTCATGTGAGACATGTGCAGGTGCAAATTTGCCGGTTACTTTCGCTCGTGCAAATGCGCTAAGGAGTTAAGAAGCATTTCTAGACTTTTTTGTACTAAAAATAGAATTGATTTGTGATATACCCCCAAAATAATACGAAGTAAAAATGCAGGGAAAGTAAATTTGAAAGGAATTTTTTAATAAACCATTGAGGTAATTGCAAATGAAATTTTAAAGTGAATAAACCCAACATGTATTGCAGTTATAATACTGATAATATTTATCTAGAATCGGCCTTTCAAGAATCCACTTTACAAACAGAGGGGCAGACTTCATGTAACTACCCCAGATGATTTTTTTTCATTCAAATTCTGAGACTTTTATTTCAGATGACTTTTTTCTTGTTTTCCTTTGTGCAATTTTATAAATTTTAGACTATTCAAAAACAGTGATCAAAACAGTGTCTTGTTTATAACAGTGACGGTAATAGTATACGGTGACATGTAAACCTTCCTTGAACTAAAAGAAAAAGAACTGCCTGCCCGCAGATTAAAAAAAAAAACCTTTTTAACATTTAAAAAGGTAACTAACTCTCCTTATCTAGTTGAAAGCAAGCATCGAAAAAGCACGAGTATTATTGGCAGGGACAAAAATGGAATAAACGGCTTTGACATGCTAATATAGGGAAAAAAGGTAACGAGTACAAAAGTATGGATAAATAGAAAATTTTGTACTAATAATAAAAGACCCAATGACTTTAATTACGATACTATAATGTCTAAAGTAGAACAAAAGTTAAAATTCAAAAATAACATATTAAGTTATTTCATAACCGGTCATTTAAGTTTCCCAAACTACTTGTACAGAATTGGAAAACTAGATTCACCAAACTGTAAATGTGGAAATGATAGGCAACCCTCAGCATTACATGCAAGTAAGATGTAATCTCGTTCCGATGTTTATTAAAAAAATACGAATGCTCAAAACTTTTCTTTAACAAATCAGTTTTTATTTCTATAGATATCGGTGAGTGTGCAGAAAAACAAAATCAGCATTTGATAAATGAGCAAATAAGAAAATCACACAAAAAGTCATTTGAAGAAAACAAACAAGAGTAACCTTATAATTCCTCTTGCATTAGTGTGTATTATTTTTCCTTTACATGTTTCCATGAATTCAACGGACAATTTAAAGCTTTTTTTATTCTCACGAAAGTAATTATTTATTCAATAAGCTTAAGATTTCTGAAACAATGCTCTCTTTAAGACAGAAATTTTTTGTACGGTTTATAAAAAATGTGTTTCTAGGTTTTTCAAACAAGATTTCTAAGATTTCAGATCAAATGAAAAAATTGTTTTAGAATTAGAAAAAGACTTTAAAATTACTTTTAATGTATCTCGTTTTGAATTATAATTGATATTTAATTACCTTTTCCGGAATCAGGCGTCTTAACGAGTTTCATATTTTCTAAGAAATTTCCAGTGTGTACTGAAATTGTGTCTCTTTTAAACTATAAGTTTTCGAATACTTAGTAAAGCAATACAAAAATTTGTGAGATATTTTATAGTTGTGTTGACACTTAAAAAACTATAATTTATTCATATCGATTGCAATAAAATGTAGAATTTTTTTTAATTATTTTATTATATTATGATCCTTAAGTTATGAAATTTCTACCCAATAGATAAAAATATTTTTTCTGTATATATAAGTATGTTTTTTAATTAACCTTTAACTTTAAAATAACATAATAATGAATCATTGCAGTTTGTATTTTGTTGAAAATATTGTGGAAAAGTATATAATTACACAATACTTTAAAAGAGAAAATATTCAGAGATGATACCATAGTATAAGATAGCTATAAATATGTCAATTACAAATTCAACTGTTTCTCTATAAATGATTGCAAAAATATTTGTAGTAAACCTCTTAGGGCTTGTTGTTGTTACTTATTCTTCTTTGACAAATCAAAGACGTGATCACAGGTTACTCTAATTAAGACAAGGAGTGGGCCTTTCGTTTTTTATAAACAGCGCTATTGGGAAAGATCGACTTTGCGCAAAGTGGGCCTCCTAATCTACAAGCAGGGACTAAGCATAAGACCCCCAAAGGTACCGTAGTACAAGCTAGCTATAAATATGTTAATTGCAAGTTCAACTGTTTCTCTATAAATACTTGCAAAATAATTTGTAGCAGACATCTTAGGGCTTGTTGTTGTTACTAATGCTTCTTGGACAAGTGAAGGGCTTGAGCCACACGCTACTCGAATTAAGACAAAGAGTGAGTATTTCGTTTTTATGAAGAGCGCTATTGGAAAAGCTCGACTTTGCTCAAAGTGGGCCCTGGTAATCTACAAGCAGGGACTAAGCATAAGACCCTCAAAGGTAACCGTTTGAGAACTAATAGGACATTGCTACCATAGATTCGTCGTGGCCCAGTCACCCTTAACAAACACGGCGGATAGTCTACGCTGTCATTGAGTCAGTGACCAAAGTGTTCTATGTTTACTTTTTGTCACTAGATTGGATCCAGAATTTATTGTGTTTACTTCGTAAAATAGATATATAAATGACATTATAGATAGTTAATTTTTAATAAATAAAGCTCGTCAAGTTCGAAGATCATTCATAAGAAATAATGTTCTAAAAGTACATTCTGTAAGAGATGATTTTTCTTTTTTACGAAAGTATCGTTTAAAGATACAATTAGATGCATCTGTTTAAACGTACATGAATAAAATTCATAGATAAAATATCAGTTTTTTTAAATAATTATTTCTTCATTCGACCTATTCTTCAAAATTTGCATAGTAACACTGGCAATTCAAAAAGATTTCCGTATTTTTAATCTTTTTGGATGCTGTTTCGTCAAGTTTAAGACATTATGTTCGAATTTTCTGCGAAATTCCTTAGATAACAAACACGGCGGATATTACGTAGGCTCGAGCTTCTATCCTACCACCTTTTAGTTACGAAATCGCTGTCGTTGCCGACAGAGCAACCATGGATCTGTAAGGGCTGATGAAGTTTACCGGCTTCTTCCTGTAAACCAAGTATTTAATGTGACTTCATAGACATAAATCGCATAATTTCATATGTAGTAAATAGGATGCCGAATGCACTGCATGAAATACTGTTATATCATATAAATTTTAACATACAGTTAAATATAAACACACAGCGTATTCGATAAAAGATACTATAATTTTAGTAATTTTATAAATTTGTAATGAATTGTAATTCGCTTTAAAGATACCCTGTAGATGCATTATCTTTGCATTATCTATATAATGAATTAATTTCATTCATATAAATAAACATTTAGATTATTTTTAATAAATAATTATTTTTCATTTCATTCTGCTTCTACTTTCTTCAAATTTGCAGAGTTTTAAAATTTTCAATTTCAAAAAGATTTCCGTATTAATTATTAATCTTTTTTGTGCCGTGCTGTTTCAATATCCCATAAGTTTAACACATTAATGTTCGAATCATTTAACTACAGATTCCTGAGATTAAAGCAAATATATAAGTTGAATATCTTTAAATTTTATAGCTTTCTCTCACGAGCCTTCATTTTAAACTTCATAGAATAAGATTTACAAAAAGTAAATAAATAAATAAATAAAAATAAATAAACAAAATTTAAATAAATAAAATATATAGATATAAATAAATATAATATAATGTTTAAATAAATATAAATAAATAAAATGAAGTATAAAATAAACATAAATATAAATAAAATTAATATAAATATAAATATAAATATAAATAAATAAAATATAGTATAAATATAAATAAATAAAATATAGTATAAATTAAATAAATGAAAATAAATAAATAGCTAAAACTTTCTTTTAAGAGAATATTTGGTTCATTAATTGGTTATTTTGGAACACTATAATATAATTTTTGCTGCATGTACTAAACTCGAAAATGCTCAAACTATGCGTCTAAATGACAATATTAAAAATAATTTTAAATTCTCGATATTTTGGAGACTTTTTACAGAATTTCCATCTACCTTCTCTGAAAAATGAATGATCTTATCCCAAAAAATATTAAAAATCTGAAATTTACTTTTAACCATTCCTGATAAGGAATGCTAAACATGAATGGGTTGAGTAATATTTTAATAGCTATATCCTAAATTAAATTCATGAGAACTATAATATAGAATATAAAATTTTTCCAATGTTCTCTTAGATTAATAGTTCCAAATTGATTATTTCAATGAATTACGATAGATATATGATTAAATATGATGAAACAGGTAAAATATCTCACACATTTTTGCATTATTAGGTATGTTTTGTATATAATTTTGGTGTATTTAAGTATATATTTTTGTATAATTGAAAACTTGTGGTTTATCGAAACGTAAACTTTTATCTCCCAAGATGCTTTTAAAACTTATTAAAACCCTAAAAATAAACCACTAAGCATCATAAACAGGATATAACTACATCAACTTCTAATATAACTTCTTCTAAAACATATATGCTCCTTTATTGAATTTCATTTCTGATAGATCCATCGATTAATTACGGCATATCGCATGTTACGTCTTCTAAATATTCATGTTACGCTAATGGAAAGCAGTAATACATACGTAAGCTATATAATGCGTCGTTCAATAGTTTCCCAATACTTCTGCTATAAACAGATTATTCGATTTACCTCAGCTTCCATTACTGTGCATTTATTTGGTTAATATCGGAAGAAATGAATGGTAGGAATTTACATGATGATAAGAATTTAGTGCTTCGTCGAAAAGTAAGCCTTCATGCTGTCGTTAATCTTTATTTATTCTTCGTTCTAACTTTGGTACATATGACATTAATTTTAATAAAAGAAACTCTCCGGAAGTTCTTCTACTTCTTTATCAAATACAGATATTTTTAGCTGAATGCAATGTATAATGTTACATTAAGTAGTTTATATACAGGTGTAAACTTTTATCGAGTCTTTCCAACTTTCCATTCTCTAAAATTAAGATTATTAGTGAATGTGAAACTTGTTTAATAAATTTAAGTGGACAGTGGACATAATTAATTAATTTTGTTTTTAACCAATCTGATTGAAAACTTAATAAGTCATTGGCAATGTATTTATGTGATAGTGTTTAGAATTCAAGATAAACTCTTAATAATTTTATAATTTATTTATTATTATATAATTTATTTATTTATTGTTTCAAAAGTAGCATTATTAAAAATGTACCATGTTCATCCCGTTTTGGTACAGTTTGGTTATATTAATAGGATATTGTTGAGATTTGATTGATTTGATTTTTTACTGCTACGGTCTACTTTTTGCAACACGAGGGCTAATGAGACCGGGCCCTACTGCTTAAAGCCGATTCCGAACGGCTAGGAACATCCATGCCATAGTGGGATTCGAACCCACGAACTCCAGTTCCGAAGGCCAGCACCCTAACCATTCGACCATCGTTCGACATGAGTGTTCGGCATCGTTCGGTATGTTGAGACCTTACATTAAACTCTGTTGTTATTGTAAGCATTCGCTGTAAATATATTTAGAAAAAAATAATAAAAGTTAAGATATCCATCTGTTTTGTATAAAATATTTTTAATAATTATTTTATTTTAAAAGGATAGAATTTTTCTATTCGAAATACATTTATTTTAACTTACTTTATCCATAAATTTTAGAGCTATGTGATGATTATAAATACACCTGATTATTTATATACTAGTTTACTTTCTTAAAAGAAAAGTGGACTTTCAAAAATCATTTTGATTAAAACTAATCTGTTTAAAAATTTAATTTATTATTATAACTATATTTATGTTAAAATATTTGCAATTTCAAGACAAAAGTTTTATAATTTAAAAATAGTTCTAAAAGTTTTTAGTTTTGTTAATTGTTTTAAAAAGAGCATTACTTAAAATGTTTCATGCACGTTTCTTTAATGTTATAACATCATTGACTTTGAGTAGCAACTGTTGCAAGTATAATCTGAAATTCAGTTGGTCCCAGAAAAAAAAGTGCATAATATCAAATTTACAAGAAATTTTGACACAATCAAATACAAATGGCACAAAAACCATAAAAACGACTAAGGAAAAAAACCTGAAAGCAAAAGAAAATGATTGATTTCTAAATTGATGAAAAAAAGTATTTCCAGTTCTCTTAGTTGGAATAACTGATTATTAAAGAAATATACTTATTATGTGCCATGTATTTATCAGAAAAGAAACAATCTGAATGCTTCTTATAAATCAATACAGCATTATTTTGAAATCAATGTAGGTAATAACTTAGACCTTTATTGGTATTAATATAGCTTAGTAAATTAATAGCGTTATGAGTCATCTATCTTTTAAAAAAGGACAATTTTAGTTGTTATTGTAAGCATTCGCTGGAAATAGAGGTAGAAAAAATAATAAAAGTTAAGATATCCATCTCTTTTGAATAAAATATTTATAAATATTTTGAAATCAATGTAGGTAATAATTTAGACCTTTATTGGTATCAATATGGCATATTAAATTAATAGAGTAAATTATTATGCGTCTCTATCTTTTTCAAAGAAAAATTTTATTTGTTATTGTAATCATTCGCTGGAAATATAGTTAGAAAAAAATAATAAAAGTTAAGATATCCATCTGTTTTGTATAAAAGATAGATAATAACCCATTTCATTTTAAAATGATAGAATATTTCTATTCGAAGTTTATTCATCTTAACTTAATTTGTCGATAAATTTCAGTGTTAAGGGATGATTAAAAATACACATATTCTATTTATTTATATGCTAGTTTATTTCGTCAAAAGAAATGTGAACTTTCAAAATTAATTCATTTTGCTTAAAACCTGTCTGCTTAAAAATTTAAGAATCATATTTATATTTACTATATTTATAATGTTAACTATATCTATATTTTAGGACTATATTTATGTTAAAATGTTTACAATTTCAAGATTAAAACTTAATAATTTAAAAACAGTTTAAAAGTTTTTAGTCATTGTGTCAAAAAGAGAATTACTTAAAATGTTTCATGCGGGTCTATTTAATGTCATAACATCATAGAATCTGAGTAATAACTGCTGCAATTATAATCTGAAATACAGTTGGTCCCAGAAGGAAAACTGCATAATATCAAATTCACAAAATATTTTACTGAAGTTTTAGACACAATCAGAAATAATTGATACAAAAACCATTAAAAACTACTAATAAAAACCCTGAAAGCGAAAGAAAAGGATTGATTTCTAAACTGCTGAAAAAAATTATTTCCAGTTCTCTTAGTTGCAATGATTGATTATTGAAGAAATATCATTATTATGTACCGTGTATTTATCAGAAGCGGAAACAATTTGAATGCTTCTTGTAAATGAATACAGCACTATTTTGAAATTAATGTAGGTACTAATTTAGAGCCTTATTGATATCAATATAGCTTATTAAATTAATCGAGTTACTACGCATCATCTATCTTTTTAAAAAGGACAATTTGAGTTGCTTTTTAACGAAATTTTGAACATTTTAGCAACAATATAATTAGGTTTATCCCAATAACTGTACAGGTTTCTCACATAAATGTTTCCTATATGGCCTACTTTTATGGAAGAACTATTTGAAAACTATCAATTATTTATCTCACTAAGTTTAAAAGCAATTAATACATCCAGTTATACTTATTAATTTTCCAAGTTCCGAGTTCCCCATAATTTTCTTATAAATTTGTTATATTAAATACCTTTTTTTTATTTTGTATGATGCATTTAGTATTATTTTATTCTTGCTGTCAGTTTCAATTTATGTGAATATGAGTATAAAAGAGCCTGCCTCATTTTAACAGTTTTTATTTCTTTTTTTTAATCGTCATATTATAAAAAATTTAGTTCAGGATAAGTTTATTTATTTCGTTAGTAAGAATCTAACTTTTAATAAAATAATTAGATTTGTCGTTTCATTTAATACATATTTTTAAAACAGCAAAAAAGATTTACCAAGGGTGGAAATGAAACCTACATACAAGAAATTTTTTTTTAATTTGAAATTTCAAACTTCACATTAAAGCTAAATATCTTTTATGTTTTATGAACTACCAACGTACTAAATAGGATTTCATATTTATCATATCACAAATACTATTTTTTAATCTTTAGTCTCTTAACTTTTATTACTTTTGTAAAATTTTATATTTAAAGAATAAAACAGGTACTTTTATATGACAACAGATTTTCCATCTGGTATATATATATATACATATATATATATATTTATATATATATATACATACATATATATATATATATATATATATATATATATATATATATATATATATATATATATATATATATATATATATATATATATATATATATATATATATATATATATATATATATATATATATATATATATATATATGCGTGTGTATGTGTGTTTCAGGTTTAAAAAAATAGGGGTTAATAACTAAGCGAGTTATAATTAAAAATAGTTAGAATTCATTAACGATAACGTAATAGGAGAAAGACACACCCTCGAGAGAAACTATACAGAGTGAAGAAGCCGACGCGGAAGTAGACATAAGAATTTTGCTTAGGTACCAACGCCAAAAGTGTCAGTTCTGATCGAGAACTCGGGCTAATAACATCCTCCATGCTTATCGTGTCAAATTATGAGAATAAAGGATATCTTGGCAGACCATGGACAGAAGAATTACAATAAAGAAGTTTTATATATGAAATCAAATGTGTCTTTCATGCCTAAACCACTCTTTCATGTCATATATATATGTGTGTATGTGTGTGTGTGTGGATATGGGTATATATAGTTGTATTTACATGCATATTAAACGTTGCCTTATAGGTCTGTGAAATGAAAATTTTATATTTAATGTACACATTTCCTATTTTTAACTATTGTTTGAAAATGTAATACAATAAATATTTATTAAGGTTTGTATCTTATTAAAGATCTTTTAGAAATCTTATTCTATAACTTGTTCATTTTTTTTGTAACTAACAAATGAAAGTTCGAGGGGTACTAAATTCTCTTACTGTAATCAAGAAGAACATATTATACTCTGTAGTACCAATAAAGGACAAATTATACTAGAAAATCTTTTGCATTACTCTCCCCAGTAATCTTAGTAGAAATGCTTCAGTTTTATTTAGAGCACAAAAATCGTATGATGGCATTCAATGGAATATTTAAAATAAGTTGACATATGTTTTCATTTTTTTATGAAATGCAAAGCATCTATTTCCCCGTTTACTGACATCACACATCTACTAACCATACATCTACTATATACATCTACTAACGAGACATAATATTTTTTGAGCTAAAATGCCTTTTGTTAAAGTCTGTTTGTTATTTGATATAAAATAAAAAGTTCAATTTTGTTTAGTACAAAATATTTTCTAGATCATTTATTGGGAACTAAATTTATAAAACTTGATTAGTTTTAATATGTGAATACGAATTAAAAAAACAGAAAATATAAACACCAACTGAAGAGAATATAAATACATTTTAATCACAATTTTGAAATATTTATTAAAAATTAATAACTAATATTTTCTATCAAATAAAAGATAATTATAATTGTTTATTCCGTGAACTTTAATTATATTAATACAAGGGATATATTTTGTTTTATAAGGGGATTTATCTCGTTGATTTCTTTAGATATTCAATTCTTAATAGTTCTTAAGTTTTTAAACTTTAAACTGTTTGGGGTTTACAAAATAAAAAGATATTTAATTTTAATTTAATATAAAAATATAGTTTTTAATATAAATATTTGAAATGTTATCTTGTATAAAATTTATCTTGTGAAAAGTTATCTTGTATATTGTTAAAAGAAATAAATTCTTTTCATTTGTATATGTTTAAAGTAATTTTGACAAAAATATATAGCAGGAAGTGGCAAATCTGAATATTTTTTTAATTTTGTACACTATTAAAGAACTTATAAAAAGTTCACTTTGAAAAGATCAAGATTTTTATTTTATGAAATATTTAAAAAAAGATGTTTTAATAAAGTCTAGAAAGGTACTATGTCTCTTTAAATATTCATTTCAAAAAGACTTTATGCCAGCTTTGTTCATTACTCTTCCTGTGGAGTTTTGATTACGCTTCTATTCAAGACATTTAAGTTGCTAATCTCAAAGAAACTCTAATATATTATTTCAAATAGAAGCTAATTATTTTTTATTCTAAGAAACTCATATTAAAACAAAGGATATTCCGTTATACGAATTAACTTATACAAAGACATGTTTGATCCCCTATGTAAATTTTTGAACTTAAATTTTATTCAGTCAGACGAAGGGAGCAGGTTTTTCCGTGAACAGACTTGTACTGTACATATTAACATTTCATTGTGACTTTCTTTCTTACACATTTTTTTATATTAATTTCCAAAAAGTAGAGCGATGTTTTGAATAGTATATTTTTTATCCTTTGACATATAATGGTATATCAGTTTTAAAAAAATATCTGTATGTGTATTTATATATGTTTTAATAGGTGCAGAACTTCCTATATTTGATGTAAAACCAGAGATCTTCAACCTAAGTACCGCGGAATCATGGGGTAAATTGGAACTTTGATAGAGGTTACGTAAATGATCTCTATTTGCTTAGTCAATGCACCAAAATTCTAGAAAAATTTTAATTTTTATCAAAGATTGAATCTTAACACCTTGACCGTGAAATATATATTTGAAAAAAAAAGGTACCAAAAATAGAAAATAAATTATCTATAATTTATTTATTTATTATTATCATCAAAATATTAGAAATAGATTATTTTTGGAAAAAAAATTAAACGAAATAACTACTATTTTCATTATTTTCACATATATGGGAAATGTTAATTACAGTAATTCGATTACAGTAATAAGTCGATTACAGTAATTTTTGCTCAAATTACAGCAAATTAAATCAAATGACATAATTTCTAAATAAATATAATAAGCTAATACAACAATATTATTTTCTTTATCAACTGTCATGAATTCCAAGTCCCTCAGATTCCTTTGAATTTCACAAAGCTTTTACAGTACTCAAGAAATAGCAACAAATGGCTCAAAATTGCCGAGGTTAGAACAGGAAACTATCTCTATCTATTGGGTAAATGGCAAATCAAATATTAGAACTGTTCTTGGGCTTCACGGAATTGAAATATCGTTTTCTCTCTTGCCCAACTCATGTCAGGCATTCCAAAATTGGTGCATTACTTCAGTTCGGGCTTCACAGGCAAGAGATTAAAAGCAGTTTTAAATTAAAACCTTTAATTTCGTATAAAAGATCGTAATTTCAATACATTAATCAAGACACACTGCTTCACATATGAGTCTCCGTTCCTTTTGCCTCCCTTTCAATGTTCTCGAATCTGCCTAAGCAGCTGAAGTATCTGGGATAAAGCCGACCCCTTGGGTTATAACATATATCCCGTAATACCAAACCAAACATATTTGTTCTGTTAACCTCATTTCGTCTGTTAAATACACTTATACGCACAAGCGTATAAGGGAGTGTAATTTTGTTTTTATACCATAATTGATAACTCTTATTATTTGTTTTCAATTTATATTACCCTAGTAATAATAAATATGCAGTTAAAAACTAGGGTAAAACTAAAATAACTCATTAGTTTCCTTACCACTTAAAATTTTTTAAGATTTTTGTATTGGGATAAAATAAAAAAGCAATAATAATTTTGCTAATTTAATTAGGATAATTCTTCATATCCTACTTTTTTAATCTTTCATTAATCCTTCATTTTGTCTTCTGTTTGTTTAAAAGGTTTCTTTAGAAAAACAATGAGCTGAAAGAGTTTCCCAAAATATGAAAGGTTAAATATCCCTGATGTAACGAAAAAATTGTTTAAGGATATTAATTTGAATATCCGTTTTTCTTTTAAATTGCGTTTATTTTTAAATAACCAAGAAAAAACACAGTATTTTTCATGTTTTTACATATGGAAGTTGACTATTATTTGCATATACAAAATATCCATTCCCTTTCCTCTAGTCTTTGTATAATGACTAAACCTTGATTTGCTCATCAATTTTCCAGTTATAATTTGATTACAATTGTAATTTAAAATATTTTATCATTAAACACCGAGAAAAAAAACCCAAATTAAATTTCCATGCTTCCAAAAAATTTTAAGATTTTTGTATTGGGATAAAAAAAAATGTAATAATAATTTTTGCTAATTTAGTTAAGATAATCCTTCATATCCTACTTTTATCCTTCATTAATCCTTTATTAATCCTTCATTTTTTCTTCTGTTTGTTTAAAAGGTTTCTTTAAAAAACGGCAAACTGAAAGAGTTTCCCAAAACGGGAAAGTTTAAATACCCCTGAAGTAACCGAAGAATTGTTTAAGGATATTAATTTGAATATCCCTTTTCCCTTTAAAGTGTGTATTTTTTTAAATAACCAAGAAAAAAAACACAGTATTTTTCATGTTTTCACACATGGAAGTTGACTATTATTTGCATATACAAAATATGCATTCCCCTTTCCCTAGTCTTTGTATAATGACTGAACCTTGATTTGTTCATCAATCTTCCAGTTATAATTTGATTGCAATTGTAATTTAAAATATTTTATCACTAAACACCACGAAAAGAAACCCAAATTGAGTTTAAATGCTTCTAAAAAATTGTTAAGATTTTTGTATTGGAATAAAATAAAAATGCAATAATAATTTTGCTAATTTAATTAGGATAATCCTTCCTATCCTACATTTTTATCCTTCATTAATCCTTCATTAATCCTTCATTTTGTCTTCTGTTTAAGAGGTTTCTTTAGTAAAACGACGTGCTGAAAGAGTTTAGCAAAATATGAAAGGTTAAATACCCCTGATGTAACGAAAAAATTGTTTAAGGATATTAATTTGAATATCCCTTTTGGATTTAAACTCTGTTTGTTTTTAAAAAACCAAGTAAAAAACACAGTATTTTTCACGTTTTCACATACGGAAATTGACTACTATTTGCATATACAAAATATTCATCCCCTTTTCCCCTAGTCTTTGTATAATGACTGAACCTTGATTTGTTCACCAATCTTCCATTTATAATTTGATTACAATTGTAATTTAAAATATTTTATCACTAAACACCGAGAAAAGAAACCCAAATTGAGTTTCCATGCTTCCAAAAATATTTAAGATTTTTGTATTGGGATAAAATAAAAATGCAATAATAATTTTGATAATTTAATTATTATAATCCTTCATATCCTACATTTTTATCCTTCATTAATCCTTCATTTTGTCTTCTGTTTAAGAGGTTTCTTTAGTAAAACGATGAGCTGAAATAGTTTCCCAAAATATGAAATGTTAAATGAAATGTTCCCAAAATATGAAAGGTACTGATGTAACGAAAAACTTGTTTAAGGATATTAATTTGAATATCCCTTTTTCCTTTAAATTGCGTTTATTTTTAAGTAGCCAAGAAAAAAACACATTATTTTTCATGTTTTCACATATGGAAGTTGACTATTATTTTCATATACAAAATATGCATACCCTTTCCCCTAGTCTTTGTATAATGACTGAACCTTGATTTGTTCATCAATCTTCCAGTTATAATTTGATTGCAATTGTAATTTAAAATATTTTATCAATAAACACCTATACACCTATAAAACACCATATACAAAATATTCATTCTTAGAAATATCCCTTTTCCCCATGTCTTTGTGTAATTACTGAACCTTGATTTGTTCATCAATCTTCTTATAATTTGATTACAGTTGTAGTTTAAAATATCTTATCACTAAACACCGAGAAAAGAAACCCAAATTGAGTTTCCATGTTTCCAAAAAATTAAACAAAAAAGTTAAAAATCCTTATTTCGGTTTTTCTGAACGGTATAATTTGTCAGAAAACGATCGCAATGCTTTTAGAAAAGAGAGAAAAAATAGTGAAGACATTATGTTGAACAAAAATAAGAAATGCATTTAATTACAGTGGAGTAAGGAAAGTCTATTAATAATTAAAACACTGTAAGTTGATATAAGTGTGGTCCTAGAGAGCTCATTAACCGTTATGTAAATGGCAAAGTAAAGAGAAGAAAAAGTAAAATCGATGGAAGTGAACTATGTCTTGAACTTCACTTGATTATACTTCGTTGCGGAATAATCCTAGGAAATATCGGAAAAACTTCCTTCTTCAGGATTATGGACTTCCTCGGCACACTAGAATTAACAAGCGTTTGATTTTCTAATCATGAGGATATGAAAAGCATTACTTTCCAGCAAAAAACTTCATTTGTCTTTCCCCTTCATCGATCCCCTTAATGTAAGAGCGTAAAATAGTGAAGATCCTAATGATAATGTCTGAATTATATTCGAGTTATTTTTATCTTAATTATTCATTTTGTAAACGAAATAAAAAGTTGTTAATTTATAAAAAATATCATAAATGAAATATGAGATTCGTTGTCATCTTAATTAAGAAGCAAAGCAACGAAAGCTGTTAAAGTACTGAGATATATATATGTATATATTTAATTTTATAATAAATGCAAACCTTTTTCTAAACAAAAAAAAATTAAGTAAAAGTTTTATTTGTAAAAGTATGGGAAATAAACGAAAAAAATGTGAAATTTATGTTTCCTGAACTGGAAAAAAATTTAACTTTTCAAAATTAGAATTATGGAAAAATAAATAAACAGTAAATATATAATGAAATATACTTAAACAATGAAAATAGTTCAGTTGCATAGTACACGAAAAAGAAACTTAAATAGAATTAGAATTTCCATTAGCAAGGGTATAATTTTTCCAAAACCTAAAATAGGCAAATAAATAAAAAAAGGAGTAAGCTTTACTTTACTGAGTAAGAAAGAAATTTTGAGACCAGAACATATGGTAAAAAAAAGTGTTCATTGTTATATCAGCAAAGGCAAGTACTTAATATTAAACCAGAAAATAAAAAATCTTTAGATAACAAAAAAAGTTTCTTTTTTTCAAATATTAATTATGCTGCTATTCTTACTTTGTTTTATCCCTTTTTTTCCCTTTTTTGCAAATTAGTTTTTAAAACTTTATGTACGTTTTATCAGCAATGAACATAAAAGTACACAGTTGTTTATGAAAGACAGCTTTAGGCAACTTAAATTTACGAATACGGTGTACTTGTGTTTATATCTCCGTTAATTACATTTGTTCTGAATGAAAAAATCTTTTTATAAAATGTGCACCTTAAACACGAAATGCCCTCTTAACTCAGAGTGCCAACTCATGAAGCAATAATGATTTTGGCCTTTTTAATAATTATATTTTCTATAAAAGTGCACACAGATTATTCATTCATATCATGAGGATCTTGATCTCTCTAAATTGTGCTTTTTGCTTTTAATATAAAAAAGATTTCTTTGAAGTAGGTTGGTTTTTATTCATTATTTTCTAAATTAATTTAATGCTTTATCAGTCAAGGTAACATTATACCAAGCATAAAAATTTTCACTGAAACAACTTCATAATATATGATCAAAGAAATAGAAATTTGTAAAATTTAGCTACTGCATAAGAAAATAATTTCGCAGTACAGCATTATTTCTACGTATTAAACAAGTAGTAGAACAATTGGCAGTTCTTTCATATCTTGGTCTTGTAATAGTTGTAAAAAATGTTTTTTTAAATTTGAAAAATGATTGAGTATACATTCATACATAAGGATGCTTCATTTAACATTTCTATGGACATTTGAAGATTTAGTAATAAATTGCACATAATTTTTTTAGCTTTTCTCTAACTAATCTAATAAAACTAATCTACTACTAATCTAATAAATAACTCTAACTATAAACAATCTAATAAAATATGTACTAAATCCTATGTACGTTCAGTGTAATAGACGAAAAATAATACATAATTTATCCAGATGCTATTATTTATATATTTGAGTAGAAGCTAACTATTTAAAAAAAATTGTTGGCGTCGGTATTCTTATATTGACGACCAAAATTTCTAGATGGTGTTATACGATTAATATTAAAAAAATTAAAAATGTGCTAGAATCTCCACTAAATGTAGGAACATTCAATTTAGGCAAGTTAACATGAATTGGATACTACTGCTACTCAATTTACTGTTCATCTTGAGTTTCGAATTTCTTATTGCTTCGACATAATCAGATGATTTCTGAATTTCGATGTCAAACAATGCTTAAGCGATTACATCTTCAATTTTTTCATTTAACATCCTTAATTCGTTTTGTTTTTCTTCTAAATTTATCAAATATTCGAAAAGTTTTTTTTTCGATCAGTTGATTTTTCGATTCTTGTACTTGGTAAATAGGTATCGAGAGTTAACTTCGTACAAGCTTACTGCGTTTACGAAGTCTTCACTTACACGAAACGTGCTTTGCTTATACGAAAAAGTATTCTCTTACATTTTAATTTTTCTAACTTTTCCATATTTTCTGCAAATACTTAAATTTTTACAATCAATATTAAGTCTGGTTCTAAAAAAACAAATCTTTGTAAGTCCAACTTTTAACATGTTATTATTGCTCTAAAGTACAATGGATTCCATTTTATGTAATTCAGAAAAGGGTAATAAAAGAAAACATTAAGAACTGAAAAATTGTTCTTAATGTAAATCACTTTTAATAAAAAAAAATTTTTTTGTGTTAATACCACACGATTTTCTTTACTCTTACTACATTTCATATCAGTTTTTAAATTTTATATGATGCGAAGCACAAAATATCATTTCTACATTCTTTTAAAATTCAAAGTAGGTTTCGTTTCTCTAGATAACTATGTTTTCTGAGTACAAATCAAGTTTTGCTATCTAGTGGAGACTCGTATCGTTTCGTTTGAGACTTTTTGTAGGATATTTCTCTCTAAACCGGAAATTTTTCGTGACTACTGTACTTCCATCCCTTTGTACCAAGCTTTAATAAACAATCAAATTCCAAAATTATTGTCCGTTAATAATAGATTTTATTTTTGTTTCTTTAAAAGTATTTTATTAAATCTTCAAAAAGCATTGTTACACTTCTATATGAATACGTCGCTATGTTTGAGCTGTATTATTATAGATCGGTAGCGTTAAAGTTAATGGCCGCTAAATTAAGATTTTTGCGCTGATTTCAATCAAAACTGGATATGCACAATTAGATTTTATAACAGTCCTAAATGCAAAATATCAATATTCAACTTTTTGAGTTATGTTTACAGCGCTATTATACGTTATATTGCGATTTTTCATTGTAAAGAGTGTTGCAATCTAAAGGAAAGATGCACAAATAGACCTTATAACAATCTTAAATACAAAATTTCGACCGTCTAAGGCGAATTCATTTTCATTTATGCGAGATAAGTACCTACGTACAGTCGTCAAGTCGAAACTATTCATAACTGGTTTAGCAATGGTGAGAATTGCTCAGAGTTCCAAAATTAAAGATTTATTGTACATACAGATCGACAAGAATTTGACAAGATTTAGTCAGTCATGGTCAAAATAATTATTTCCGTTGAAATATGCAATTTTTTTTATTACAATACTTCCTTCACTTTGTACAAAAAAAGTATAAAGCTAAATGAGATTAAAGAGAAATTTAAAAACTCATACCAGTATCGATAAAGCACACCATTTGAAAAGGTAGATTATTTTAATTCTCTAATGGTTGGAGTATTCTAATTTATTCTCCTTTCAACGAAAAGATCTTGATTTGAAAATAATTTTGTCTCCCTTAGAGTAACGTTTAAAGGAAGCCTAATGAACAGATTCTTTTTACCACCTGTAACCCCGTCCAACTCATGGAGTTCAGATTCTTGCTCATTTTTTACCAAAAAGTTCTGCCTGCACAGAAAAACTTTAGCTACGATGAGTGATAAAAATTAAGTTTACAAAGAGTGCACTTTATTTCTTGCATCCAATACAGCCAATTGATAGTATGTACATGAGGTTATTTTTAACACAGTTTCCACATTGGTTTAGACATTGATTATCAAAGAAAGTGATAACACGGGGGTCGGTGGACAGTGAATTCATCTGAGAAGGTAGGGAGGCGATGTAAGCATCTTTTTGCTTTCAAATTTAATGTTAAAAACCAAGTAAATTTATTACGTTATTAATGTAGTTTATATAATTTTTACCAATAATAACATAAACTTCACATGTCACAGCATTATTTTCAGTGTTGCTTGACTGTGTATCAGTAACAAAAATTTAGCGTGTAACTCTGTTGAAGAAAATTAGTTAAACCTTTTGCCTCTTAAATTGAGTAAGTCCTTCCTATACTTTAAATTACAGGATTTTTTCAAAGCGGGCCATTGGACCCATTTCTGCTTTATCAGTTGGTGGGAGCTTTAAAAAGGTTGAGTCTGTCCTCGAATTTATGAAGCGGTTGGACCTGGAATGGATAGAGGCATCCATATTGGATTCTTGATGAGTTAGGTTTAGCAAAATTCAAAGTGAGGCAAGTTTAATTTCTCCTAAACTATATATCCTATTCTGAAATAAATTGGTGTAAATAGGCTTCATATAAGCCGAAAATACTGTCGTCTTTAAAACGTTCTAAATCCATCCCTTCCCCCCCCTTTTCGAGCCATTATTTAGAGCCCTATTTTAAGAGCAGGTGATTTAATTTATCAATTTATCGCATAATAAATAGGTAAAAATAACATTTTATTCTAGGTTTATGACGTCATTCCTTTAACCATCTCATTTAATCATTTCTTATTTTAAATTATTTAAATATCTCCTGCATTATTTTCACACCTTTTTATCACTGAACTTGCATATGACGTTAGTAATTTTCTTTTATATTTGGCTTAAATAATAGATTAGGTACATATGGGATAATTTTAAATTTAATTGTCATTTAATATTTTTTGTTGCGATGAAAATTTTACCACCGGTATTAGCAAGAAATTCTACCTACCTCCAGGGTCTAGTGGAAAGGATAGTTTCATTTCTTTACTTCCATTAGTTACTGTGGTCAAAAATTGGGAAGAACTCAGTGATAATTAACTAGCTGATAATCAACGTAGCTAAGAAAATTTTGAATTATCTTTCTAAATTAATTGATTCTGATTCTAAACTGCATTCACAGTATCGGTAGACATTAGAGGAGTATGAAGATAAACAAATTATTGAGCTTGTACCAGATGATTCTCATCCAAAAAAAACCCATTTTTCTATCTGCCTCATAGGGTACTTTAAAATTCTAGAAAATTAAAAACTTTATTGATCCCGGCATATGACTGGCTATATGCTAATATGGAGATATTAACTTTACTATGAAAACTAAGCATACGTACAGTAAGGATTGATCTCCCGTCGTAGAGTACTATGAGTGAAAATGTTCACTCTTCCGATATAAAAAACTTTAAATATCTCAAATATACATTAGATTACAATTGCTCTTGTAGATAGTGAATTGCTTACTAGCTTCAGATAATTTGAATTTAAATCCAAATTTATGATTTTTCTCTTGCATTTATTTACAAAATCAAGTAAATCCAATGAAAACGTAGATTCATGATCATAGAAATATTTATAAAAACTACTTCTATAGAAAAGAGTCAATATTTTTGAGCCCGAGATATCATATATCATTTGTCTAATTGAGGAATCAGCATTAATAGTGATCTAAACACACTTTTCTTTCCTATTTTTCTTATTTGTTCTTATAGCATAATATCGTTCTTAATGGATTCTC
>CM063498.1:111961332-111976332 GCA_032207245.1 Pardosa pseudoannulata
CTCTTACATCAATAAAATTATCTGGCGATTAGTAAATATAACCAGAAAGCTATACACTGAAATATAACAATTCGTCTTCTGATACGAAACATGCAATAAAACCCCTCGCTTTTGAACCAATTAGAGTAGAAAATACAATAAACTGCAAACTATCATTTACTCTACATCTGTACGAATCTATACGAATAATTTGTTACTAAAATTGGAAAAAATAGGCCGAAACAGTGCAATCGAAATAGAAATGAGATTACCCGTAAGCCGTATGGGCAAATCAGTAAAGATGTGTCCGTACGGCGTACGGGCAAAACAAGGAAGGGGTTAATCAATTAAAACTTTGAAAGGTTTAAAAATAATAGTCATGAATTTTATCTGTGTTTGTCACAATTAAAATTTAGAAAAATAAATATTGGGACAATTATGTAAGGCACTGTTAGGGTAATGAGGGTTCTGTTCAATAAATACTCGTAAACTGTAAAAAGTTTCATTCCAATAACTATCTATAGAGCTTTGTCAATTTGTAGCATTAACTTTACATTTTGTTATAGTGTGTCAAGTTTAGATTAAATCACAAAAATGATACAAATGATACAAAGAATTAACCATCTATAAAAATCCCAAATTTAATTTCTAATCATGGTTTTAAAAAATTATTTAAATAAAATTAAATTAAAATTTTAGTTTTTACTAATTTTCATTATAACTCATTTTTAATTACCATATTTTAATTACCTTATTTTAATTCATATATTTTACCATTTCTATTGAGATACTATTCATGTTTGTGAGAAATATTTCTTTTAGTTTGAAATACATCGGTTTAAACTGACTTTTACAAAGTAAAAGAAATGTTTTTATGGTGAAAACTTTCAACACTCATATTTGAACAGAACAACCATTTTTACTTTTTAAATTAATTTTGACAAGTTCTGTTGTTACATCTGTACATAAATACATGGAAAATTTCATTTTGAAATTTTAAATAGCCTTTTAGAAGCATATCTGAATTATTTTGATTAGTTTCTTAATGTCGTTTGTTTGTACATACGCGGGAATATACTTTGTAATCTGCGTAAAACGAAAACAATTAGCTGTATAATGTTGAAACTTTGCATGTGTATAACATTTATTTTTTTATTCCAATCCATTTTCTCTAGCAGTTAGAACGATACTTTTAAAGTACCTTTTTAAAACAAAAATATATGTCCATTATTTTCAGACAATACTTTTCTGCTTTAATAGTTTTATTATCTTCTTATGAGAGTAAAGGAAATATTGTGATTATAAATAGTTTCAGTTTATAACGAAATACACTGCTCTGAATAAAAATCATAACCGACAACATTCCGGTCCCAAGAACCGACACTTACAAAAAATGACCTATGTTAATATTAAAAGAAAATCCCCCTAGTCAAAGGACAGTTGCAAAATTATTACAATGCTTGGTGTCCACTGTAAACAAAATGATAAAAGTTGATTTAAATCTTAAGTAAGCGAAAAAAAAAACAATGTGCATCGTCTTTCTCTAAAACATATCGCTGAACACAGGACATGCTGCAGAATTCTGTATGAGAAACTTTTATCCAAAGAAATCCATCCATGAGTGTATTTAAATGATTGCAACAAAAAAGAGTCATTTAATATCATAAAAGGGGAGAAAAGAGTTAAGTACATGGTTCAAAGAATCGAAAGAAAGTTTTTCTAAGGGATTCGTGATTGTTGCTGGTTTTTCATATAATGGCAAGTTAAAAATAAAGAGAGTTGAAAAAATGTCAAGATTAACTCCAAATACTATCAGGAACATATTTTACCGCCAATTTTTTCTGAATGAAATACCATCGCTTTACCCGCAGTGCCATCAATCTGTGTAACTCCATCAAAACAAAGCTAGCAGTTACACACCAAAATCCACTTCAAATTTCCTAAAAAAAATGGAACAAAAATCCGGTATCAAGGCCATACCCTTCAGTAATATCTCTAATAAATCTCCCGATATATTACGTATGGATTTTTGGGATTCGGACTTTTAAAGTCTGCATTATCCAAACGTCATCCCACAATCCTTACAGGACTCTGGAAAGCTGTTCAGGAGGAATGGCATACAATACCTCTTCTGACACTTTAAAAGTTAGTAT
The DNA here is from genome assembly GCA_032207245.1 of Pardosa pseudoannulata. Taxonomy (NCBI): domain Eukaryota; kingdom Metazoa; phylum Arthropoda; class Arachnida; order Araneae; family Lycosidae; genus Pardosa; species Pardosa pseudoannulata. The sequence continues at coordinate 111,963,465 of CM063498.1, forward strand.
TATCCTGAAAATTACGGTGTAGTTAAGAATAAGGGCTATTAAATAGAACATTTCAAACACAAGAATTTTATGCAATTTAGTTTTGTGAAAAAATGTGTTAACAGCCTCTGTATTGCTCAATATCTTTAGTTACACGTCTGCTATTCAAGACACATTTAAGATTTTCAACCATAAACCTATTAGAATAATAACTAGGGTAAACTTTAATTGAGATAGAACAACTGTAAGGTGGAAGATTTCAAGAAACTGAAAGTAACCAATTGGAAAACTATTGTTAAGTGGGAATTGGAATGGAGAAAGGTTCTTTGAAAGGGTTTTGTCTATCAGGGGCTGTAGTGTCAAAGGAAGAATAAGAATATCTCCAGTTTAATTCACAAACGTTTTTAAATAGTACAAAGAATATATCATCTATGAAAATCGGGATTTTCATTTCTAATTCCTAGTCAAAAATAATTTAATATTTTTCAACACATTCTAGTTTTCTAACTAAAAAAATAATTTTATGTTAATCATTCCGAATTTCGTTCTAACTTTTAGTTGTTTTGGAATTCAACTCCATTATAATTAGAATCTCGTTATCGTGGGATTAACTCATTTTGAGTTACCTTACATTTTTTTCAAAGTGTTGAACAAGATTTTATTCTGTTTGTATGCCATTCTAATTTTTAATTAATTCTCTTCAACTTTTCAGTGGAAGTACATTTTCTGATTTTCCACATTAATACTGAACTACTTTTTGATTTGTCTTCCCATTCCATTCATCGATCGCTTCTGTATTAAGACCTACATCTTACGGCTAACAGTTATACCTTTCATTATTACTCCTTTCACATTTTTTATAAATTTTCCTATTCATCTGACAATCAGCCAGAGTTCGAGACATGTATAATCTGACATACTTTTTATTATAAAGCTTCCTTAAATTATTATACTATTAATAAGGTTAAAAAAGAAGAATTGATATTATATTGATTTTTCATTGTGAATTAATTTCAGATGATGCTTTGAATTTTATTTATTACTTTTTGATGTGTTTATTTAAAGATAATTGTTTCCTTTTTTAATAATTTTAATTAAATATTAAAAACATATAGCAACATCAGTAAATATTTTAATGAAATTTATTTTTATACCTTTACAAAACAATTTTAAATTTTCTTGATTATGTCAAGAAAAGTTTAGCTATTGTTGCCTCCATGTGTTAAAGAGTTCCAATTGTATAATTAAATTCAATATTACTATCTCGTTCTATTATTAACTAGTTTTTAATTATTTTACTTTTTCCCCTCTATTCTAATAGGTTTCGTTATAAATGTTAAAAAAGATATTATTTTAAAGTAAAATCGTAATTTTAAATTGGTATTTTTAAAATGATTCGGTTGAAATAATGCCATCTGTTTCTACTCATTAATATCGAATTATTTTGTCTCCTTATTCCACTCGCATCTGTTTCTGTACTATGGCCTACCTGTTGTAGCTGTAAAGATTTTTTATCCTGTTTCATTTTCCTTTTTATTGAATTTTCTATTCATATGGCAGACAGCCAGATTTCTCGGCGTGTATAATCCGTGCCACAATGCCCAAAATTAAGCATTTTTTAATAATAGTATTGATAATTTTAATAATAATATTGATAATATTGAAATAATCTCAGTTTATTATAACAATATCTTTAATTCAAGAATGTAATATAAAGATAACTTTTAAACTTAAATTCTATAAGTTTATGTTAAAATTTAAAAAAATACAATAAAGTAATCTAAAGTTAAATATCCCTAAATATGTGATATTTGAAAATAATAATTTTGGCATCTGGATGAGAGGTGGAGACCTGGTGGAAAAGAAATTGGTACCATCACCGTTTTAACTGCCAACGTACATGAGGTAACAAGTTCTTTTCCCGTTCAAACCCATCAGGAAAATTACTGAGATTCTTTACAAGTCACATGCAACAATTATGTGACTACCTATGAAAAGAAATGAGATAAACATTTTCATGTGTGAATTCCCCACTGTGTTAGACCCAGGGGAAAAGCTCAGCAATCCACACCCTTCACTTCCCCTGAGCAAAAGATGATGTGTGTTTCACAAACCGTTTAAAAAATGTATATGTTTAATATAGAAAATTTATAAAAAATAAATAAGTAAATTATTTTCCTCAATATTAATTCTACATGGTGATGAAAAAAGAGCCTCAACCCTCTACTTACTATTCCCCAGGTATAAAAATACTCAACTTCCAATTATTTTCATTTTCTTATGTTGTTTTCATATATATGAGTGGTTTATTCGAGTGTCAGCGCCACTTTTATTAGCCATTTGGAAATTCCAGCAGCCCAAAAGTGTGAAACACTGATAATTTACCACATAAAGTGACTTCTTTCTCTCAGGAGCAGACTGGGAAAGTTTCTGCTATTTGTGGTAGATCCGATGTTGTAACGAAGTGCTGCGATTGATGTTCTACTTTCAGGAGTGTTGAAATAAATTATGTATTAAGCATATTTCTTACCAAGTCCATGTATTTGAGAATGATGTTAATTTTATGAAGACCTAACACTCGGGTGTCTATGTGCTCATAAACACTCAATTTTAGCCTTGGCAAATCAAAGAAGGTTTGGTTTCAACCAGAAACATCTACATCCTCATTCAACATCAGCGTCAATGCTTGTTACCTCAAAGAGCCGTAGAGGGTGAGAAAAAAATTCCAACAATCACAAACCAATTCAATGCCAGAGGATCGAGACCCGACACACAATACTTATTTAAGTTCTCCTGGAAGAGCTTTCATTGGTTGAAGACCATTATGAGGTATTATTAGCAGCACATTAATATGGCAAGAAAGTCAAATAACAAAACAAGTTAATGCAAAGTAATAGGACCAGTTATAAAAACATCAAAAGCTATTGCCAGAATCAAAAACTAAATATTACACATGTATGAATCATCCCATATTGCAGTTGTACAAAGTTAATTTAAGAAGTAAAATAAGGATGATTCTTTTTAAAACAAAAACATTTTTTCAACTCTTGGAAACAATATTAACCAATACTAAAAAATGATATACTAAATTTAAAATTTTTATTAACAAACCACACAAAAGATCATCACAAAAATATTAACTAAGGTAATCCTAAAACGACATACTAAAAATACAGAAAACAAATATAGAACATGTTTCATTTATTTTATTAAAAATTACATTACTTTTAGCCAGGCAATATTTATTGTGATCAATTCTTTAATAGTAATTCGGAAGATATTCTGAAGTACCCCGTTTTACATAGAGAGAAATAGAAAAGAGCGCTTTTGTTTTGTTCTAAGACGGCTTATGAGAATGGGACATACAGCTTAAAGCTGATTCCGAACGGCTAAGAACATATATGTTATGAGCAGGATTTCAAAACAAGAGCTTCTGTACCAAAACTCAGTGCCTACCCATTCAGTCATCACAAACCCAAAAAGGTTTGTACATTTTCCTTGCAATTATATATATATATATATATATATATATATATATATATATATATATATATATATATAGATATATATATTATATATATATATATATATATATATATATATATATATATATATATATATATATATATACTATATATTATATATATATATATATATATATATATATATATACGTGTGTGTATATTGTATATATATATATGTGTGTGTGTGTGTATATATTATATATATATGTGTGTATATATATGTGTATATATATATGTTATATATATATATATATATATATGCATATATATATATATATATATATATATATATATATATGTATATATATATGTGTATATATATATGTATATATATGTGTGTGTGTATGTGTACAAATTTTTGTGTGTTCGTAATCGTGTATGTGAAAATCATAATTACTATTATAAATAAGCTTTTCAAAATTAATGACTCAAAATTAGTTCTTATTCAAAATTAATAAAGATTTATCAAGTAAATCTCTTTTTATGTGTTTATAGTACAAAATAAATTTTCTGTTAATTATTTAAAAGTATTTCCCGCCTCGTACAGTTTTTTTTTATTACAAAAATTTCACTCCATTTAAATTAGAATTTAATTATTAACTCCCTTTTAATTACTCTATATTTTTCTTATATTTTTTCGTTTTCAACAACCTGCTAATTCTTTTTATGTGACATTTTAATTTTTAAATAGTTTTCTTCCGCTTTTCGTTTCTCTATTTTCTATTTATGCCCATTAATTTAAATTCCCTTTTTATTTATTCTTTAAAATCGCTTTTCACGTCTGTATTACGTGCTGTAGCTAGCTGTTAGGATTTCTTTATGAACGTACTTACTTTCCCCTTTTATAAATTTTTCCATTCCTTTGGCAGGCAGCCAGTATTGAAGGCGTGTATAATCTCAACCATACTTCTTTAAATAAAGTTTCTCTAAGTAATAATATTGACGAGGTTGAAAAAAAATTTCACTAGGATTCAATTTTTCATTATAATACCTAAGATGAAACTTTAAGTTTTGTTTTATTTTACTTGCTCTATTGGAGCTTTATCAGATAAGAATTTTGTTTCTTTTTCGAATATACTGTACTCGTTAACACTCTTAGGTTTCAAGCAAACTGTATACCTAAAAAATATTTCAATTTTATTTAATTTAATTTAAAAATCTATTTAGTATAAAATAAACTTCAAAGTAAAGGTTACTATTTAGACTGTATCCCTTTTACTACGCTGTATATATTTTGCAATAGAATATAAAAATATCTAATTAAAATTGTTATATACATATATAAATATATTATCAAGGTTCTTTAATTACATATTTTAGTGTAATGTGTCATGTTCAGTTTAATTCCTAGTTATTACTGATATCGCAACGAATTTGTATCCATCTATCTGTATGGGGATATCGGATACCTAAGAGTGTCATTAACTTTTATTGTTCTTATTTGATTCGTTGGTTGGGAGCACTAAGATCTATTTTTTGCAACACGAGGGCTAATGAGACCGGGACCTACTTCTTAAAGCCGATTCCGAACGGCTAAGAAAATACATGCCACAGTCTGACTCGAACCCCCGAACTTCAGTGCCCTAACCATTCGGCCATTGTTCGGCGTCGTCCTTATTTGAAAACACTTAGAAAGTAGTTTGTTGAATTTTTATGTTTTCTTGGAATGATTTTCCCTTTTTAGTAAAAGTAGACGGAATTCCTATAACGGATCTCCTAAATTTTTAAGTTTATGCTATTATTTGTAATTTTCTTATGTAGATCAAGATTTTATATCTATACAAGCCTCGCATATGAATTTACTTTCTCAGTAAATACATCGACTGAAATTAGGACGACTGGCTATACCTATACTTAAACATTATTATTCTTTTTATAAATTTTCATTGCTCTTCAGAGATCTGCCTGTTATTTTGTTAGGAACAGAAAGAAGAAGAGGAATAAGAACAACCCACATTCACATTTTCTCCCAAAACGGTACATAGTCACCAAGGCCAAAGTGAGTGAGGAAAGAGAAATCTTTCACCATCCAACATATTGTTACAAATTTAGTAAATTTGCATGCATTTTTGTCTTATTGTGTACTTTATTGAATAATTTATGTAACCAGGTTTAATTTGGCGTTTGTAGCTTCAAAATCGGTGAATTAGCCGAATATTTATGGTGTGTCATATGAATCCTATTGTAATTCAATGGAAAGTTTCCAAACTGGCGAGATATCGGCTCCTTGGCGCTGTTTTTAGTCAACTAATTCTTGGCGCCAGTTTGACGATATATATCACCAAATTTGGTGATTTGGTGACCGTTTGTCTCTAGTACCTTCTAGTACATTCCAGGCTTTTAAGGGCCTATATAAATGGCATCGGATGTTAGCTAGTCAGTCAGCTTAAAAACGTGTTAGTGTTGTTCACACCTGTGTCTTTTCGTGGGAGAGTTTTGTATTGTTTGTATTTTCACTAACCGAGCCAGCCTTTCGTTGCATTGGCTGCTGTAAATGTGCTTTCATTGCATTACAAATAAAGTTTTTTCATTCTACTATTGTAATGTCTACTTAATCCACGAACACTCTACTCTTGGAAAATTCGTACATATCCTTTATTATGCATATAAATACAAATATTTACAAAGTCCCAACATGATCAGTTAAAAACTAAAGAATATGATCTTTGACAAACAGTTACAATCTTTCAAATTTTACAACAAATGGCAACACATTTTAAACATTAATTTAAGAATTAATAGTATTCAATATAATTGCATTTCCTTTTACTATATTAGAACCTAGTGGAAACAAATAAATTGTTTGCATTTAATTAATTAGAAATATCTAACAATATTCGTACATAATTATTATTTCTATCAATTCAGGTATACTGATTTCCATAAGTTATCTTTCTTTTTTAATTGTCTACTAAATTTGCCTGAATATAGTGAATAATGACAAGGTTCACCCAATAGACCATATGGACAGTTTGGTGCATCAATTTATCCAATACTGTTTAGAAAGGAAGGAAAGCCCTCTTTACTAATAACAAAATAAAGCTTTGGGATTTTGTTTAATTTTAAAATTAATTTTCAGGTAAAATTCATAACTGTACCTTCCTTTCCCAGAGCTAGTGATGTATCAATAGGAATTGATACTTATTAATGACTCTTTGATACATCTGTAGCATTGTTTCACTAACAAATTGCCTCATCCGTTTCGAAAATTTTTTAACCCCTGTAGCAGGTTGTAGTTAGAAAGTTTCTCAGTCCCGTCTTTTGAAAGATAAAAAAACTTTGTGAATCATAAGTTTTATTTTTAACCAGTAGCATAAAATGTCTTAATAAATATTTTTCAGAGAAAAGTATTTTTCTAACTGTGCAAAAGAAAATTAATTTTGAGTTAATGATGTTAAGAAATTTTTTTCCTATCAATTCAGTTGGTACTGAATTTTTAATTTAATAATCTTATTATTAATTCATTTTTAATTAACTTATATTTTTTGCTTATGTTCCGACACAAATCTATCCTTCTTAATATGATCACTAAATTTTTAAATAATTTCTCTTTTTCGGTTTGAATCCCATATCCTTTTTGCACATTAATATGGTAATGTTTTCAGTCTCATCATTAAAGTCGTCATTTTCTCCTAATATAAGACCTACGGTCTGTAGCTAACGGTTATGGCATTCTTTATGATCGAACTTTCCCTTAAAAATGTCTCAATTTGTTTGGTAGTCAGCCAAGTTTAGAGCCGTGTACATACTTACCAAAGTGTACTCTTTATAAGAATAATATACAAAATTACAGAGCATTGAATAAGCGTATGGGTGAGTTAACTGAAGAATTTTAATAAGAAGAGATGTGCGAAGGAAAACAAATTCTCATGATATGTATATTTACACTAGATATTATGTATATTTTTTATAAAATCCGGAAAATGTTATCTGCATAGTCATCTATCTATTTTTAAATATATATATATATATATATATATTATATATTATATATATATATATATATATATATAATTTATATATATAATATATTTATATATATATTTTTATATATATATATATATATATATATATATATATATATATATATTTTATATATATATATTATATTCGGTCATTATACATATTTATGTTTATATATACATATTTATATATATGTATATATATATATATATATATATATATATGTGTGTGTGTGTGTGTGTGTGTGTGTGTGTGTGTAGTAAAGTCGTGATCCAGAGTTAAGGAGAATGGAAAACAGTCTTCTTGATAATAATAATTTTATTAAATCATCGTTTCTTCTAAAAGCAAAACCTGCAACCTGCGCCATTTTCATTGTTTGTGGCAGAGACAGGCGTAGAGTGTTCACAGTCCCATGTCCAAGCACTGATTGAAATTTATCTGTTTGCAAGCTCATCAAATAGCTCAAAAATGCTTCTGCCTGACCGGATGATCCCAAAAGCTTGCGCGAGCGTGGGTCTTTTTCATTTATTTTATTATTATAAAAGAGTCCCCTTTTTATTAACTCATGTAATTTCCAACTACCCCTTTTTTAGACCTGACATATATATATATATATATATATATATATATATATATATATATATATATATATATATATATTATATATATATATATATATATATATATATATATATACATATATATGAGTGTGTGTGTGTGTGAATATATTTGTAGTCAGATTTTTTGCAATTTAATAATAAAAAGGTGAAATGTTATTTTTTAAAAACGTTGTTTATAAATTAAGGTGAGTATTATAGTCTGTAAAATACGATGTGCATATGCTTATTTATATATATATATATATATATATATGTGTGTGTGTGTGTGTGTGTGTCTGTAATAATATCGATATCTAAGCCAAAGTCATCCAAAATTATCCCTTTTCCCCATTCATTATTCTAAATATTAATTTTTCCTCATTATAGTTATCCTATTTTCCCAACCATCATATTCGAACGAGAAAGCTTTCAATCCTTCAATCGAACCCCAAACTTCTTTCTCTGATTCTCTAAACTAAAAATATTATTGCTAGAATTTTAATAAGAAAATAATAACTCTCCCAAGAAAAATATGTAACGATCAGCAATAATAGTCATTCTGAACGACCCGCTGTGGCATATATCTGTAGTCAAAAATCACTCTCTGTTAGAAATCATTTGTTGTCTCAGTATTTTCCCACCAGACCTAACCACCCGTTGGCGTTGAGAGATCTATGCAGAGAGCATTCTGACACTGTCTGGTTTAGATTTCCCTGGATTTTGTCCTAATTTTGATTATATGAAATAAAAATTAAGATCGGCCACGACGAATGATATATTTATTCATGACAGAAGTTTAACGACATTCGTGGCAGCCCAGTATGGCTTGATTGAGGAAAATAATAAAGGTAATTCAAAGAGGTTTTCCTTTTTAAATGTGGGTCCGATATATATATATATATATATATATATATATATATATATATATATATATATATATATATATATGTGTGTGTATGTATGTATGTATGTATATCCCTTTGTTTGGCATTCAGCTAAGTTTTGAGAAGTGTATAATCTCAAACAATACTCTCAAAATAAAACTTTTTTAAATAGTAATATTGATGAAGTTAAAAAAGAACTTCCCCTAGTACTTCTGTTATGCTATACTATAGAACTCCGTTATAACAAACTGGAAAGGACCAAAAAATATATTTGCTGAGTCTGAACTAAAGAAAACGTTGGATCTAACAAGATGTGCTGAATCCCTTCAAAAGTAATGCAATTGGACCGCTATGGTCTAACGTTTTGCTACACAAGGGCTGGTGAGGCCGAGACCTACTGAAGTCGATTCTGAACGACTTCATATATCCATGCTATCAGAGGAATTTGAACACAGGAACTCCAGTATCGAAGACACCCCCTTCCTACTCATTAGCCCTCGTTAGACTGAAGCAATTGAAAATTTAATAAAAATGTATGAAGATCTTTAAATTAATTAAAACTGATTAGATTTTAGTCAAATTTTCATTCTTACACTCCAGACGTCCTATACAACGGAGATACATTTAAAATTTTTATTTTTTATTTTTAATTTACTGACTGTAAAGAGTTCATTCTTGCTCTTTAGACCAATTATGAGATTACTCTTTAGGTTATTAAATTTCGACCTTAAGTTAAGAGCATTTATCGAAAAAATAAATATCAAAAGGTTATTACCCTTTCAACTTCGGGTTCCGTGGGACGCACTGGAAAGATGTATTTTTCAATCACGATTTAAAGATGAAGCCTTTCGTAATGAATAATACATTTATTTAACACGACGAAACACTAAAACACGTACATTATACATAGATTATAAGAGAACAACTCAAAAACGAAATAAAATCAAAAATATCGTTCTTCTCTTTTCCGTTGCCATTCGGCAAGGGAAAAACTTTAAAAAAAAATACAAAAGTAAAAAACCATGGATCATATTTCGTCTGTCCCTTTTCTACAGCTTTCAGTAGTAATGCAATTGGTTAACTGGACCGCTATGGTCTAATGTTTTGCTACACAAGGGCTGGTCAGGACGAGACCTACTGAAGTCGATTCTGGACGACTTCAAACATCCATTCCCACTTTGGCATGGATGTTCGTAGCCGTTCGGAATCGGCTTTAAGCAGTAGGTCCCGGTCTCATTAGCCCTCGTGTGCAAAACAGTAGACCGTAGCGCTCCAAACCAAATCAAATCAAACCAAATCAAACATCCATGCTATCAGGTAGATTTGAGCATAGGAACTCCAGTATCGAAGCCCCCCCTTCCTATTCATTAGCCCTCGTTAGACTGAAGCAGTTGAAAATTTAATAAAAATGTATGAAGATCTTTAATTAAATTAACTAATTGCTAGTCAAATTTTAATTCTTACACTCCAGATGTCCTATACAACGGAGATACATTTAAAATTTTTATTTTATTTTAAATTTACTGACTGTAAAGAGTTAATTCTTGCTCTTTAGATCAATGAAAGAGTGTTTGAACAGTTTGACGTCTTTACTTTTGTTTCGTTTGGAAATCAATAATAGGAGTTTATAGCATGTTTTTTGAGAAAATGACGTCAAACTCTAGTTCACAAGAATGTAAAATTATTTCGCCTTCTAATATGTCAGTAATATTTTATGCAATCTTTGTAAGTTAATATGAGCATTCGAAATAGTTTTACTGTTACTATAATTTAGATAAAATATGAGCTATATAAATTATTTTAGGAATTTATATTTTTGAAACGACAAACTATTAGTAGATTAAAGTGTTTATTTTTATTTGTAGGAAAATGTAATCCTAATAATTTTAAAATTTTAAAAGAAGATTTGTCTACATTATAAAAGCTTGAATATCAAATATTGACGAATTGAATTCTGGTATTTTATGCTTTATTGATAGTGAAAATGAAGCGACTTTAAAACATTATATTTTTAAAAAACTTAGTATTTTTTCCAGTGATTTGTATAGCTTCAAATTATACAAAATTATAATTTTTGAAAACTGCTTTATATGCATAATGGTACTCAGGTTTCATCCGAAAATTCCAATAATTAAGTTTCTGGTGAGAATTCAACATCAAAACAGATAATTGTTCGAAACGAAAATATTTTGAACAAAAAAAATTAGACCATTCTAATATAACAACAAATGAAAATTTGGAGCAAAATTTCCCTTTAAATTATTTTCAAAATACTTAACTCAAAATTAAAATCAAATTATGGTTGGGAAAAAAATTGTGTCCTTTTTGTGTTTGAGCCGCTGTAGCTCAGTCGGCAAAGGCAACACTCTAGTAACTGGACAGCAGCGGGTTTGGAACCTGAGAAGGCCTAAGATCCGCCGTGTTTGTTAAAGGTAACTAGGGCAAGTAAAATACGTACGTCGTCACAATGTCCTCTAAATTTTCAATCGATACCTCTGGGGGTGGCAGGCCAAGTTTATGGGTCATCTGTTTAGTTCCTGCTTCTAAATTACGAGGACTACTTAAGCATAAGTCGTACTTTCACCCTAGCTGTGCAAGTTAAAACTAAAGGCACACCCCTTTACCTTAATACGAGTAGCGTTAGGCTCAATCATGCTTGATTTGATCAAGTGGCATCAGAAACAACAAGCTTTTGTGTACATATTTAAGAAATATCAAACAGTATTACATTTTAAATTAGAGCAATTGCTCCCGGAACTTCTATTTAGTTATTCAGTAAAATCTCAATAGATCGAAAATTATTTAATTTTTTAACCAACTTTTCGTATTTTATATTGAAATATATAAACAAATATATAAATAGAAATATATAAATAACAACCATAAGATTTTTATAAACAAAAAATATATTTTTAGTGGATAAATTTAAAATAGTAAAGTAAATATGAAAAATCAAATAGAAATAGTAGTATATGGTTTTATTTTTTTTTAATTATGTTGTATATAAACATTTTTACATTATAAAAGAATTAAAGATAAGAACATTCGGCTTCATTTTCCTGTACATACAGTTATTTTTGTACCTACAAACAAAAATGTTGTTACATGTACTAGTACGTGATTAGTATCAATCATCGAAAAACGTATAGTAGTTACATAATGTGTTAGTTTGAAAGAGAATTTTTATAAATGCCAAAGAATGGTTCAAGTTTCGAATCTTTTTTAATCACATAACAGTTAGTTACAATGTTTATTAAGTTAAATAAACAATGTAACAAAATCTGTTTTATTAACTTTTGAGAAGAAAATTAATTTTTAATTGATTAGGATAAGAACTTTATGCACTAGTTACTTTTATTTGTTATGTAACTTAACCTTATTTTAATTGAAATTTATGTTATTAACACTTTATATTATTAACATGTAACTTTATAATATTAAATACTTTATATTTTTAATGTAAGTTCTAAAAATATCCTTTGAAAATATAAACTCCTTTTACTCCTCACAATATGATAGCTTAATTTTCAATTAATTTTTCTTTTACTTTCGGTTGGAATTACACCTCCTGTTTTTGCACATTAAAATAAAATTATTTTTGTCTCTTTATTCAAGTCATAGTCCACTTCTGTATTAAGACCTGCTTGCTTTAGCTAGTGGTTATGCTTTTCTTTATAATAATACTTCTTTTTACACTTTTATCCATTCGTTTGGCAAGCATCCAGATTTAAAGCATGTATAATCTCAGAATTCTTCTCAAAATAAAGCTTCTTTAAATAATAATAATATTGATGACTTGTAAAAAGAAATATCGCTATTATCTCAATTTTTCATTTTATTATCTGTGATGCTGTTTCATATTTTATATCCTTCTTAGTAGTTTGGTGCTCTGCCGAATACTAATTGTATTTCTTTTATC
>CM063498.1:111978832-112028832 GCA_032207245.1 Pardosa pseudoannulata
ATATATATATATATATATATATATACCTGTGTGTGTGTGTGAATTCAGTTAATCTTAAAATAGCTGGTGAATAGAATTTATGAATTAATAAACACGAGGACCAGAAATTATTCATCAAATAGTGTTTATTAACCTATTGAATTTGGCTATAATCAGAAAAAGGCTTTTATGTCAAAAGAGATCATGTCACATATTCAAAATCATTAACAAAAATTTTTTTTATCAAATGGTACTTAGCATTCTATTGATTTAGGCTGTACACTATTCTACGACAAAAGGGGTTATGTTGTAAACTAAGGGGAATGGCTTATATTTATGAAATATAGTGAAATTGATACTAACTTTGATGAAAACCATTACAAATTGTTAACGGTAGCTGCTAAGTTTTATTAATCTATTAAATTTGGCTATGATCAGAAGCATTCTTTTATGTCAAATTGAGATCATGTGAAAAATTCAAAATCATTAGTAAAAACAATTTCTTTATCAAATGTTATTTAGTAATCTATTAATTTAGGCTGCGAACTATTCTACGACAGAACAGATAATGCCGTAAACTAAGAGGGTCTTATCTTTATGAAAGGAATACTAATATTTATGAAAGCCATTACAAATTGTTAATGATAACTGCTAGTATGTATTTGCTGGCTGTTTGTGGAAATATATTGCATTGTTTTATTATTTCAATCTTAGACCAAAATCTGGAACACAAAATCAATTTCGGTTGACTACACACCCGTTGCTAATTGTGGTACTAAAACTTTACTCTCTCATTTGTAGTTAGTTATCTGACTGTTTGGAAATCTTCCAATGCATTCTATCTGTGTGACACTCAGTATATTTTAAATAACATTTTTGAATAACAAACTCTGTGTAGTATTTTGAAGAGATGCTAAAACATTATTAAGACTTAGAGGATATCCAAACATTTTAAGTCTTCTCTAGCCCAAATCACTAATATAATTAAATATTCCAGCATTCTTTTAACTTACAAGCATTAATACATAATAGTTTATTTATGTAGGTAAAGTCACCAAAGGTTAACACAATCAGAAGAAAAACAAAGGTTTCTTGCCAAAAGTTGTAGTTTTAGGGATAGTATCTGCAGAAATTTATTTAAGAATATTATTCTCATTAACTTAGTTTGGTTAGTTTTGGATTAATATATCATTATATTTACATATATATACATGTGTGTTCGTGTGTATAAAGTGTGTGTGAGTTCAATTAATCTTAAAATAGCTGGTGAGTGGAATTTACAAATTAATAAACACGAGGACCAGAAATTCTTCCTTAAATAGTATTTATTAACCTATTGAATTTGGCTATAATCAGAAACAGGCTTTTATGTCAAAAGAGATGTGACAAATTCAAATTCATTAACAAAAATAATTTCTTTATGAAATGTTATTTATCAATCTATTGATTTAGGCTGTATACTATTCTACGATAAAAGAGATTATGTTGTAAACTAAGGGGAATGGAAACTGAAATGATGAAAAATTCTTAAATTAATACTAATATTGCCGACAGCCATTACAAATTGTTAATGGTAGCTGCTAAGTTTTTATTAACTTATTTAATTTTGCTATGATCAGAAACATGTCAAGATGAGATCATGTGAAAAATTAAAAATCATTAGCAAAAAAAAAATTTCTTTATCAAATGTTATTTAGTAATCTGTTAATTTAGGCTGTACACTATTCTACGACAAAAGTGATAATGCCATAAACTAAGGGAACTGTCTTATATTTATGAAATGAATACTAATATTTATGAAAGCCATTACAAATTGTTAATGGTAACTGATAGTATGTATTTTCTGGTTGTTTGTGGAAATATATTGCACTGCTTTGTTATTTGAATCTTGGAACATAATCTTGAACATAAAATCAATTTCGGTTGACTACACCCGTTGCTAATTGTGGTACTAAAACTTTGTTTACTCTCTCATTTGGAGTTAGTTATCTGACTGTTTGGAAATCTTCCAATGCATTCTGTCTGTGGGACACTCAGTCTAACATTTTGAATAACATTTTTGAATAAGAAACTGTTTATAGCATTTTGAAGAGATGCTAAATCATTATTAGGACTTAGAAGATATCTAGACATTTTAAGTCTTCTCTAGCTCAGAACACTATATAATTAAATATCCCAGTAGTCTTTCAGCATATAGGCTTTGAAACATACTGGTGTATTTATATGTGCAAAGTTACAAAAGTTTAACACAATCAGAAGAGAAACAAAGGTTTCTTACCAAAAAATGTAATTTTATTGATAGTATCGGAAGAGATTTATTT
Organism: Pardosa pseudoannulata; assembly: GCA_032207245.1. NCBI lineage: Eukaryota > Metazoa > Arthropoda > Arachnida > Araneae > Lycosidae > Pardosa > Pardosa pseudoannulata. Next base: position 111,981,133 of record CM063498.1, read on the forward strand.
AAGAATATTATTATCATTAAGTTAGTTTGGTTAGTATTGGATTAAAATATCATTATATTTACATATACATACATGTGTGTTTGTGAGTATAAAGTGTGTGTGTGTGAGTTCAGTTAATCTTAATATAGCTGGTGAATAGAATTTACGAATTAATAAACACGAGGACCAGAATTTCTTCATTAAATAGTATTTATCAACCTATTGAATTTGCCTATAATCAGAAACTGACTTTTCTGTCAAAAGAGATGTGAAAAATTTTAAATCATTAACAAAAAAATTTCTTTATCAAATATTATTCAGCAATCCATTGAGTTTGGCTGTATACTAATACGATAAAAGATATTATGTCGATAAACTAAGAAGAATAGCTTATATTTATGAAATATACTAAAATTAATATAATATTTATAAAAGCCATTACAAATTGTTAATAATAGCTGCCAGTATGTATGTGTAGGCTGTTTTTGTAAATATATTGCATTGTTTTATTATTTGAATCTTGGAACAGAATCTGGATTTCAAAATCAATTTCGGTTGACTACACACACGTTGCTAATTGTGGTACTAAAACTTTGTTTACTCTCTTATTTTTAGTTAGTTGTCTGACTGTTTGGAAATCTTCCAATGCATTTTGTCTGTGAGACACTCAGTATAACATTTTGAATAACATTTCTGACTAACAAACTGTATACAACATTTTGACGAAATGCTAAAACATTATTAGGACTTAGAAGACATCCAGACATATTAATTCTTCTCTAGCTTAGAACCCTAATATAATTAAATATTCCAGCATTATTTTATCATTCAAGCATTAATACATAATGGTGTATTTATGTAGACAAAGTCACCAAAGGTTAACACAATCAGAAGAAAAACAAAGATTTCTTACAAAAAGTTGTAATTTTAAGGATAGTATCGGCATAAATTTATATAAGAATATTATTATCATTAAGTTTGGTTAGTTTTGAATTAAAATATCATTTTATTTACAACTATATACACGTGTGTTTGTGAGTATAAAGTGTGTGTCTGTTAGTTCAGTTAATCTTAATATAGCTGGTGAATAGAATTTACGAATTAATAAACACGAGGACCAGAAATTCTTCATTAAATAGCATTTATTAACCTATTGAATCTGCTGTAATCAGAAACAGGCTTTTATTTCAAAAGAGATCATGTGACAAATTCAAGATCATTAAAAAATATTTCTTTATCAAATGTTATTTAGGAATCTATTGATTTAGGCTGTACAATATTCTACGGTAAAAAAAATTATTTCGTAAACTAAGGGGAATGGCTTATATTTATGAAATATACTGAAATTATTAATAATAATTATGAAAGACATTACAAATTGTTAATTGTAGCTTCTAAGTTTTTGTTAACCTATTGAATTTAGCTATGATCAAAAACATGCTTTTATGTCAAAATGAGATCGAGAATTTAGCGATTTCTTAATTTAGGCTTACACTCTTATAGGACAAAATATATTAAGTCGTGAACTAAGGGGACCGGCTTATATTTATGAAATATTCTGAAATTGATACTAATATTTATGAAAGCCATTACAAATAGTTAATAGTAGATGCTAGTATATATATCAGCAGGCTGTTTGTGTAAAAATATTGCATTGTTTTGTTATTTCAATCTTGGAACAGAATCTGGAACACAAAATCAATTTCGGTTGACTACACACCCGTTGCTAATTGTGGTACTAAAACTTTGTTTACTTTCTCATTTGGAGTTAATTATTTGGCTGTTTGGAAATCTTCCAATGCATTCAGTCTGTGAGACACTCAGTATAACATTTTTCAATTACAAACTCTGTATAGCATTTTGAAGAGATGCTAAAAGATAATTAAGACTTAGAAGATATCCAGACATTTTAATTTTTCTCTAACCGAGAACTCTAATACAATTAAATATTCCAGCAGTCTTTTAACATACAAGCATTAATACATACTGGTGTATTTATGTACGCATGCGTGATTTTCTAGAAATTCATGACCATTTGATATTTCTTAAAACCAAAGTAATTACAAAATCCATCAAACTGAAACCCACAATAACGTTCAACTTTATTTCAAAATGAGAAATGAAATTTTTAAATCTGATTATAGCCTTATAAACCGGAAAAAAAAGTTTCGTGAGAGAAATAAACTAAGATTTAAAAAAAATCCCATTATTTCAAAAGCGGATGAAAAAAAAATATTATTAATCCCATTCGGAAAAAATATATATATAACCCTTCCTTTCTTTTCCTTCTGGCGCTTTTTCCCCCCAAATTGAGAAAAATGAGAAAAATTTTATGAAGGTCACGGAAGCGATTTCTGGTGCCGTTTTTGCATTTCGTTTCGTTAAGCAGTTAATGAGCAATTCCCGAACAAATGGCATATCAGCTTCCGCTATTTTGGTGTTGATAGGGGAGACATTTCTTCGGGCATGAAATTGAAACGCTTTTCGAGCCGTTTCATTTATTTCCCTCTATAACGTTTTTATTCTTTTTGGGGATTTATGTGTATATCAAATGGCTTATCTTAGAGGATTGATGTTAAGATACGTCTAGATTATGTGAGAAAGCTCGATATTATGCCAATGGGATGAAGGAAATATTCTTTTAATTTCATAATTGAATTATTAAATGTACAATGGATAATGACATTATTATGAAGAATTTCTAGTACTTTATCTTACAGCTTTAGCCTTTAATCCCTTGCCTGTGGAATATATTTAAAAAAAAGTGATATAATTCTTTTTTCTATAACTTTTCTATAATTTTGTCCTTTATTATCACCAAAATATTAGAAATAGATTACTTTTGAAAAAAAATTAATTAAAAAAAATTAAAAGAAAGAAATAGTTTAAAAAATGTAAAACACCTTAAATTATTTTTAATTTAAAAAAAGTTTTAAATTAAAAGAAAAATATTCTTTTAGTTTCATAATTGAATTATTAAATGTACAATGAAATTGAACTATTATTATGAATCAATTATTATGAAGAATTTCTAGTATTTTATCTTTCAGTGAAACGATATTTGAGAAATGATATATATTGGAGAAAAAGTGCCAAAAACGGTTTTTTTTCTATAATTTTGTCCGTTATTATCACCAAAATGTTAGAAATAGATTATTTAAAAAAATTAATTTAAAAAAATTAAAAGAAAAAATTAATTTTAAACATATTTTCAATTTTAAAAACTTTTAATTACTTCTAATTTAATACAAAGTTTTAGATTAACAGAAGAATTTTAAAAAATATTCTTTTAATATAAAATTGAATTATTAAATGTACAATGGAATATGCAATTATTATGAAGAATTTCTAGTACTTTATCTTACAGTGAAATGATTTCGACTTTAATCCCGTGCCTGTGGAATATATTTGAGAAAAAGTGCTATAATTCTTTTTTCTATAATTTTGTCCGTTCTTATCCCTAAAATGTTAGAAATAGACTATTTTTGAAAAAAATTAATTTTAAAAAATTAAAAGAAAGAATTCATTTAAAATAAACTTTTAATTTAAAATACTTTAAATCACTTAAGTTTTAAATTAAAAGAAAAATTAAAAGAAAAGTATTCTTTTAATTTTATAATTGAATTGTTAAATGTACAATCGCATATGCAATTACTAATGAAGGATTTCTAGAATTTTATCTTACGATAAAACGCTATCCCATTTAATCTCTTGCCTGTAGAATATATTAAAAAAAACGTGCCAAAAATGCATCTTTTCTATCACTTTTTACGTTATTATCACCAAATTGTTAGGAATAGATTAATTTTGAAAAAAAAAATTATTAAATTTAAAAAAATAAAAGAAAGTTAATTTAAAACAAACTTTTAATTTTTAAAACAGTTTAAAATATTTTTAATTTAAAACAAAGTTTCAAATTAAAAGAAGATTAAAAAGAAAAATATTCTTTTAATTTCATAATTGAATTATTAAATGTACAATAGAATATGCAATTAGTATGAAGAATTTCTAGTATTTTATCTTTCAGTGAATTTATTTCGCCTTTAATCCCTTGATTATGGAATACATTTAAGAAAAACTGCTGTAACTCTTTCTATAATTTTGAACGTTATTATTACTAAAATGTTAGAAATAGATTTTTTTATTTAATTTTTTTTAATTTAAAACGTTAATGTAAAACAAACTTTTAATTTAAAACATTTTAAACTTCTTTAAAATTAAAACACAGTTTTAAATTAAAAGAAGAATTAAAAAAAATATTCTTTTTCATAATTGAATTATTAAATGTACAATTACATATTCAATTACTTATGAAAAAATTCTGGAATTTTATCTTACAGTGAAACGATATCCTCTTTAATCCCTTGCCTGTGGAATATATTTGAAGAAAAGTGCCAAAAATGTTTTTTTCTATAATTTTGTCCGTTATTGTCACCAAACTGTTAAAAATAGATTATTTTTCAAAAAACATTTTTAATTTTAAAAAATTTTAAAAACGAATTAAGTTATAACAAATTTTTAATTTAAAAAACCTTAAATTACTTTTAATTTAAAGCAAAGTCTTAGATTAAAAGAAGAATTAAAAGAAAAATATCCTTTGAATTTCGTAATTGAATAATTAAATGTGCAATCGTATATTCAATTAGTTATGAAGAATTTCTAGTAATTTATCTTACAGTGAAATAATTTCCACAAATTCTTTACAGTATCCAAGAAATAGCTACAAATGCTAAACGTTTAGAGAGAAAGTATCTCTATCTATTCAGAAAATATAAAATAAAGTATTATGCACTGAACTAACCAATTTCGGACTTCCCGGAGTTGAAATACCGTTTTTTCTTTTGCCCATACTCAGATCTGGCATTCCATTATTGGCCTATTTTCGTTACCCGAACTGAATTTGGGAGTCACAGGCAAGGAGATAAAAGACAATTACATTTAATGAATAGTAATAAATATTTAATATCCCATTCTGCCATTTATTAAGGCAACTACAGTTACTGAAAGTAACTTTTAATGTTTTGAATTGGTTTATTTCAAAATGTAACATGTCATAAGAAATATACGTAAAACTGCTTAAGTCTGGAAAATAAGATATTAATTACTTTCTAAAATCTAAATTAATAAATGTTTGAAAGTTCAATGAAACGTTATCTGTGTTTAATCAGTTTCATATAGTATTATTATTTTCATATCCTTGTGTAAAGTAAAAGAAGTATTGAAACCCCGAAAAATATCGATGTTTAAATGTTAAACGGAAATATTCATTTGGACTTGAATCACTGTTAACGTACTGTGTTCAGTGTAACGTCTATATCAACTTAGAAGTAATCTTTAACTTTGATGATTTAAATATCAATTTCCATGATCCCTTAGTCCATTTTGTCCAAAATATCTGTATAACAAATTTTTAATATAATGGATATTGGTTTTGCAGATCGTTTCCGGATTTCTATGAACCGAACTCTAGTCAGATAATATTATCAAATAAAAAAATAGTTAAATATGTCTCCACCAGAGAGCAATTTTTAACGAATTACAAACTTCGCCATGAAGTTTTGAACTATTTTTATACCTAATTTAATACTACTAGACGGCGTTTTTTAACGATTGAGACACTTAGCCATGAAATTTTGAACTACTTTTCAACCTAATTTAATACCATCAGAGGGCGCTTTTCAAGAAAGTATACACTCAGTTATAAAATTTTGAACTATTTTTTCACCTAATTTAATACTAACAGGGTACCTTTTTTTATCGAAATACACATTTAGCCATGAAGTTTTGAACTAATTTTTCTTTTCACTCAAACAAATTTCCATCCCTTCATTAAATCCGGGCACAATATTTCACAACTTTTTGAACAATAGTTTTGTGGGCTTGTATATCCGAGAATTTTGGCTACAATTTTGCTTTAATATAGTTGAAATTTTGTATTCTAGATGATTTTGTTTTTAACTGAAGGATGAGCTCTGTCTTCTTTAACACTAAACATACCAATACTTAATACACACCTCTTTCTTTTATTTATTTCCTTTTATTTGTTTTATTCATTTATTTTCTTCATTTAATACATACTTATTTCTTTTATTTATTTTCTTTTATTTCTTTTATTCATTTATTTTCTTCACTTGATACCTACCTATTTCTTTTATATATTTCCTTTTTATTTCTTTTATTTACTTCATTTTATTTCTTTTATTCATTTATTTTATTCACTTAATACATACCTATTTCTTTTATTTATTTCCTTTTATTTCTTTTATTCATTTATTTTATTCATTTAATACATACCTATTTCTTTTATTTATTCCCTTTTATTTCTTTTATTCATTTATTTTATCCATTTAATACACACCTATTTCATTTATTTATTTATTTTAATTTCTTTTATTTCTTTTATTCACTTAATATATACATATTTCTTTTATTTATTTCCTTTAATTTCTAAAATTCATTTATTTTATTCACTTAATACATACCTATTTATTTTATTTATTTCTTTTTATTTCTTTTATTCATTTATTTTATTCATTTAATACACACCTATTTCATTTATTTATTTCCTTTGATTTCTTTTATTTCTTTTATTCACTTAACCCTCTGAGTGTACAGATCGAGGAAAAAGTGTCGGAAAATACGCTAAAGGTTTACTCTGTCAGTGGCCAAAGCGTTCTATGATTTTTCCTTCACCCTTTGTCTACTAGAATGGAATACGGGAAATCCACCATCCTTATTGTCCCTTTACTTCCGGTTATAAATATATATATAAATAGATATTATAGATTGTTAATTTTTAAAACACATAAAGATCGTCCAGTCTCGAAGATCATCCCATAAGAAATAATTGATTCGAAAAGAACAAATAAAAATATTCTTTGAGACACTTATTTATATTTGTTTACTAAGGACATCCAAGATATTTAAGTGGTGCAGTTAGAAATACATCTGTTACCGCAAATGAACTTCGAATTAGATATTTATAAAGCCATGAAAAGCTATCAGCGTCTTTGGGCCTGAAGTCGTAGAATTGCATCCCTCAATAAATTAGTCAAAGAGGTCTTATACAATCGACACTACCCTCCTACCGCAAAACTCCACGGGGCAAAGCACTGCCAAAAATGTATATTACATCTATTTTCAGAGCGTTTTTAGAGATCGAAAATTGTACATGACAACCGCTTTGAAGATATTATCGGTTTGGCGGAATTGTACGTGCGAACCGCTTAGAGGGTTAATATATACATATTTCCTTTATTTATTTCCTTTAATTTCTAAATTTCATTTATTTTATTCACTTAATGCATACCTATTTCTTTTATTTACTTCCTTTTATTTCTTTTATTTATTTCCATTTACTTCCTTTATTTCTTTTATTTTATTCACGTAATACATACCTATTTCTTTTATTTCTATTTTAATTCATTACCCATCGCATTTTTTACATATACATTACCGGTCATTTACCTGGTTATGATATGTTCAGTGTTAAATATTACTGGTTCTTAAATAACCGTAGATATTAATTAAAATCTTCAAAACATTAATTTTTGTCTTTAATTTCCTTTAGTGTACTTTTCAGTGCAGCTGGGTGAAACGGTGTGCATGTGTGACAAAGTTTTCCGAGAATTTGGGACATTTTAAAATTATCATATGTTAGTTGTATAGGGAGTTAGACTAAAATTATGGACTTTATCCTATAGCTCTATTATTTCTTCGTCTCACGATATAATGTTTTGAAAAAAATTGAAGTTTTTGCTAACTTTAAAACTATTTTTACGAAAAGTTGCTTGTGAAATATTTTTACAAAGCAAATTTTTAAATTGCCCCGTACACTTTCGTAATTCTTCTATTAGGTACATTCTTGGAGCGTTAAAAAGTCAAACTGTCTCAAACTGTGTAATTATATCAAAAATTTGTTTCCATAAATTGTTTTATAACTTAATTTTAAAAAAAGACTACCTAAAAATTTTACTTCAGCTGGTAATAATTTCACGAATTTTCATCCGAACTATAAGAATTTTTTTCTCCATCAAACCTTTGTATACTGTAATTTACTTTACTCAAAATTTCAAAAAGAAATTCTGAAAAATTGTGGAATTACCAAACATTTTTCGGTTTAGGGCACTTATAACTCTTTAAAATTCGAAAAAATGTTTAAAAATATATCATTTTTGACTGCTCATAACCTTGAAAACTACCAGTTTTACAAACATATTTTTTAATATAGTTAGAACAAATTATTATATAACGGTATGAAACGGCGAGATACAATTTAGTACACCGCGTTGAATTTCCAATTTCAAAGGTGCTCCGCTACTGAAAAAAAAATTGTATATATTATTCATTACACAATTCGACATATTTTTGAATTAATATTGCATAAAATTTTGAAGTTATTAAAAAGTAATATTTTAGCAACTGTGCAAATGTCTGCTTTACAAAAGAATTGCAGGATCATAACGCTCTCTCTCAAATAAATTTAAATAAAGTTAAAGAAACTTGTACGTAATTTAATAGGCATGTAGGGAAATCTTGGGGTATCTGCATAGGATATTTTAGCTTTATTCTTAGATATATTTAATAATTAAATCATAGAGAAATTTTAAAAGCCTCATCTGGTCTATCGAAATTTACACTGAAGCTTTAATCGTCACTTCCACTTAATTTACGATCACAAAAATTATTGATATAGAAAATAGATAATGAAAATATTCATATATCATTAAAGGTTAGAATTAACTATAGTTCATTTAATGGAAGATAGGAAAGCATATTAATGGACACCGCGTGCAGGAACAATGCGATTTGCAAATGAGTTCTACTTCAGTGTTGTTATATAAGTTCTAAAGCTTCACAATATTTACTTTCTCTCTAGATTTCATAGGAAACCTATACAATTCCGTCTGCTCGTCACTGTCATAGTTATTTCAAAGCCTTTGAGCTGAAAATAAATTATAATAACTATGATAACTAGTATTAACAAATTCCATCTATATCTTCCATCATTATTTCAAGTCGTATTATTGAGGAAAAGTAAGTAAGTATATATATATATATATATATATATATATATATATATATATATATATATATATATATATATTATATATATATATATATATATATATATATATATATATATATATATATATATATATATATATATATATATATATATATATATATATATATATATATATATATATATATATATATATATATATATATATATATATATATATATATATATATATATATATATATATATATATATATATATATATATATATATATAATATATATATATATAAATTCTATCTATATCTTCCATCATTATTTCAAGTTGTGTTATTGATGAAAAGTAAATATATAATATATATATATATATATATGTGTGTGTGTGTGTATATGTGTATATATGTGTATATATATATACATATATGTGTGTGTGTGTATACATATATATATATATATATATATATATATATATATATATATATATATATATATATTATATATATATATATATATATATATATATATATATATATATATATATATATATATATATATATATATATATATATATATATATATATATATATATATATATATATATATATATATATATATATATATATTATATGCGTAAATGTTATATCTGAAATAAATACTCATTTATACGAAGAATTGGTTCCTTTTGTACATTATTTCAGAAAACAAATTTATTTAGTTATAAAAAAGGAGCAAAATGTTTTCGCAGTCAGATTTGTACAATGCATGTACAGTGCATGCCCCATTCTTTTCTTTTTTTCCTTACGAAAGATTTTTTCTGTTTTTTAGAATATTGCTCAAAGTAGAGAAAGACACGTATTGAGCAACAAAGTTGAGCAATCCGTATTTCCGATTAATTTTAAACTTAATCTTTTTTTCCGTGTAAAGTGTTTTATAAAAATTGTTCCTTGTGCGTATTTATATATAATTAACTGTATTCGTTGAATATCAAACATGTATATGCTTAATGATAACAGATGATTCCTGTATTTATTGTACATGAAATAGCTGTTGATATTGTTTAAATAGTTTATATTAGTATCTTATTAACCTTTAAACTACATTTATGTGTTCAAAAAAGGAGAAAATAGCAAAATTTTCGAGTTTTCAAAGATAGAAATTGACTACTACTCACATATACGAAAAATTATCCCTTCTCACTGGTCTCTGTATAAGTGAGTTCCCTCTGTTAGTACTCATGTTTGTATACATATATATGTGTGTATGTGCGCAGTATGTGTATAATTCCATATGTTTAATGTAAAGTTAAATATATTTACATGATAAAGAAATTATACAATCATTGATTTTTGTTTGTATTCAAATATATTTAATTTACACAATATCTTTATTTTGGATCTGTAGAAAGATCATGAACAAATTTCTCAAATCAATATAACATATAACAGTTAAATATTTCTTCATTTATTTCATCTGTATTATTGATGAATACTAAGTTGTCATAAAATATAAAAATTATTGCAGTTTAATATCTCTTAAAAGTTCTCCTCTTTCCCATCACTATTCCTTCAAATATATGTTTCCAGGCGCAAAGTATCTTAATTAAAGACGTTTACGAGTTAAAATTCTTCCAACTCGTTTTTCAAAGATTTCTTTGCAATAAACGCAAATTTTCTGACCACTCACCGCATCCAGCTGGTGCTGACAAATGGCTCAGTTTTTCCTAACCGATCTAAGTTACTTTTGTTGTTAAATTCTCTGACTGAGTTTCCGTTTCTCTGGGAAAGAGGTTCCTCTCTACTTCTCGCTCTGGGCTCCAACCCTGTTCCAGTATGTGTTTCGATAATCATTACCTCGTCTTCCTTTGTCTGCTAAACATATCTTCTTTAGCAGCTCTTAAATGAATTTTTATATCTACTAGACACTGCCGCTCTTTTACAGGGTATCACGAGTTCTACATTAGTTGCCCAGGAAGCCCCGGCAAGTAAAAACAGTTGGGGCTTATTTCGATTTGACCGGTGGAATAATTTTCGACGTATTACATGTATGTGTATGTATGCATTTATGTTTACATGTATGTATGTATGTATGTATGTATGTATAACTACTTAAAGTATCTGCCATCTGCCAGGTAGAAATTTCGTATTTTATTTAGATAAAAGTTGATTATTTTGATTAGAGATAAAAAGATGAACAAAACTGTAAATGATTTACATATAAAAGAAACATTAATGTTAACACAAAGCTAGAGTTTACACAATGTTTTATGTTTGTCTTTCGGGATAGTAAACAAAAAATATATTGCTTGCCGAACCTTGTGCAAGGCACAATATATATTCGTAGGTATATATCAGATCATATCAATTATGTCAATCCAATTATATAATTCGAAAGTCAACACTGAAATGTCGTCATTTTCAATTTCTGGTTTCCGTTAGAAAAACATCGTTCTACCTTGACAAGGTTTTAAGATAGATTTAGAAATTAAAGTCGCAGAAAAAATTACACACATATTGGACTTTTAACAGAAAGGATGGAAAATATTTGTAAAACCTATAGTTTTGAAAAAAATTCTTGTAACTTTCAACAATGCCGTTTATTGCATACACACGGTGGGAAATAAATTAGCGTAATGCGGTAAAAAAAATTAAGAAGCTATTAAATGTTTAAGAAGAATTTAAAGTCTTTTTATAAACTTGTTTAAAGTATTTATTTTAAAAACACGTAAATATGTATGAAAGTAAATGTTTTTATCACCCAGTACGAGAGAGGGAATATAGAATATAATATAAAAGTTGGAATAATTTTTTTAAGATAAAATTTTGTAATCTGGAAAGTGTGAATAAATGTATGTAGTTCATTTGAACTCAAAATTGTTAATAAATAATGTGCTTGTATATTAAACAGATAATATTCGTAGATAAAATGTTCACTGAAGTTTGTTTTTTCTAAACTAAAGTTTAATTAATTTTGAACCCTTAACTTTTCTTGGTTTTTTACTTCGTGCCCTTTACTCTACAACAAGCATGAATTAAAGCATTTCTTAGATATGAACTGATGAGAATATTGATATTTTTTATGAATTATATCCATTTAGTAACACATTTTCACCCGTACTTTAATAATAAAGCTCTAAACATAAAACTAGTAATTAGTTACAGAGCTATCATTTCTCCTATTACTAATATCCTAAATGTCAAAGTTCAACCTTTTTTTACCTTCTATAACTGTTTGTACAAAGAAAATATTTTATTACTTTCTCGATAGGCATGTAAAAATTCTCCCACCCACGTATATATTGAAGAAAAACTCCAATACCAAAAAAAAAGTACAGAACTCTAGAATAATAAAAGAGACTGGAAAAAGGAGTAAAAAACGTCGCTCGTTAAAGTATTCTCAATTGAGAACGTATGTCACAAACAGCTTAGGGGGACTCGAAAGTTAAAACTGTTCAAAAAATCGTAAAAAATAAAATGTGATTTATTGTAAATTTTTAATTTTCAGCAGAGTAAAGAATCGCATTAAAAAATTCCTTGTTGAACTCAAATCATAAACCAAATTACTAAATTTATCATTTAGTTGTTTTTTATTTTTAATTTACAGGTGTTGTTTTTTTTACCCAAAACTGCAGTTTTCATTACTTTCCATAAGATATGTAAAAAGTGTTTTATTTTTACATTGTTTTAATATAGGCTTGTTATGGGATGTATCAATATATTAAAGGTTTTCTGATATTGTCATCATTTTTTCATTAAAAACTGAGTTAAAATTTATTGAATTCCATTGTTTTACACAGTATGAATCCATAAGGTATGTAAAAGTGCTTCATTTTTAAATGTTTTAAAATAGTCTTGTTATAAAATGTATCAATATATTAAGGGTTTTCTGATATTGTCATTATTTTTTCATTAAAAATAAAGTTAAAATTCATTGAATTCCATTGTTTTACACAGTATGAATCCATAAGATATGTTAAAGTGTTTCATTTTTACAATGCTTTAAAATAGGCTTGTTATGAAATGTATCAATATATTAAGGGTTTTCTGATATTGTCATTATTTTTTCATTAAAATTAAGTTAAAATTCATTGAATTCCATTGTTTTACACAGTATGAATCCATAAGATATGTGAAATTTTTTATTTTTACAATGTTTTAAAATAGGCTTGTTATGAAATGTATCAATATATTAAGGGTTTTCTGATATTGTCATAATTTTTTCATTAAAAACTGAGTTAAAATTCATTGAATTCCATTGTTTTACACATTATAAATCCATAAGATATGGGAAAATGTTTTATTTTTACAATGTCTTAAAATTGGCATGTTATGAAATGTATCAATATATAAAGGGTTTTTTGATATTGCCATTATTTTTTCATTAAAAATTGAGTTAAAATTTATTGAATTCCATTGTTTTACACAGACTGAATTCAATGTTATCCGCTAGTTTTGAAAAATTTTAAATGTTGTGTCTGTAACGTATATTCCATATTCAGCTCATTCTATATATAATAAGAACATGCATATTTAATTTTTTGACGCTTCAAACAGTTTTATGTGTTACATTTTTTTAAAGATTACAGAACTCTTCAATATTGGAATTTATAATTTTGAATAAAAAAGTCCATATAATTGTACAAGCCGGAAATGACATACAGGGTCATCCAAAATATAAATTTTCCCATGACCCGTAAATAAAAACATATTATTAACTGGAAAGATTTACTGCAAAAGCTACAACATTGTCTGAATATATTAACTTCAGGAATTGTAATACTTTTTGTGATAAAACTTTGTATTCTAGTGTCATAAAAGCCTACCATCTGAAAACGAAGTCAGTGTGTTTCTGAAAGCCGCATGGTACAAAATTTCTGTTTCAAAAAATGACAACCTGTGAAGACAACTAATAAATTATGAGAACAGTCTGTAATATTTAAAGTATTTTCCTATTTTTTACACTCTGTAAAGTCATAACTTAGACTTAAGATATTCATCTATTCCGCAGAAATGACTCTGGCATCAATAGATTAATAATAGGTTCATTTCTTTATACTCTCGAAGCTAAATCCGGAAAAAAATCATGTTTTCTTTTTGTCTTTTGTTTTTACAATTGCAAAAACAAATGTAAAAGACAATTTGAATAGTTTCATTACACTTTATATCTTTCTATATCTTTTACTATATCTTCTATCTATATCTTTTCATTTTTTAATTTTTATAAAACTTCCTCACCATATTTTGGTTTAAATTAAATTTAAGTGGTGATTAGATTTATTTTGACTAAATATTTTCATATATAAATAAAGGCATTAATTATATAATGCTAGTAGCCTTTAATGTTTTCCATCCTTTATATGTTGTTGTATACTCACAACCTTTAATATTAATATTTTTAAAATTATTGCAAAGTACTGTCAAAGTAACAAAAATTCACCCAGCATTTTACTTTCTTTGCTGATCCAATCCATATCAGAAACTAATCAGATTTTTGAAATTATGTTTTTACAATACACAGTTTGTAACAATATTATTTGAATTAATTAATCCCCTATATAGAAATAGCCTAATTCATCTGTGCGTCTGTCCTCGAATTTATGAAGCGGTTGGGCCTGGAATGGAAAGAGGCATCCATATTGGATTTTTGATGAGTTAGAGTTAGCAAAATTCAAAGACAGTAATGTTTATCTTCTCTTAAGCTATCGATCCAATTCTAAAATAAATTGATATAAACATATTTCATATCACAGCGAAAAATGCTGTCGTCTTTGAAACGTTCGAAATCCACCCCACCCCTTTTTTCTTCGAGGAATTAATGTCATTAATTCAATCCCGATTTTCCCTGGTTAAGAGCAGGTGATTAAATTTATCAATTTTTCATATAGTAAATAGGTAAAAATATGTATAATGTAAGAATATGAACTCCTGGTATTAATCAAAATGTAAAACAAAAAAAAGTATGAATAATACAGCATATTTTCATTACTCATCAGCTGAAAATTTAAACATCATTCGGGGACATTAATAATCGAAATTGCATCAGAAGAGATTGCTTTAGTATTACACGTAACTTAGTACTGCCAACTGAAGTTTTTTAACATATATAGTAATTAGGCCTAATGGATACGAATTTTCGTCGGGATTTCAATTAAAGTACCTATAGAAAAGTAAGATTATTTGCGAGGATTAAAAAATAATATATCAGTTCTATTGATAAAATTATAATTAGGAAAGTAATCTGAAAATTGAGAACTTGTTTATAGATTTCCATAACCTTCATTGTCTCACGTTTTTTACACAAAATATTTGCTAAGAGTTTAAGTGAGAGGACATCTGAAACTCAACTAATGTCGAAAAGTTTAATAAAAACCGACTTAAGCAATAACACTACAGAATAAAACAATAAATTGGTAGTGATTAACTTTAAAATAAAATTAAATCGGGAATTTCCACGAGTTAGCTATGAATAAATGGATATTTTCTGTGATAAGAAACAAGAAATGTTTTGACTTTACATTTCCCCTTTCTCAGAGAAAAAATGGTGTCCAATTCATTTAATCTGCTTAATCTCCATATATTCCTATTTGAGTATGGATAATGTACTACGTAACGAATGGATAGAGGCATCCATATTGGATATTCGATGAGTTAGAGTTAGCAAAATTCAAAGCAAGTAAAGTTTATCTTCTCCTAATGTATCAATCCGATTCTAAAATAAATTGGTATAAATATACTTCATATCCCACCGAAAAATGCTGTCGTCTTTAAAACGTTCGAAATCCACCCCTTCCCCTCTTTTCGAAAAATTAATGGTATTATTTCAAATACTATTTTATCGGTTAAGAGCAGGCGATTAAATTTATCAATTTATCATATAATAAATAAATAAAAATATATATAATCTAAGTTCATAAATTCCTGGTGTTAATCAAAATATAAAAGAAAAGAAAGTATGAATAATACAATTCGTTTTCATTACTCATCAACTGAAAATTTAAACATCATTTTGGGACATTAATAAACAAAATTGCATGAGCAGAGATTATTTTAGTATTATACGCAATTTAGTACTGCCAACTAAAGTTTTTTAAGAGATATAGTAATTAGTCCTAATAGATATGGTTTTTCGTCGGGATTTCAATTAAAGTACCTACAGAAAAGTAAATTATTTTCAAGGATTAAAAAATATATATATATTCGTTCTATTGATAAAATTATAATTAGGACAGTAATCTGAAAATTGAGAACTTGTTTATAGATTTCCATAACCTTCATTGTCCTACGTTTTTTACACAAAATATTTGTTAAGAGTTTAACTGAGAGGTCATCTGAAACTCAACTAATATCGAAAAGTTTAATAACCACCGACTTAAACAATAACACTACAGAATAAAACAATAAATTGGTAGTGCTTAACTATAAAATAAAATTAAATAGAAAATTTCCAGGAGTTAGCTATGAATAAAAAAATATTTTCTCTGATAAGCAACAAGAAATGTTTTGACTTTACATCTCCCCTTTCTCAGAGAAAATGGTGTTGAATTCTTTTAATCTGCTTAATCTCCATAAATTCCTATTTGAGTATGGATAATGTACTATGTAACGAATGGATAGAGACATTCATATTGGATTATTGATGAGTTAGGATTAGAAAAATTCAAAGCTAGTAAAGTTTATCTTCTCCTAAACGATCGACCGAAATTAAAATAAATTGGTATAAATATATTTCATATCACAGCGAAAAATGCTGTCGTCTTTAAAACATTCTAAATCCACCCTTCCCCCTTTTCGAAAAATTAATGGTATTATTTCAAATACTATTTTCCGGGTTAAGAGCAGGCGATTAAATTTATCAATTTATCATATAATAAATAATTAAAAATATATATAATCTAAGTTTATGAATTCCTGGTGTTAATCAAAATATAAAAGAAAAGAAAGTATGAATAATACAATTCGTTTTCATTACTCATCAGCTGAAAATTTTAGTATCATTGGGGGACATTAATAAACAAAATTGCATCCGAAGAGATTGTTTTAGAATTATACGTACTACCAACTGAAGTTTTAACAGATATAGTAATTAGTCTTAATAGATACGGTTTTACGCTGCGTTTCAATTGAAGTACCTACAGAGAAGTAAGATTATTTTCGAGGATGAAAAAAAATATATCAGTTCTATTGATAAAATAATAATTAGGAAAGTAATCTAAAAATTGAGAACTTGTTTATAGATTTCCAAAACCTTTATTGTCCTACTTGTTTTAGGCAAAATATTTGTTAAGAATTTTACTGAGAGGTCATCTGAAACTCAACTAATATCGAAAAGTTTAATAATTGCCGAATTAAACAATAACACTACAGAAGAAACAATAAATTGGTAGGGAGTAACTATAAAATAAAATTAAATCGAGAATTTTCAAGAGTTAGCTATGAATAAAAAGATACTTTCTGTGATAAGCAACAAGAAATGTTTGACTTTACATCTCCCCTTTCTCAGAGAAAATGATGTTCAATTCTTTTAATCTGCTTAATCTCCATAAATTCCTATTTGAGTATGGATAATGTACTACGTATCGAATGGAGAGAGGCATCCATATTGGATTCTTGATGAGTTAGGGTTAGCAAAATTCAAAGCGAGTAAAGTTTATCTTCTCCTAAACTATCGACCGATTCTAAAATAAATTGGTATAAATATGCTTCATATCACAGCGAAAAATGTTGTCGTCTTTATAACGTTCGAAATCCATTCCTTCCACTATTTTTGTAAAATTAATGCCATTATTTCAAATACTATTTTAAAGGGTAAGATCAGGCAATTAATTTAGCAGTTTATCATATAATAAATAAATAAAAATATATATAATATAATATATATATATATATATAATCCTGGTGTTAATAAAAATATAAAAGAAAAGAAAGTATGAATAATACAGCACAGGTGTTAATCAAAATATAAAAGAAAAGAAAATATGAATAATACAGATAGTTTTCATTACTCATCCGTTGAAAATTTAAGCATCATTGGGGGTGGGCATTAATAAACAAATTTGCATCAGAAGAGATTGCTTTAATATTATACGCAATTTAGTACTGACAACTGAAGTTTTTTAACAGATATAGTAACTAGTCCTAATAGATACGGATTTTCTTCGGGATTTCAATTGAAAATAAGATTATTTTCGAGGATTAAAAAATACTAT
Organism: Pardosa pseudoannulata; assembly: GCA_032207245.1. NCBI lineage: Eukaryota > Metazoa > Arthropoda > Arachnida > Araneae > Lycosidae > Pardosa > Pardosa pseudoannulata. The sequence goes on from CM063498.1 coordinate 111,999,335, forward strand.
ATCAGTTCTATGGATAAAATTATAATTAGCAAAATAATCTAAAAATTGAGAACTTGCTTATAGATTTCCATAACCTTCATTGTCCTTCATGTTTAATGTAAAATACTTGCTGCAGTTTTACTGAGAGGTCATCTAAAACGCAACTAATATCGAAAAGTTTAATAACCACCGACTTAAACAATAACATTACAGAATAAAACAATAAATTGGTAGTGAGTAACTATAAAATAAAATTAAATCGAAAATTTCCACTATGAGCTACGAATAAAAAGATATTTTCTGTGATAAGCAACAAGAAATGTTTTGACTTTACATTTCCCTTTTCTCAGAGAAAATGGTGTCCAATTCTTTTAATCTGCTTAATCTCCATAAATTCCTATTTGAGTATGGATAATGTACTATGTAACGAATGGATAGAGACATCCATATTGGAGTCTTGATGAGTTAAGTTTAGAAAAAATTCAAAGCGAGTAAAGTTAATCTTCTAAACTATCGATATGATTGTAAATTAAATGGTATAAATATACTTCATATCACATCGAAAAATGCTGTCATCTTTAAAACGTTCGAAGCCCACCCCTTCCCCTCTTTTCGAAAAATTAATGCCACTATTCCAGATGCTATTTTTCCGGTTAAGAACAGGCGATTAAATGTATCAATTTATCATAAAATAAATAAATAAACATAGATATAATCTAAGTTTATGAACTCCTGGTGTTAATCAAAATATAAAAGAAAAGAAAGTATGAATAATACAGCTCTTTTTCATTAGTCAACAGCTGAAAATTTATACATCATTGGGGACATTAATAAACAAAATTGCATCAGAAGAGATTGGATAAGTATTTATTATACGTAACTTAGTACTGGCAAGTGAAGTGTTTTAACAGATATAGAAATTAGTTTTAATAGATACGGTTTTTCTTCGGGATTTCAATTGAAGTACCTACTGAAAAGTAAGATCCTTTTCGAGGATTAAAAAATAATATATCTGTTCCATTGATTAAATTATAATTAGTAAAATAATCTGAAAATTAAAAACTTGTTTATAGTTTTCCATAACCTTCATTGTCCTTCATGATTTACGTAAAATATTTGTTGGAGTTTTACTGAGAGGTCATCTAAAACGCAACTAATGCCGAAAAGTTTAATAACCGCCGACTCAAACGATAACACTACAGAATAAAACAATAAATTGGTTGTGAGTCACTATAAAATAAAATTAAATCCAGAATTTCCACGAGTTAGCTATGAATAAAAGATACTTTCTGTGATAAGCAACAAGAAATGTTTTGATTTTACATTTCCCGGTTAAGAGTAGGCGATTAAATTTATGAATTTATCATATAATAAATAAATAAATAAATATATAATCTAAGTTTATGAACTCCTGGTGTTAATCAAAATATAAAACAAGAAAGTATGAATAATACAGCTCGTTTTCATTACTCATCAGCTAAAAATTTAAACATCATTAGGGAACATTAATAAATAAAATTGCATCAGAAGAGATTGCTTTAGTATTTATTATACTTAACTTAGTACTGGCAAGTGAAGTTTTTTAACAGATATAGTAATTAGTTTTAATAGATACGGTTTTTCTTCGGGATTTCAACTGAAGTACCTACAGAAAAGTAAGATTATTTTCTAGGATTAAAAAATAATATATCAGTTCTATCGATTAATTTATAATTAGCTAAATTATCTGAAAATTCAGAACTTTTTTATAGATTTCCATAACCTTCATTGTCCTTCATGCTTAACGTAAAATACTTGTTGGAGTTTTACTGAGAGGTCATCTAAAACGCAACTAATATCGAAAAGTTTAATAACCACCGACACTACAGAATAAAACAATAAATTGGTAGTGAATAACTATAAAATAAAATTAAATCGAAAATTTCCACGAGTTAGCTATGAATAAAAAGATATTTTCTCTGATAAGCAACAAGAAATGTTTTGTATTTAAATTTCCCCTTTCTCAGAGAAAATGGTGTCCAATTCTTCTAATCTGCTTAATCTCCATAAATTCCTATTTGAGTATGGATAATGTACTACGTAACGAATGGATAGAGGCATCTATATTGGATTCTCGATGAGTTAGAGTTAGCAAAATTCAAAGTAAGTAAAGTTTATCTTCTCCTAATGTGTCGATCCGATTCTAAAATAAATTGGTATAAATATATTTCATATCCCACCGAAAAATACTGTCTCTTTAAAACGTTTGAAATCAACCCCTTCCCCTCTTTTCGAAACATTAATGGTATTATTTCAAATACTATTTTCCGGGTTAAGAGCAGGCGATTAAATTTATCAATTTATCATATAATAATTAATTAAAAACCTATATAATCTAAGTTTATGAATTCCTGGTATTAATCAAAATATAAAAGAAAAGAATGTATGAATAATATAATTCGTTTTCATTAATCATCAACTGAAAATTTAAGCATCATTGGGGGACATTAATAAACAAAATTGCATGAGAAGAGATTATTTTAGTATTATACGCAATTTAGTACTGCCAACTCAAGTTTTTTAAGAGATATAGTAATTAGTCCTAATAGATATGGTTTTTCGTCGGGATTTCAATTGAAGTACCTACAGAAAAGTAAATTATTTTCAAGGATTAAAAAATATATATATATTCGTTCTATTGATAAAATTATAATTAGGACAGTAATCTGACATTTGAGACCTTGTTTATAGATTTCCATAACCTTCATTGTCCTACGTGTTTTACCCAAAATATTTGTTAAGAGTTTTACTGAGAGGTCATCTGAAACTCAACTAATATTGAAAAATTTAATAACCACCGACTTAAACAATAACACTACAGAAGAATAAAACAATAAATTGTTAGTGAGTCACTACAAAATAAAATTAAATCCAGAATTTCCACTAGTTAGCTATGAATAAAAAGATATTTTCTGTGATAAGCAACAAGAAATGTTTTGACTTTACATTTCCCCTTTCTCAGAGAAAATTGTGTCCAATTCTTTTAATCTGCTTAATTTCCAATTCCTATTTAAGTATGGATAATGTACTACGTAACGAATGAATAGAGACATTCATATTGGATTCTTGATGAGTTAGGGTTAGCAATATTCAAAGCGATTTAAGTTTATCTTCTCCTAAACTATAGACCGATTCTAAAATAAATTGGTATAAATATACTTCATATCACACTGAAAAATGCTATCGTCTTTAAAACGTTCGAAATCCACTCCCTTACCCTCTTTTCGAAAAATTGATGGTATTATTTCAAATCCTATTTTCCATGTTAAGAGCAGGCGATTAAATTTATTAATTTATCATACAATAAATAAGTAAGAATATAAATAATCTAAGTTTATGAACACTAAGTTTATGAAGTTTATGCTAATCAAAATGTAAAACAAAAGAAAGTATGAATAATTCAGCTTGTTTTGATTACTTATCAGCTGAAAATTTAAGCATTATTGAGGGACATTAATAAACAAAACTACATCATAAGAGATTGCTTTTTTATTGGACGTAACTTAGTACTGCCAACTGAAATTTTTTTAACAAACTACAGAATATAAACTACAGAAGTACTACAGAAAAGTAAGATTATTTTCGAGGATTAAAAACTAATATATCAGTTCTATTGGTAAATCTATAATTATCAAAGTAATCTGAAAATTGAGAACTTCTTTATAGATTTCCATAACCTTCACTGTTCTTCATGTTTAACGTAAAATATTTCATAGAATTTTACTGAGAGGCCGTCTAAAACTCAACTAATATCGAAAAGTTTAATAACCACCGAATTAAACAATAACACTACAGATTAAAACAATAAATTGGTAGTGAGTCCTTATAAAATAAAATTAAATCCAGAATTTACAGGAGTTAGATATGAATAAAAAGATACTTTCTGTGATAATCAACAAGAAATGTTTTGACTTTACATTTCCCGGTTTAGATTAGGTGATTAAATTTAACAATTTATCATATAATAAATAAATATATAAATAATCTAATTTTTTGAACTCCTGATGTTAATCAAAATATAAAAAAAGAAAGTATGAATAATACAGCTCGTTTTCAATACTCATCAGCTAAAAATTTAAACATAATTGGGAGACATTAATAAACTAAATTGCATCAGAAGAGATTGCTTTAGTATTTATTATACGTAACTTAGGCCTGCAAGTGAAGTTTTTTAACAGATATAGTAAATAGTCCTAATAGATGCGGTTTTTCGTCGGAATTTCAATTGAAGTACTTACAGAAAAGTAAGATTATTTTCGAGGATTAAAAAGTAATATATCAGTTCTATTGATTAATTTATAATTAGCAAAATAATCTGAAAATTAAAAACTTGTTTTTAGATTTCCATATCCTTCACTGGCTTTCATGATTTATGTAAAATATTTTTTGGAGTTTTACTGAGAGGTCATCTAAAACGCAACTAATGTCGAAAAGTTTAATAACCACCGACTTAAACAATAGCACAACAGAATAAAAAATAAATTGGTAGTGAATATCTATAAAATAAAATTAAATCGAAAATTTCCCCGAATTTGCTATGAATAAAAAGATACTTTCTGTGATAAGCAACAAGAAATGTTTTGACTTTACATTTCCCGGTTAAGAATAAGCGATTAAATTTATCAATTTATCACATAATAAATAAAAATATATATAATCTAAGTTTATGAACTCCTGGTGTTAATCAAAATATAAAACAAGAAAGTATGAATAATACAGCTCGTTTTCATTACTCATCAGCTAAAAATTTAAACATCATTAGGGAACATTAATAAATAAAATTGCATCAGAAGAGATTGCTTTAGTATTTATTATACTTAACTTAGTACTGGCAAGTGAAGTTTTTTAACAGATATAGTAATTAGTTTTAATAGATACGGTTTTTCTTCGGGATTTCAACTGAAGTACCTACAGAAAAGTAAGATTATTTTCTAGGATTAAAAAATAATATATCAGTTCTATCGATTAATTTATAATTAGCAAAATAATCTGAAATTTAAAAACTTGTTTATAGATTTCTATAACCTTCACTGTCCTTCATGTTTTACGTAAAATATTTGTTGGAGTTTTACTGAGAGGTCGTCTAAAACACAACTAATATCGAAAAGTTTAATAACCACCAACTTAAACAATAACACTATAGAATAAAATAATGAATTGGTAGTACGTAACAATAAAATAAAATTAAATCGAGAATTTCCACGAGTTAGCTGTGAATAAAAAGATACTTTCTGTGATAAGCAACAAGAAATGTTTTGACTTTACATTTCTCCTTTCTCAGAGAAAATGGTGTCCAATTCTTTTCATCTGCTTAATCTCCATAAATTCCTATTTGAGTATGGATAATGTACTACGTAACGATTTTCCTTTGTTAAGAATCCTAAAATGTATATTTAATATCTTCCGACGACGCCAATGCTTTTATCTGCAGGATCATTACAATAAAACGTGGATAACTAGAATTTTCTTCCCACCTTATTTTATCGAAAAATCCCAAAGGATAACTTCCTTTTCTGCAGCATGCCACATTCGACCTCTTTAAGATTAGCTTAGTGTAAGTTAGAAATATTAAAAATTGATTATTCCTATTCGGGGAGAATATATGTATTTAATAATTATTTTTGGTTCTAACGGGAGAATAATATTGATATGGAAAAGAAACGAATTCAATTATATGTTTAAAAGAAAATTGTGTTAAGATATTTCAGAGATTTATTTTCAACGCCTAAAAGACTTTTGCAAACAACTTGCTTCGGAAAATGTTTTAATTGATTTGAGGCACAAGTAAGATAAAATTGATTCTCTTTACAGAAAAATTACTTTTATCGAAGTTTCAAAACTTTTATCTTTCATCGAGAAGTTTTAATGAGTGTTTAACAGACAAAATTAATATTGACTTAATGTGATTATAACTACTGAGTTTGGAAAAGTAAACTTTTGAGTTTCTTAGTACATATGTCTGATTCATTTAACTCGATAAAGTCTATGTGTATCAGAACGTATGAGGAAACTGGACAGTGCAAGTTAAAGCATACATTTTTAGTATAGATTTATAAATATGTATATAGATATGTGTGTGTAATAATCGATTTTCTGATACCTAAATTATTTTAATTTATCTTTTCCCACCTCAATATTCAGTTTTATTGTAAATATTCCCACCTAACATTCAGTTCAAACTACAAAACTTTATACTAAAAATATCTAGACTTTTTCTTTTAAATTTTTTAGGTAACATTAAGTGTTTGATATATTAAATATTTTTCGTCACATTCAGATTGTTTATCAGGTCTTTTAAATTATGTAACACACGAAAGTAAAGCCTCTTCAGACTTTATTACACTATATGAGCATACTGAGAGCTGCTTTGTTTTCCAGTCGTGTGAAAATGCTTTATCACATGTAGATTTTCAGCACGGAACACTTTCTCTAAACAATTGTCAATTCCTATCTTCATCGTATGTGATACGGGCTGCCATACAAGTAAATCAAGTAGGATAATTTTAAGTTTGCTCCAGGAATATTTGATGACATCATGCTTTTTTCAAAGATTTTTAAAAATTTTTCCAAAGATTTTTTTCCAAGATAAACTAATCGTAAACTTTTAGACTTCAGAAGTTTAGAAATAAACTACTAATTTCATTTTCGTCAAATATTAGGGCCTTATCACACTAATTCATTCAAACTTAGAACCATTTTACGCAACATTTTCAAGAAAGAGTTGGGTGAAATGCATATGAAAAAAGGTCAAGTTCGACTTTTCCCATCCAATTTGGAAAAAATTGAACTAGTAGAGCTAAAACAGCCAATCAGAGATGATAATTGTTAGAGTGTAGATCTGAAGAGGGCTGCTGTATCATGTATGATGAAGTGGCCCACTGAGTTGGAGATGATGTTTATAGCAGAAGTAGTAAAAAAAATAGCATATAGAAGACAAGGAATGACAAGGACATTATTAGTTGGTGCTTAATTTTCCAGTAGATAAGGAGGATGTAATTCCGTCTCCCCCCACTTTCTTTTCTTTCAGATAGTATTCATATAACCCCAAACGCCAATAGGAGATTCCACGCCTGTGAGGAAATGTGAATTTGGATCGACTACATCGACAGAATAGTAACTCTATACCCTACAAAATTGATACATGAAATGGATACGAAGTTGCTACTTGAAGTAGTTGTGTGTGCATTTTGAGAATGAAGAAAATAGTTTAATATCAACTTAGATTTCGCAGATATTGTTATGGAAAATGCACATAGAATATTTTTAAATTATGGAACCACACTTAGATTTTCATTTGTCTGCAATGAAATAGTAGTCAGTATCAACGTCATTCGTGTGATAAAGCCTTTATACTATGAATCCATATTGTTTCTTCAGTTCAAGGCCACATTCTAAATACACCTGACAATTGATTACTAATTAAATTTATTCTGGCTTCAACACAGAATAACATACCAAGACTAGATTTAGCCATTTGGTTTTACGTCTTACCAATCAGTAACAGTATGTTTGCTCATGAAAGCAGCCGCTAAATTATCAGATAGTTTTTACGCATCACATATTTATGTTATTTTAATTGTGGGCTGTTACAATATTAGTATATATGGAACTATATTTCCACATACGTAAGATCGAAAGTTTGGTTTCTTTATAGGATCAACAAAGCCATTAGATGCTTATCAACTTACTCTCTTTCATGTAAGTGTTTACTCAAAACTAGCAATATATGGGTTGCATAAAGGAATCAAAGTGTGCGAAATCACATTATCAAAGCAATCAAACGATACACTCACTATAGAGTGGGATATTAGATATCATTGAGTGGGTAAAAATCACAAATGTGTCTGTAGAGCTTACTGCTAGTAGTGAGGAAGAGTCAATATATTTATATTTGATCGAAGAAGAATGAGTATGGACAGTCGCATACAAGTGCTTAAACATCTAGTAGTTTCGATGAGGAGGCACTGGTATTTGCCAGAGTTCAATTACAGCTGTATCACAAAAGAAACAATTAGATATGAATGGATTTGTAAAAGGTGAGGGATTCTGACAAATCAATAGACAGGTTGAATTGAATAAACTAGAAATGGAGAAATTATTCTGAACCTCATGTAGCTGAACTTTCATTTTGTATTATTCTTACAAAAAGAATTCAGTAGAATGTCGATTATACGAGCTAATTGGGACCGCTAGTACCTCGGATATCGGTAATCTCGGTTAATAGAAACCCTGTATAGAAATCTTGCGTGCTTGCGAATTTAACTAAAGTAACTATTTTAAAGTAAAAAGCAATAGAACGTTATTTAAGTGATAAAAATAAACATATATGAACTTATGTTTCATAGCTAAAAAGATTTAAAAAGGAGATAAACTCTTGTAGTAAATTTTAAAAAGTAAAAGGGAATTTTTTTTAACTATTCTTAGTTAAATATAGAAAAACGCATTTTTAAAAATAACACAAATCTCAGGAAAATATTGTATTTTTAAAATTTAATATACATTTATTTGTTAAATTTGCATTTTTTAAAAAGAAGTATGTTACCTTTCGTTGCGGAAGTTCAGAATTTCTATCATGGGCAGTCCTATCGCGCCATTTTTTGAGTAAACAGGAGATCCATCGGTGTAGCATCGTTTCTTTGCTTCAAATATTTTGGGGCAGTTGTCAATGCTTGAACACCTTTACTATGACTTATAGTCATAGAATTCTTAAAGTCCTCATCTTCATTTTCTGAGTCATTAATGTCCCTTGAAGGTTTAACGGCTTGTATGATTTCTTCGTTATTGAAAATTTCAAAATTTAGATGTTTATTTTCAACGTCCAACCCCTCGCAAATGTCCTTTTCAAAAACTTCCTCACATCCTTCAATTCCATTGATGATCTTCATGATTCCATTGATAGGTGTGTTCTCCATCTGCTGGGATTCACCCTCTCCCCTCTTTTCAACAATTATTTTGTTGAATGATTCACTAATTGCCTGGCCTGGGCAATCATGTTGTGGGGTAGAAGTGACTGTAACACTGACAACTCACTAAAATGTGTATCATTTTTTCCAAGCTCATTTTAGAAAGGAGAAAAAAAATTAGACTTCATTATTAACTCGGTTAACAGAAACCTCGGTAAATCGAGGGTCTACTGTAATTATGTAAAAAATATTTTCTTGATTTCAAGATGGTTTTCTGTATTTTAAAGAAATATGCAGTCAGGTCATCCTTTATTTTGATCATAAATACTGCAATCTTTATTTTTACTAATATTCTTTTACAGGTGAAACTATTGCTTTATATATATCACTGGAAATATTTAAAAATGATTTATAAAGCACACATCTAAACCATAAAACTTTTTAGATCTAAAAATAGGAGATGTTAACTTTATAAAAATTACGTTTGCAATATGTTAGTATGGAGCATAAGAGAAGATTACTCTACATTTTATAGCATCTCAAGGTCTAATGTAATATACTATTTTGACATAAATGGAATCCAGGATCTTTATGAATCTATAACTAAATATTTTAATGCAATAAAATAAGTCTAATGAAACATCAAGAACAGAATTCTAGTTACCACTGTGTATTTGTTTGTATGTATGCATACGTGTACTCGACCGTATGCATGAGAAGAAACCTTTAGTAACTGCTTGTTCTTTTAAGAATTTTACCAGTAATCATTACGGATATCAGTGTTACAAAGTATCATGAAACAAAACTTTAAAAGTATAACAAAGTTTTAGATAGACAAAGAGAGCCTTTAATCTTTGAAAATGTTTATTAACTATTGCTATCACAACAGTTACTTTCAAAAGAAAGGACTTTGCAACTAGCTTTGAGACAAAAGATGCAATAGATTAACTTTGTTGGCTGCGTATCACATGAAGAGCTGCATAACGAAGCTCTTGAAGTAAAACTTTTGATGATACACTAACTAGAGTCATTTAATTTAGACATGAAGTCTAATTAGGAAAGCCTGTTTCCAAAAGCAATTTCTCCTAGAATAATTTTAATTGGTAGCCGAGTTTTGAGAACATACTTTAAATAATATCTAGTAGCAATTGAATTCTAAGAAGTTAAAAAAAATCTCCTAAATGCCATAGATATAAAATCTAAGGTTTTGTATTATTCTTACAAAAAGGATAACTATGCGAAAAGTTTTATGTTGGTTTCAAGCTGGTTTTCTATATTTTAGGGAAAGAGACAGTCATGTGCATCATTTATTCTGATCATAAATACTTTAATCTTTATTTTTAGCTAAATTCTTTTATAGATGAAACTATTGCCTTATATATTGCATTGGACAATTTTAAAAAGGAATTATAAAACACTTATCTATACTCTAAAACTTTTTAGATATACAAATAAAAGATGTTAACTACTTTTGTAATATATTAGTATGGGGCATAAGAGAAGATTACTCTACATTCTACAGAACCTCAAGGTCTAATATATATAACACATTGTTTCAACATAAATAGAATCCAGAATTTTTCTGAATCTATGACTAAATATTTTAATACGATAAAATAAGTCTAATGAAACATCAAGAACAGAATTCTAGTTACCACTGTGTATTTGTTTGTATGTATGCATACGTGTACTCGAACATGTGAGCGTGTGCATGAGTGAAAACCTTTAGTAACTGCTTGTTCTTTTAAGAATTTTACCAGTAATCATTACGGATATCAGTGTTACAAAGTATCATGAAACAAAACTTTAAAAGTATAACAAAGTTTTAGATTGACAAAGAGAGCCTTTAATCTTTGAAAATGTTTATTAACTATTGCTATCACAACAGTTACTTTCAAAAGAAAGGACTTTGCAACTAGCTTTGAGACAAAAGATGCAATAGATTAACTTTGTTGGCTGCGTATCACATGAAGAGCTACATGACGAAACTCTTGAAGTAAAACTTTTGATGATACACTAACTAGAGTCATTTAATTTAGACATGAAGTCTAATTAGGAAAGGTTGTTTCCAAAAGCAATTTCTCCTAGAATAATTTTAATTGGTAGCCGAGTTTGGAGAACAAGAAATAACTTTAAATAATTTCTAGTAGCAATTGAATTCTAAGAACTAAAAAAAAATCTCTTAAATTTGATAGATATAAAATTTAAGGTTTTATCTTGGAATCTTAATTACTTTTTATTTTTACTAGAGTACTTTACAATCGATTAAGTAAAAGAATGAAACCAAAAGATCGCAATTTGCCCATTAGATTAAACGATTTTACTGACCTGTTTTTTTGGCCTTATTTTTAATTTCTTCCATGTGATGTTTTTTTATTTAACGAAACGTCTACTAAATACTTTTAAGGCTATACTTTTTTAAAGCTTACGCCTGAATTAAAGAATTAAAATTTAATTGAATTCTAAAGCTATTTATTTTAACGTATCTGAGTATTAAAAGTTACGCATCTAAGTGATATTACTTTAAAAAAATTATTTTTACAATTCGTTCTTCAGTTAACATTTTAGAGGAAAAACAAAAAGCACTTTTTTAAGATAAGGATATTGTTTTTTTAAAGTTTTTCTAAAAAATTGATGATTTTTTTTCTGAATCTATGACTAAATATTTTGTATGATGAAAATTATCGTCTAATGAAACATCAAGAACAAAGACGATTCTAGTTACTCAAAGCATCCATGTTTTCTGAATACAAACTAAGTACTGCCATCTGGTGGATATCCACAGTGTATATTCTAGTTATATTCAGACTTTTTGTTTTAGAGATATTTCGTTCTAAACAGAAATTTTAAGCTAGTACTTAATTTCGTACCAGAAAATAATTAATAGTAAAAGTCTTCAAATGAATGTTTAATAGATTTTTTAAATTATTATTTTTCCTATTTAAATAGCATTATTACAACTGCACATGAACACATCGATTTCTTAAAACTGTATTGTTATAGATCGCTATATTGAAACTTTTCTCACATGAAGAGCTACATGACGAATAAGTAAAACTTTTGATGATACACTAGACTAGAGTCATTTAATTTAGACAGCATTTTTTAACCGGTTTTTAAGTTGTACCCATGCATATATACATATTAATTTTTAGCCTTATATTGTAGAGAACAAAGAAATAACTTAAATAATCTAAATTGAATTCTATAAAAAATTTCAGAATTTTACATCCAACCAATTTTGAGTTATGCCCTACATTGTTACATTGTTAATATACAGGTGTATAGAGAGCAGATTTCAATCAAAATTGGAAATATACAACTAGACCTTGTGACAGTGTACGAGCCGAGCGATGGCTGAATGGTTAGGGTGCTGGCCAACGGGACCTGATTTCTTGGGTTCGAAACCCACTATGGCGTGGATGTTCGGAATCGGCTTTAAGCAGTAGGTCCCGGTCTCATTATCCCTTGTCTCGCAAAAAGTAAACCGTACCGCTCAAAACCAAGTCAACATTGTACGTCTAATCCTTTTTAAGTTATTCTCCTTAGTCTCAATAACTTGTATTGAAAATTTTCTTTATATGAAGTACAGAGTGCTATTTTAAAACGAAGACTTTAAACTAGACATTATATTTTACAATGGTCCTAAATAAAAATCTTGACCTTTTACGGCTAATTAGTTTTGATTTACGTCCTGTAGCTTTAATAACGTTATATTGACATTTTTTATTTTATAGAGTGTAGATTTAAATCAAAAAAGGAATTGCAAAACTACACGTCCTAACATTAGTCTATAATACAAAATTTCAAAATTGTATGTCTAATCGTTTTTGAGCCATGCCCCACAGCTTTAATAACGTTATACTGAAATATTTCGTTGTATAAAGTACAGATTGCAATCAGAGTAAAAAGCACACAGCTAGATATTATAATAGTATTAAATATGTTTCGTTTACTAAAAGCAATATATAATGGTTTAAAATAGTCAAAGTCATTTATTTACACAAGGTTTAGATTTGTGTTTGTTATCTCCTTAATGAAGAACTTTTATCGAAAGTGCCTGACTTTGTTCAACTGAATGAATATATTCTTTTATAATTTCCTTTTGTACACTAGGACAATTGTAAAATGAGAATACGTTAATGGAATCATTTCCGGAATGAATTGTATAAAGGGCTTTGTTACTTTCTTTTTGTAAAACATTTGGTAGAATTTGTTGATTTAATTCAATATATTGTTACAAGATTAATACCCTTAACGAATTTCTTAGCTATTAATTGTACATTTGGTTCTAAACTTGTATTGCCTTTATATGTACCTCTCATAGTTTTCATGGCAATATTGTATCATGACTTTCCTTAAACTTTTAACACTTTTTTTTTATTTATTTATTGAGTGGGATTCTCTTCCTTGTTGGTTGCGCTGGGACGGTTATTTTGGCTGTGGGTTTGGTTTGGAATACTAAGGTCTACTTTATACTATATGAGGGCTATTGACACTAGAACCTGATTAAAGCAGATTCCAAACAGCTACGAACAACCAAGCCACAGTGGGATTCGAACCCATTAACTCTGGTACCGAATTTCAATGCTCTAACCCTTCGTCCATCGTCCGGCGAGATGGTTGTAGGAGTTGTTTCCTTTCTCCGTGGCTTCGGTGGTTATAATTTTTGGGAAGACTGAGGAACTGAGAGTTTTCAGTCTTAAATACAAAATTGCAACCTGTTACATATCACCATTTTTGTTTCATGCTCTACAGCATTAATAACGTAATATTGAATTTTTTGCTGCACAGAGTTTATATTGAATTATTTCGTTATATAAAATACAAATTACAAGGAAAGCGGATGTCTAGATGTTATAACAGTCTTAAATATGTTTCGTTTATCAAAAACAATATGTAATGGTTTAACCCCTTCCATGTTTTGCCCGTACGCCGTACGGGCACAGCTTTCAGGCCTTTACTGATTTGCCCGTACGGTGCCCGTATTTTTTTCCAATTTTAGTAACAAGTTATTTGTATAGATGGTCAGTAAATGATAGTTTGCAGCTTATTGTATTTTCTACTCTGATTGGATCAAAAGCGCGGGTTTTTTCGCATGTTTTGTATCAGAAGACGAATTGTTATCTTTCAGTGTATAGCTTTCTGGTTATATTTTACTAACCGTCTGATAATTTTATTGATGTAAGAGTTGAATAATATATTATTACTTTTAAATAATGTGTAATTCAGAGCATATGGAGCTAATTTCTTCTGATTCGAACTGTGACTCGGACTCAGAAACTGAATTATCTGTAAATGATAGTAGCGAAAGTTTACTAGATGACCTGGATAGTAGTATCTCTGAAAGTAGTACAGATGGAATCAGTCAAGCAAGACATTTTTTAAAAATTGTGATAATCCTTCGGATCCGCCTCCTAGATTTTCTTTCACTGGAATTCCAAAAATTAACTTGGATATCGATGAGACTAAAGGTAAGCTTCAGTTCTATGATGCTTTCATAGAAAGAAAAAAAGTCGTAATATATTAGAAATAAATGCTTAAATATATTAGAAATGTTAATTTTAATAACATAGCTTTACTTAAAAATGTAAAATGAACAAAAAAATGCAATAAAAATGTGACATATTTTTGACCAAATTTTGGAAAAAATGAAACTGTCAAAGGGTTAAAATAGTCAGTTTCATTTATTTACACAAGATTTCGATTTGTGTTTTGTTGTCTCCTTGATTAAGAACTTTTATCCAAAGTGCCTGACTTTGTTCAACTAAATGAATAGATTATTTTATTATTTTCTTTTGTACACTGGGACAATTGTAAAATGAGAATACGTTAATGGAGTCATTTCCAGAATGAATTGTATAAAGGGCCTTATTACTTTCGTTTTGTAAAACATTTTGTAGAATTTGTTCAATTAACTCAATATATTGTTACAAGATTAACACCCTTAACGAATATCTTAGCTATTAATTGTACACTTGGTTCTAAAGTTGTATTGCCTTTATATGTATTTCTTATAGTTTTCACATCAATATTGTATCACGACTTTCTGTAAACTTTTAGCTCTTGTTTTCATTTACTTATTAAGTCTGATTCTCTTCCTTGTTGGTTGCGCTGGGACGGTCATTTTGGCTGTGGGTTTGGGTTTGGTTTGGAATGCTAATGTCTACTTTATACTACACTAGGGCTAATGACCTGATTAAAGCAGATTTCAAACAGCTACGAACAACCATGCCACAGTGGAATTCGAACCCATTAACTCTGAACCATTAACTCTGTACCGAATTTCAATGCTCTAACCCTTCGTCCATCGTCCGGCGAGAGGGTTCTAGGAGTTGTTTCCTTTCTCCGTGGCTTCGGTGGTTATAATTTTTGGAAAGGCTGAGGAACTGAGAGTTTTCAGTCCTAAATACAAAATTTCGTCCTGTTACAGATAATCATTTTTGTTTCATGCGCTACAGCATTAATAACGTAATACAAAAATTTTTTGTTACACAGAGTTCATATTGAATTATTTTGTTATATAAAATACAAATTACAAGAAAGGCGCATGTCTAGACGTTATAAAAGTCTTAAATATGTTTCGTTTATTAAAAACAATATATAATGGTTTGAAATAGTCAGTTTCATTTATTTACACAAGATTTCAATTTGTATTTTATTGTCTCCTTAATTAAGAACTTTTATCCAAAGTGCCTTACTTTGTTCAACTGAATGAATGTATTCTTTTATAATTTCCTTTTGTACACTGGGACAATTGTAAAATGAGAATACGTTAATGGAGTCATTTCCGGAATGAATTGTATAAAGGGCCTTGTTACTTTCTTTTTGTAAAATATTTTGTAGAATTTGTTCAATTAACTCAATATATTATGACAAGATTAATACCCTTAACGAATATCTTAGCTATTAATTGTACACTTGGTTCTAAACTTGTATTGCCTTCATATGTATCTCTCATAGTTTTCATGGCATTATTGTATTATGACTTTCTGTAAACTTTTAGCATATTTTCATTTATTTATTAAGTGGGATTCTCTTCCTTGTTAGTTGCGCTGGAACGGTTATTTTGGCAGTGGGTTTGGGTTTGGTTTGGAATGTTAATGTCTACTTTATACTACACGAGGGCTAATGACACTAGAATCTGATTAAAGCAGATTTCAAACAGCTACGAACAACCACGCCACAGGGGGATTCGAACCCATTAACTCTAAACCATTAACTCTGTACCGAATTTTAATGCTCTAACCTTCGTCCATCGTCCGGCGAGAGGGTTATAGAAGTTGTTTCCTTTCTCCTTGGCTTCAGTGGTTTATAATTTTTGGGAAGGCTGAGGAACTGAGAGTTTTCAGTCCTAAATACAAAATTTCGCCCTGTTACAGATAATCATTTTTGTTTCATGCTCTACAGCATTAATAACGTAATACAAAAATTTTTTGTTACACAAAGTTCATATTGAACTATTTCGTTATATAAAATACATATTACAAAGACGTCACAAGTTTAGATGTTATAATAGTCCTAAATATGTTTCATTTATCAAAAACAATATATAATGGTTTAAAATAGTCACTTTCATTTATTTACATAAGATTTCGATTTGTGTTTTGTTGTCTCCTTAATTAAGAACATTTATCCAAAGTGCCTGACTTTGTTCAACTGAATGAATATATTCTTTTATAATTTAATTTGGTACATTGAAATAATTGTAAAATGAAAATACGTAATGGAGTCATTTCCGGAATGAATTGTATAAAGTGCTTTGTTATTTTTTTTTTTTTTTTTGTAAAACATTTTGTAAAATTTGTTCAATTAACTCGATATATTGTTACACGATTAATACCCTTAAAGAATTTCTTGGCTATTAATTGTACATTTGGTTTTAAACTTGTATTACCTTTATATGTATCTCTCATACTTTTCATGGCAATATTGTATCATGACTTTCTGTAAACTTTTAACACTTTTTTCATTTATTAAATGGGATCGTTTATTAAGTATTCGAGGTTCTCTTCCATGTTGGTTGCGCTATGCCGGTTATTTTGGCTGTGGGTTTGGATTTGGTTTGGAATGTTAAGCTCTACTTTATACTACACGAGGGATAATGACACTAGAACCTGCTTAAAGCAGATTCCAAACAGCTACAAACAACTATGCCACAGTAGGATTCGAATCCTAATCTCTGGTACTGAATTTCAGAGCTCTAACCCTTCGACCATCTTCCGGCGAGATGGTTGTAGGTACTGTCTCCTTTCTCCTTGGCTTAGGTGGTTTATAATTTTTGGAAAGGCTGAGGGACTGAGAGATTTCAGTCCTAAATACAAAATTGCGACCTGTTACAAATCACCATTTTGTTTCATCCTCTACAGCATTAATAACGTAATATTGAATTTTTTGCTGCACAGAGTTCATATTGAAATATTTCGTTATATGAAATATAAATTACAAGGAAGGCGGATGTCTAGACGTTATAACAGTAATAAATATGTTTCGTTTATCAAAAACAATATGTAATGCTTTAAAATAGTCAGTTTCATTTATTTACACAAGATTTCTATTTGTGTTTTGTTGTCTCCTTGATTAAGAACTTTTATCCCAAGGGCCCGACTTTGTTCAACTGAATGAATATATTCTTTTATTATTTTCTTTTGTACATCTGGACAATTGTAATATAAGAATACGTTAATGGAGTCATTTCCGGAATGAATTGTATAAAGGGCCTTGTTACTTTCTTTTTATAAAACATTTTGTAGAATTTGTTGAATTAACTCGATATATTATTAAAAGATTAATACCCTTAACGAATATCTTAGCTATTAATTGTACACTTAGTTCTAAACTTGTATTGCCTTTATATGTATCTCTCATAGTTTTCATGGCAATATTGTATCATGACTTTCTGTAAACTTTTAACACTTTTTTCCATTTATTAAGTGGGATATTAAGTATTTGAGGTTCTCTTCCATGTTGGTTGCGCTATGCCAGTTGTTTTGGCTGTGGATTTGGGTTTGGTTTGGAATGTTAAGCTCTACTTTATACTACACCAGGGATAATGACACTAGAACCTGCTTAAAGCAGATTCCAAACAGCAATGAACAACCATGCCACAGTGGTATACGAACCGTAATCGCTGGTACTGAATTTCAGAGCTCTAACTTTCGTCCATCGTCCGGCAAAATGGTTGTAGGAGTTTTTTCCTTTCTCCTTGGCTTCGGTGTTTTATAATTTTTGGAAAGGCTGAGGAACTGAGAGTTTTCAGTCCTAAATACAAAATTTCATCCTGTTACAGATCACCCTTTTTGTTTCATGCGCTACAGCATTAATAACGTAATATTGAATTTTTTGCTGCACAGACTTCATATTGAATTATTTCGTTATATAAAATACAAATTACAAGGAAGGCGGATGGCTAGACGTTACAACAGTCTTAAATATGTTTCGTTTATCAAAAACAAGATATAATGGTTTGAAATAGTCAGTTTCATTTATTTACACAAGATTTCTATTTGTGTTTTGTTGTCTCCTTGATTAAGAACTTTTATCCAAAGTGCCTTACTTTGTTCAACTGAATGAATGTATTCTTTTATAATTTCCTTTTGTACACTGTAACAATTGTAAAATGAGAATACGTTAATGGAGTCATTTCCGGAATGAATTGTATAAAGGGCCTTGTTACTTTCTTTTTATAAAACATTTTGTAGAATTTGTTCAATTAACTCACTATATTGTTACACGATTAATACCCTTAACGAATTTCTTAGCTATTAATTGTACATTTGGTTCTAAACTTGTATTGCCTTTATATGTATCTCTCAGTTTTCATGGCAATATTGTATCATGACTTTCTATAAACTTTTAACACTTTTTTCATTTATTTATTAAGTGGGATTATCTTCCTTGTTAGTTGCGCTGGAACGGTTATTTTGGCAGTGGGTTTGGGTTTGGTTTGGAATGCTAAGGTCTACTTTATACTACACGAGGGCTAATGACACTAGAACCTGATTAAAGCAGATTTCAAACAGCTACGAACAACCATGCCACAGTGGGATTCCAACCCTTTAACTCTGAACCATTAACTCTGTACCGAATTTCAGTGCTCTAACCTTCGTCCATCGTCCGGCGAGATGGTTGTAGGAGTTGTTTCCTTTCTCCTTGGCTTCGATGGTTTATAATTTTTGAGAAGGCTGAGGAAATGAGAGTTTTCAGTCCTAAATACAAAATTTCGTCCTGTTACAGATCACCATTTTTGTTTCATGTGCTACAGCATTAATAACGTAATACAAAATTTTTTATTACACAGAGTTCATATGGAATTATTTCGTTATATAAAATACAAATTACAAGGAACGCGCATGGCTAGACATTATAACAGTCCTAAATATGTTTCGTTTATTAAAAACAATATCTAATGGTTTGAAATTGTCAGTTTCATTTATTCACACAAGATTTCAATTTGTATTTTGTTGTCTCCTTAATTTAGAACTTTTATCCAAACTTCCTGACTTTGTTCAACTAAATGAATTTATTCTTTTATAATTTCCTTTGTACACTGGGACAACGGTAAAATGGGAATAAATTAATGGAGCCATTTCCGAAATGAATTGTATAAATGGCTTTGTTACTTTCTTTTTGTAAAACATTTTGTGAAATTTGTTGATTTAATTCAATATATTGTTTCAAGATTAATAGCCTTAACAAATTCTTTAGCTATAAATTGTACATTTGGTTTTAAACTTCTATTACCTTTTTGTGTATCTCTCATATCTCTATTTTAATATATTGTATTATAACTTTCTTTGATCTTTTAACAGTTTTTAATTATTTATTTATTTGTAAAGTGTGATTATCTTCCTTGTTGGTTGCGCTGGACCTGTTATTTTGGCTGAGGATTTATAGATGGATGTTGGAATTGTCTTCTTTCTCCTTGCCTTCGGTGGTATATTATTTTTGGGATTTTGGGAGCGTTTTATCCCAAATGCAAAATCTTGACTTGTCACAGATAATAACAGTTTACTTATGTACTATGGCATTAATAACTTAATATTGATATTTTTCATTATACAGAGTTCATATTGAAATATTTTTATATGAAATACTGATTACAAATAACGCAAATGGTGCTCGACTAGACGAACATACCTAAATACGTTTAGTAAAGGTTTGGTTTGATTTGGAGTGCTAAGGTCTACTTTTTGCAATACGATTGCTAATGATACCGGAACCTACAGCTTAAAGCCGATTCCGAACGGCTACGAACATCCATGCCACTGTGGGATTCGAACCCACTAACTCCGGTACCGAAGGGCAGCACCCTAACCAATCTACCATCATTCGGCCGCGTTTAGTAAAGGAAAAACAATATATAATAGTTTACATAGCCACTTTGAATTTATTTAGTCTAGAATTTTATATGTGTTTTGTTGCCTCGTCAAACAAGAACTTTTATCTACGGTACTTGACTTTGTTCTACTAAATGAATATGTTCTTTTATAACAATCTCCGTCGAACTGGTACCTTAGGACTGTTGTAAAATAAAAATGAGTTGAATGAGTGTTTCTCTGAATGCATTATATAAATGCCTTTGTTTTATAAAACTTTATGTGGAAGTTGTTGAATTAACTGGTTATATTGTTTTAAGATTTATTCTCTATTAACGAATTTCTTCAGTATGAATTGTGCATTTGGTTCTACACTTATATTTAGTTGTCATTTGTGTCTCTCTCACGCAATATTGTATAGTGACTTTCTGTAATCTTTTAACACTTTTTATTTATTTATTATTTATTTGTAAAGTGAGATTCCCTTTGTTTTTGGTTTCGCTAAACCTGTGATTTGGCTGTAGGTTTATAGATGGTTGGTCGAATTATCCCCATACTCCTTGGCTTCGGCGGTTTATAGATTTTAAGATAACCTACAAAGTGAGAGTTTACAGTCCTAAATACTGAATTTTGACTTATATAGCTAATATTTTTGACTTATGCCATAGTATTAAATATATTTTGATATTTGGTGATTATTTATAGTTGGTCGAATTATATACTCCTTGGTCAGTTTATAGATTTTAGTAAACCTTCAATAATTTTCAGTCCTTCTAATTAGCTTTAGCTAATAATTTTTTACTTATTCCTATAGTATAAATGACGTAATATTGATATTTGGCTGATTTGGCTGTAGGTTTATAGTTGGTTGGTCGAATTATCCCCATACTCCTTGGCTTCTGCAGTTTATAGATTTTAAGATAACCTACAAAGTGAGAGTTTACAGTCCTAAATACTGAATTTTGACCTCTTATAGCTAATAATTTTTGACTTATGTCCTATAGTATAAATGACGTAATATTGATATTTGGCTGATTTGGCTGTAGGTTTATAGTTGGTTGGTCGAATTATCCCCATACTCCTTGGCTTCTGCAGTTTATAGATTTTAAGGTAACCTACAAAGTGAGAGTTTACAGTCCTAAATACTGAATTTTGTCCTCTTATAGCTAATAATTTTTGACTTATGTCCTATAGTATAAATGACGTAATATTGATATTTGGCTGTAGGTTTATAGATGGTTGGTCGAATTATCCCCATACTCCTTGGCTTCGGCGGTTTATAGATTTTAAGATAACCTACAAAGTGAGAGTTTACAGTCCTAAATACTGAATTTTGACCTCTTATAGCTAATAATTTTTGACTTATGTCCTATAGTATAAATGACGTAATATTGATATTTGGCTGATTTGGCTGTAGGTTTATAGTTGGTTGGTCGAATTATCCCCATACTCCTTGGCTTCTGCAGTTTATAGATTTTAAGATAACCTACAAAGTGAGAGTTTACAGTCCTAAATACTGAATTTTGACCTCTTATAGCTAATAATTTTTGACTTATGTCCTACAGTATAAATGACGTAATATTGATATTTGGCTGATTTGGCTGTAGATTTGGGAGATCATTCCTTGGCTTCTGCAGTTTATAGATTTAAGATACAAAAGTGAGATTTTACAGTCCTAAATACTGAATTTTGACCTCTTATAGCTAATAATTTTTGAAATGTTATGTTATAGTATAAATGACGTAATATTAAATAGGTATAGGTTACAACAGTCCAAAATACGTTTAGTATAGAAAAAACAATTTATAATGGTTTACATAGTCACATTTAATTTATTTACTCTAGAATTTTGTGTTTTGTTGTCTCCTCTATAGATTTTATTGTATGACTTTGTTAACTAATAAATTTTCTTTTATAATTTTCTTTGATTGTTACATAGAGTGTAAGTTTCAATTGTGGATGGAGTCAAGAATGCATATATAGACTTAATAAACTCTATAATTAGCCCTAAATACAAAATTTTAATATTTTATGGCTAATCGATTTTGAGTAAGCCCCACAGCGTTAATAATGTGTTATAAAAAATTTTTTATTTAAAAAAAGAGATTACAATCTAATTAATTAAAACACTTTTTACGTTTAAGTATAGAAACGAAAATTAAAAATAAATTTATAGTGGTACTTTACAAATCAAATTTTAATTGTTTACATAGTTCATTTAATTTCTTTACAAGATTTTGTGTTTTCTTTTATTCTACTATCATTATACTTGTACACTTTATACAATATTATAGTGCTTTTATAACAATTAGTGTTGAATTGTACAAGTTTTATAAATTAATTATATATTTATAGTAACTTTGTTATAGAGTGACTTATTTATTTATTAATAATTTTTGGTATTATGCACATTTGGTTCTAAACTTCCATTTAATAGACTTTTTATGTCTCTCACAGTTTGCTTAATATTGTATTGCAATTTCCTGTAACCTTTTAACACTTTTTATTTATTTATTTATTTATAAAATGGGCTTCCTTTTCTTGTTGGTTGCACAGGACTATTCAAGCTGTGGGTTAGTAGTTAACCGTGGGGATTGTTTACTCCTGCTTGGTTTCGGTGGTTTATAACCTCTGGATTGGTAAAGGAAGTGGGAGTATTCAGTCCTAAATACAAATTTCAACATTCTCCGGTTAACCTTTATTAAAATATGCCTTATAATAGCGAATGTAAGTTGTATTTAACGTTATACGTTAATTGTGTTGAATTTTTTGTTTAGTTTGAACCGCTACGGTTAATGTTTTGCTCACAAAAGCTTATGAGACAAGGAAATACTGCTAAATCCTCAAAGCGGTTTCCACGTACAATTCCGCAAAGCCAATGATGTCTTAAAAGCGGTTGTCACATACAATTTTCGACCTCAAAAAACGCTCTGAAAATAGATGTCATGTACATTTCTGCCAGTGCTTTTACGGTAGGACGGTCAGAAGTATCGTTTAGGAACTGCACCCCTCTTTGACTGACATTTTTTGAGGGATGCACCCATACCACTTGAAGCACAAAGACGCTGATAGCTTTTCATGGCTTTATAAATCTCTAATTCGAAGTATTTCATTTGCGGTAACTGATGTATCTCTAGCTGAACCACTTAAATATCTTGAATATCTTTCGTAAAAAATATAAATAAGTCTCTCAAAGAACACTTTTATTTGTACTTTTAGAATCCATTATTTCATATGGGATGATCTTCGAGACTTGAAGAGCTTTATGTGTTTTAAAAATTAACAATCTATAATATCTATTTATATAACTATTTATAACCGGAAGTAAAGGGACAATAATTAGGGCGGGTTTCCCTTATTCCATTCTAGTAGACAAAGGGTGTAGGAAAATCATAGAAAGCTTTCTATTCGACACAGTAAACATTTTAGCAGGTCATTTTTGAAGACTTTTTGCAATCGATGGGTTACACTGAGGGTTAAAAGTTTCAACAATTTCGGACGGCTATCAACATTGTTCAGCAGTGGGACTCGAATGCGAATTGTACCGAATAACACTTTTCTATTCGACCATTTTCAGCAGGCCATCGTTAATAAAGTATAGATTGCAATCAAAACGAGGGTCCACCCGTTTTGTATGTTTTTAATGAAATTTCAACATTTTAGACTAACTAGTTCATATCAATATTTCAAGCAAAAATTGAAATACACTACTAGACGTTCAATAAATACAAAATTTTAAACCATCACAGCTAATCATTTTATATTAATGTCTAAAGTGTTAAAAACGTTTTAATCTTAATGAAAAATTTCAACATTTTGAGACTAACTATTAAGCTATGCCACAGCGTTAAAAAAACTCTATTAAAAATTGTTCGCTATATTTGAGAGATTTCAAAAATAGAAAATATACAACGTTCAATATCAAAATACAAAGAGATTTCAAGCAAAAGTGGAAATACACTACTAAACGTTCAATAAATACAAAATTTGATCATATCACAGCTAATCGTTTCATATTTATATTTACAGCATAAAAACGTTTTAATATTAATGGAAATTTTCAACATTTTACTATTAACCGTTAAGTTATGCCCTACCGCGTTAATAAACGCTATATTGAAATTGTTCACTTTACAGATTGCAGAGATTTCAATCAAAACAGAAATACAGTACTAGAAGTTCAATAAAAACGAAAATTTAACTTTTTACAGCTAATCGTTTTATAGTTATATCCACAGCGTGTCGAGTAGTGCTCGTTTATATTTGAGTATTAACCTGTGATCAAATGTATAGTGGTGATTTTATTTTGATTGCGTTGTGTAAAAGTATTTTTGTACTAAATTTAACCACAGGTTCTGAGAAACTACAGACATAAATATGAAGATAAACTAAAAGCTAAATTAACATCATCCGAAACTAGCTTAATATAAAAAAAGTAAATTTATTATAATATATATACATCTATGTACATACAAAACTGATGCTAATTTTCATAAAATAAGCTTTGTCAACATCTTTTAAATTAGTTCTGACAATTTTTTAATACTTAAGTAATTTTGTAAATAGAGAGAGGACCTAATCTCAATTTCAAAATGTATGTAAAAGGGGGTACCTTTGGGGAGTAAAAATGGTGTGCCAGGAACACTGCTGGTTGATGGGTATCTATGGATCTTTCGTCAATCTGGTCAGGGGCTTCCTTCTGAGTGTTTGGGGTGCGGCATTGCTATTTGATGCAGGAACCCTTCAGGACTTGGCTGGACTCTCGAACTCGTTCCGTCGGACTTCTCTCCTAGTCTAGACTATCGAACACTTTTTGTCGGACTCTCCTCTAGTCTCGACTCTCAAACACCTTCTGTCGGACTCTCCTCTAGTCTCGACTATCGAACTCCTTTTTTTTGGGACTTCCGAACACCTTCTCAATTTTTAGATTTTTCTTATTTTATTAATTTCAACCTTGTCCCCTCTTCCTTCTTATCGTCCAATCGGGATAGTTATAAGAATCTCACTGATCTGCTTAAACCCCGCCTTGAGACCACCAACGTGGAAAACCTTATTCCTTCTAATTGGACACTGTCTTTTAAGGACTCATAAATACTCCACAAAGGAACATTCTTATTTAATGTCAAGTACGGAGACGGGATTCTAATCTGGGACTGGGATCAGAACCCCGTCCGAGACCACCGTACAAGACAACAATATCCGTAAAATATAAATTTATGGTCCTCTGTCTTTTTACAAAGATGTGATGAGGTCAGATTTAGATCCCGAGCATTTTACTTCTTGTATGAATGAATCTATTATATTACTGATCTAAATCGCCTCATCACACAGCGTTAAAATCTCTTTATTGAAATTTTTTGTTAGTAACAGTATGTATTTCCATAATTTCAATCAAAAAAGGGAGGCGCATAACTAGGTGTTATAAAAGTCCTAAATAAAAATTTCAAACCTTCTGCTGATTTTTGGGTCTATATTAGATATATACGTAACTACAGAAGTACAGACGTTAAGACAAAACTAGTTATAACCAGTTTACGAATTGTTAAAAGGTATATTGAAAGATTCAACAGAAAAACTTCCTTATATGTACATACAGACAGAACACAAAATCTAGTCGCCATTTTGTCAGGAAAGGTCAAAATAAATGTTTCCTTTAAAATCTGGAATCTGAAAACTATCGGGTTTATAATGCATCTTTTACTTTAAACAAGCTACTTAAAATGAAAGCAGTTTATCATTTACTACTCGCAAATTAAAAACAATCTAATAACTGAAGATAAATACGGATTTTAACCTCTCTAAACTCTTTGTTCTAACATTTCACAAAGTGTTGTAAAATTTTTAAAATTGGATATTTCTGAGGAAACATGACCCCAAAACGAACAAGGAGCCCAAAAGGTGACCTTTCGTCGTGGACTCACGAGTAGCCGATAATGGGACCAGGTGGTCTAAAACCCGTAATTGAAAAACGGTGCATTCGGCTCCGAACTGACTGAACATTGTTACCTGTTGAATGGACCTTTACTGTGTACATAATTGAGTGCACCTTGCCGCCCATTAGCGGTTACAAAAAGGGCATTAAGTTGGTTAAGCATCTGGAACCAGGACAGCTGATCGCAGACTTGGGAGTGACCGCAAGATTGCGTCACCCTGGCTCGGGAAGTTTCTCGAAGAACCGAGAAGCGGAAGGAGTGCTTAGTATAAATGGAAAGGACCGGACTAGAACGGGGGCTTTTGCTTTGTTTCTTCTCTCGAGGCTTCTACCTGCTAGAGCCTGGTCGATCGAGGACCGCTCTTATCTCCGTGTCTGGAGTTTGTTTTTTTTTTGAGACCGCCAGCGTCTCCGTTGCTAGATAGTCGAACATTCGACTTGGGATTTCCCTTCCCCGTTATTGCTGATTGATAGTTAACTTCTTGCATAGAAGTAGTCAGCCTAGAGTGACTTTGCACTCTAATTTTGGATCGACTTGCATCCTGTGTTTTCGTTCACGAATCCCAGCGTGATACGCACTCGGAACCTCCGAACCTGCTGTGAAAGCCAACCGCGCTAATCGACAGAGAGTGAACGAGTCAACATTAGTCCCAGCACTAATCAGTTCCAGCTTATTGTGTTTTAAAGCCCTAGCCATACTGTTCCGGTATCCCACGCATCCTTGTATGTGCATATTATCTCTGTACGAGATCCCTGAATGTTATCGTTTATTGAATTTGTACATATCTGTACATAGTTTAATTCTAGTGAATAAATATTTAGTCAAGAATACCTTAATTTCTAGCCTGTGTCATTGAAGGCCTCGCCTACCTATTTTCCAGTACGTTACAGGCTAGTGGTATTCTAAATATTGGTGGCAGCGCTGTTACGGTAAACAGTGAAGGCTAGGTGAAGAAATTTTCGCGGGTGAAATTGTGCAGCCAGACATCAGATGAGAAATTTTGCGTTCCGAATCTGAACCTGCATTAGTGAAATTTTTTTTGTGATCCTGTGATATTGAGAGTCAACTGTGAGACTTTTTTGTGTGATCCTGTGATATTGAGAGTCAACTGTGAGACTTTTTGTGTGACCCTGTGATTTGAGAGTCAACAGTGAGATTTGGTGTTCAACCGTAAGACGACGCTAGAGACTGATGAAACAAGCATCAAAAATCGTGAGTAACCAATTCTGTTCTCTTGTATCGAACCAACAGTACATTGAGTATAGGTTGTGCTAGGAATTTAGATAGATCAGAGTATAGTAAATTGTGTTGCATTGTGTTTAAATTAGATGTATATCAATTGAAAGAAATCTTAAATTGGTATGCAAATATTTTGTAGAGTGATAGAAAATAATTTCAAAGATAAGAATTATTGACTAAGGTATATTAAAGTTTTGAATTAAGAGTAAAGTTGAATTAAGGAATTTTGTGTAATAGTATTGTGCATAAATTTGAATTTTAAAAGTGTGTATAAATTATAATTGTAATTGAATATTAATTGGAATTTAACTGTTCATAAATAAGATTTTTAAACTGTGTATAAATCAGAACTTTTTTTTTATATCGATTATAATTCGGAAGTTTGAAATTGCATCAATTGAAAATTTAAATTGTGTATGATGGTGTTTGATTTAAATTGTTAATAAGATAAGGAAAATTAGTGTGTTGAGAACATTGCTTAAATTAAATATATTAGTTATTTAATTATCATAATTTGAACTTAAGAAAACTGTTAGCACATTATAAGAGAATATTGCAAGTATTTATTTTGTATTGTGTGCATTTGTGCTAGGAAAATTCATATTGTCTATTGTTTTGGTTTTCAAGTGATTATTATTGTGTTAATTTGAAATTTTGGAAATTGGGTTAAACGTTCTAATATCGAGTAGTATTTGTATTGTGTTAGTATTGTATTTCACGAATTGGTTGAGTAGGCGTAAGTTATTATTGTGAAAATTGAGTAGTAAGTTATTAAGGATATTATCTCATCATGAGTTATTTAAGTAAAGGGCGTAAGGCAGATCTCGTCGAGTTAGCCAAGGAAATTATAGGTGTAATAGACGAAACCTTGACTATGAATCAAATAAGGAAATTAATTGAGACATCGGAAGATTACGATCCAGCTTTTGTAGAAGGATGTCTAGATACTATTATTGAGGCCCGGTTAGAGAAAGAGCGCATAGAAAGGGCGGATCGCGATAGTGAAAGAGAGAGAGAAGATAGGAAGATAGAATTAGAGAGAGAAGAGAAGGAGAGAGAGAGACAAGAGAGAGAGAGGGATAATGAGAGAGCGTTCGAATTAGAAAAATTAAGATTAACCCAGGAACGTAGGAGCGCTAATGAACTGATAGAGGTGCCAAGACCCTCAGGGGCATCTTTGCGGAACCGGATGCCACAATTTAATCCGGATGAGACGGACATAAATTTGTACCTTTGTCTTTTCGAAAGACAAGCAGAATACTTGAAAGTACCTGAAATTGAGATGGCAGGGGAACTTATTTCATTATTACCGCTTTCAGTGTCAAATATTATTTTAAGGGAAAAGGCAGAAGAAACGCGGGATTATAAATTTGTAAAGAAACTCCTCTTAGAACGCTATAAATTATCGGCGGAAGCCCTGAGGCAAAAATTTGTACAACATGTACGGAAATCAGGAAATCTATGGAAGGATTACCTTTTTGAGATACGCACCTATCTAGAAGGTTGGGTATCCAGTTTAGGAGTTACAACATATGAAGGTCTACTGGATTTAATGCTAGTAGACCAGCTTAAACGGAAAATGGGGAGCGAATTCAAGGAATTCCATCTCAAAGAATGGGAAAGTTTTGTTT
The DNA here is from genome assembly GCA_032207245.1 of Pardosa pseudoannulata. Classification (NCBI taxonomy): domain Eukaryota; kingdom Metazoa; phylum Arthropoda; class Arachnida; order Araneae; family Lycosidae; genus Pardosa; species Pardosa pseudoannulata. Next base: position 112,028,377 of record CM063498.1, read on the forward strand.
CACCCGATATCGTAGCGGACTTAGGAGACAAGTATGAACTGCTTAAGAGACCCGGGAGGTCCCAAACGCAAGGAAAAAAATTTCCGGATTCTCGCACCCCTGATTTTCGCAAATATTCAGTACCAATTCAAGGCGGCAGAAAATATCAGACCCCCTCCCCGGGAAAAGGTTGAAGTTAAGAATGAAAGGCCAAAAACGCCGAGTGTAAATGAACTTAAAACGTCGGGATTGGCGAAATGATCGGGAGTTTGAAAAGGAAAAGGCACAGAGCCATTATTTGTTTCCAGTGTGGAGTCTCTGGGCACATTAGACCTGATTGCCCGGAATTAAAACGCAAGGAAGAATTAAATGCTATCCATACGGAAAGTGAGGTAGTAGATCCGTTAGCACCCTATGTTAGTTTGGGCACTGTAAACAATAAACCGTCTGAAATTTTAAGAGACAGTGGAGCTAGCT
>CM063498.1:112033832-112063832 GCA_032207245.1 Pardosa pseudoannulata
GTAAATTAGTTCTACTCATGCAAACATTGCAGCAATAATAAATAGGAATGTACCGACAATACTTCGATCCGTTATCCAATATTGTTATTTTAAATGAAACAAGCAATAAACAATTTTATAAGGTAAACCACAAAAACCTATTGCATTTTTATTTTATCTCTTATAATGACTTTTATCCATTGAACAATTTAAATATGTATTAATGTCTATTTTCTTTAAAAGTGTTGAAGTATAAACATTTTATATGTGGTATACCTAACTTTAAGGATATGCGTCAATTCGGCGTGATCGTAATGTAGACAAAATTTTTAGTAAATTAGTTCTACTTATGCAAGCATTACAACAATAATAAATAGGAATGTACAGACAATACTGCGATATTGTTAATTCAAATGAAGCAAGCAATAAGCAATTTTATAAGGAAAACCACAAAAACCTTTTGCATTTTTATTTTATCTCTTATATTGACTTCTATCCATTGAAAGAGGTAAATATATATTAAAGTCTAGTTTCTATAAAAGTGTTGAAATATTGAAATTTTCTATATGGTATACCTATATCTGCGGATATGTGTCAATTTGACGCTATCGAAATATAGACAAATTTTTTAGTAAATTAGTTCTACTCCTGAAAACATACAATAAATAGGAATGTACCGACAATACTTCCATCTCTTACCTAATATTGTTAGCTCAAATGAAACAAACAATAAGCAATTGTATAAGGAAAACCACAAAAACTTTTTGCACTCTTGCTTGATCTCTTGTACTGAGTTTTATCCATTGAACGAGGTAAATATATATTGAAGTCTATTTTCTTTAAAAGTGTTGAAATAGTGACATTTTCTATCGGGTTTAAGCTGTAGGTCCCAGTCTCTCTAGTCCTCGTGTTGCAAAAAGTAGACCGTAGCACTCTAAACCAAACCTTGTACTGACTTTTATCCATTGAATGAGGTAAATATATATCGTCTATTTTCTTTAAAAGTTATGAAATATGGAAATTTCCTATGTGGTATACCTATCGCTACGGATATGCATCAATTTGACGTGATCGTAATATAGACAAATTTTTTAGTAAATTAGTTCTACTCGTGCAAACTTTGCAACAATAATAAATAGGAATGTACCGACAATACTTCGATCCGTTATCCGATATTGTTATTTCAAATGAAACAAGCAATAAGCAACAGTAGAAAGAACGAAACGTAGAATGCCAATTAAAGTCAGAGTGTGAAGGATTTTGAAGGTTTTAGTTGCTTGGTTCAAGTACTGAAAAATGAAATATTAGAATGTTCTTTGAATTAGTAATGTTACTGTAAACCTCAATATTTTGTCATATTTTCATTTTTTTACTTATAGTGTATAGACATGCATTACATTGCTTTCTGAGTGTTGTTATATGTATACGTTCCTACGTTAAATTGGAGCTTGCTGGTAGAGATAGGTATATAAGAAACATATTGATGGATGCCATTCTTTTAATTTTATAAATTATTTAATTTTATATATGTTCTCATGAAAAGTCTAACTCCAGAAAAGTAACTATTTTTAAGTTTGAATTATAAAAAGCTTTTAACGCTTTTAGAAGAAAAGAATTTTAAAAATTAGTGTCATATACTTTTAGCTGAAGGAAAAAATAAAGATTCCTCAACAGTAAAAAAAAAAGAAGAAAATATGTCACTTTTAAAAAAATTCTGATACGCAGGAAAAATAGGGAAAACATTTTTCCTTTTAAACCATCTCTCTTGAAGTAAATTGATTAACAACTTTGAGTTTTGAAAATTATTTTTGAAACGAAAACTTGCCATCAAACAGAAACACGATAAATTTAAAAATAAAGATGAATGGAAGGTTTTCAAGACTGGAGTATGTAAATTACTGTTTCAGAAATTTAATGCTTGTTTGTGCATGTGTCCTTGCTGAATTTTTTCAAATATTTTTCATTATTAAATTGTTTACGCCTTTTGGGATAAGTAAAGTTCCTTCTTTCACTTACGTTATGACTTCACAATTTTTATGAAAAATATTGAGTAGGAAATTAATGTCAAAGATATTACGAACCAAAAATAATTTTGATTGAACTAAGATTTATGATCAATCAAAAATACACAAATAATTATATATTTTGTTTTGTTGCAGTACATAGAAAATGTTTCACATGTTTACAGTCACTTGGAGACATTTTAATTTAAGTATGAAGTCAAGTTTTATTGTCTTATAACTGAAGTAGTCAAATTTAGACAGAATACGGTAAATTTATGTATCATTAAAAAAGAAGGATTTAAAATATTACTAGGTAAGCATAGGTATCTAGAACCATATTTCCTGCATCGAAAGTAGGAAGAATACTTATATAGAGAAAAACAATCCAAATGCTTCACAAAATTCTGGTTAGTAAAAGTAATTTAGTATCTAGGGAAGTAACTCAAAGCTTTGTGGGGGTTATTTTTACCAATTTTTGAACATAAGGAGTTTATCGATAGGTCACATTATTTTTCACAAAGATCTAGCTTTCTTTGGCAAATACAAAAAGATCGTGTGAATCTCGCTGTAATCAAGTTGTACCTCATAACTGGAACTGCAATGTTCAATTTTTCACAAAAAACGTATGTGATGCAGGAACTATATTTCCTGCATCGCAATCTAGGAAGTAGGAAGAATACTTATATAGAGAAAAATATAATCCAAATGCTTCACAAAATTCTTGTCAGTAAAAGTAATTTAGTATCTATAGCAGTAACTCAAAGCTATGTAGGGGTTATTCTTACCAAATTTTGAACATAAGGAGTTCATTGCTAGGTCAAATTTTTCCCAATGATCTAGCGCTCTTTGGCAAATACAAAAAGATGGTGAGAATCTCGCTATAATCAAGCTGTACCTCATAACTAGAACTACAAGGTTCTTTTTTTCACCAAAACGTATGCGATCCAGGAACTGTATTTCCTGCATCGCTTTTTGGAAAGTAGAAAGAATACTTACATAAAGAAAAACATAATTCAAATGCTGCATAAAATTCTGGTCAGTAAAAGAAATTTAGTATCTAGAGAAGTAACTCAAAGCTTTCTGGGGGTTATTTTACCAAATTTTGAACATACGGGGTTCAGTGATAAGTCATATTATTTTTCACATTGATCTATTCATCTTTGGCAAATATAAAAATATCGTGTGAATCTCGCTATAATCAAACTATACCTCATAACTAAAACTGCAATGTTAATTTTTCCCCAAAACGAGTGCATCCAGATGATTTTTTTATATATTACGCCCGTCTGAACTCTTTCGAGCATACGACGCCTTGCAACCCAATACAGACCAGAAATTGCCCCATTAGATGGAAGAGTCGAAAAGGAACCCGAAGAAATAACATCCTGTAGGGCAGGGCAAGAAGAAAGGTGATCTCCATGCATTGGGGCTGAAACACAAAGGACGCAGTTCGGTGAATCAGCAAGACCAACTTTGTACTGATGGGCCTGAAGAAAATCATGTCCAGTCTCAAGGCGGAAACAGGCCACACCAATAGCTCTGGGCAAGGTGCCACAAATTTGCCTATCCAAAAAAGAAGACCATTTTTTCCGAAAGCAGTATCCCTATAACGGCATAGTCGAGCCTTACGAGCATGTTCACAGATGGCCCACTTAACATTTCTTAGAGGGGCACAAGTTTTGGGTTGGTGGAAAAAACAGCCCTCCTTGGCAAGCGCATCAGCATGCTCATTCCCAGGCACATCACAGTGACGAGGGATCCATTGCAGAATTACCTCCTTCCCTGATTCAATCAAGGAACTAATTCGCTTTTTGCACTCGGATGCAATGAGATTAAGTACCCGAGTATAATTAGTATACATTTACTACATACATTTTAACAATATCAAAAGATTTAAATTGTGTTGAAATGTATTGAAGCAACAATCTTACGTAAATGCTCAAATTATGACCTGAAGAGCAGATTTGTTACATTTGTTTTTTATAAAGTCATTAAAGTATGAATCGGTAAGCCTGATTTTATATTCCCCAAAACATTAATAAAATAACTTTGGCATACATAAACCATGCAAAAATATGCTTTTACATACAAAATTATACAAAAATTCAAAATCACTTTCACATAAGCTTTATATGGTTCAGGCCGAACGATGACCGAATGGTTAGGGTGCTGGCCTTCGGAATCGGAGTTCATGGGTTCGAATCCCACTATGGCATGGATGTTCATAGCCGTGTGGAATCGGCTTTAAGTAGTAGGTCGCAGTCTCATTAGCCCTCGTGTTGCAAAAGGTAGACCGTAGCACTCCACACCAAACCAAACCAAACCTATATGTTTTAGTGTCATTAATACGTTTTTGCAATAGATGTAATAATCAGGACGGAACAAAATTTTAGTTCGTTTGGATAGCATGCTAATCGAATTTACTAAGAAAAGAAAATTACCGGGTTTGAATTTTGAATATTTACCGGTTTCTAAAGCTTCAAACGACTTTGATCTAAAAAGAAAACCGAATTGACTTAAGTAATTTCCTTAACTTCCCGATTTTAACAAAGAATGCCGTGTATAGATTCAAAATTCCGTACACTACGTCACTACTGCTTTTTTTCTAAAAGAAGGGTGATTAATGTTTTTCTAAGGGCAGGATCAGCAAGTTTTTCACTTGACAAGTAAAAAATAATCTACAAAATCGTTTTTACTAGAGAAAAGTATCTTTCTAGTTGTGAAGATTGATTAAGAGGGCATTGCGGTCTTTATTTTTGCTACACGTGGGGTAATAACACTAGGACTACTACTTAAAGCCGATTAAGAATGGCTACAAACATTCTTCACAACAGTAGAATTCGAACTCACAAACTCCGCTAAAAATCAGCGTCCAACCCATTCGGCCACCATTTCGGCTTTTAGTTTGTGAAAATTCAATGCTATAAATAAATCAAATAGTGAATGCTCGCTTTCGTTAGATTGAGTGAAATATTATTTAAGCCCAACTTGAAGCCCATAAGCTGATATTCTCTATACTGTAACTTTAAACGAATGTTGTTTTGCTGAGCTGTGTTTTATTTAGATTATGAATTCATCCGCTGACAAGTCGGTTAAAAGAGTTTAAGTGTTTCAGTATTGACTTCTTATGCTACACATTTTACATACAGATTATTTGCAGTGATAAGTTTATCCAGTTTCTAAAGGAATAGTAACCTGCTATTAACTGTTAGCATAATTATTGTCTTATTTGTCTCAAATGTCGATCATCAATTTACAGAAATCTTCTCCTTTATCAATAATTATAATAAGCTATTATGGAGAGGCTTCTTTATTTATTATTACAAAAAGTTATGGAACTGTAAAATGAATGCATATACTCTTGTATATTTATCAAGCTTGCTCGTGATACGTCATTAATATCATTACCTATATGTTGCTAAAAGAAGATCTACTTACATAGCTACTTATAAAAAATGTTCATCATTTAAATTTGCATTTAGTAAAGGTGTTTCAAGTTTAATATACTTACAAAATAGTAATTATAATGCAGGGAGTCCCAAAAACGACAGCATAAACTCTGAATAGCTAGATTCCTCGTTCGGTGTACATCAAAACTGCCAAAAGAAACATTCCCGTACGATCCATAGTTTATGAGAAAAATACGAAAAACAAAGTATGACCTCACTTCCGTGTAAAAAAACACTTTATTGGACATATTAACAACACTATTTGCATACCTTTCCAGACGATAATATTTAAAACGTTCGCAGCGCATATCGTGTCGTGCATGCTCGCGTGCCATGGAATGACGTTAAGCCGCCATTAAACTTGTATTTAAAAGGCTGCATCTTGTAGCTACTAGTAGTCTTCGTATGGTTGCCATGTATTCCGTTCGGGACTACTGCGACATCTACCTGATGTACGGCCGACGTAATGAAAATGAATTACGAACTGTTAGGGAGTATGTCCATGAATATACTGCTGTCAATATGTTCAATAAAGTGTTTTTTTCTTGCACCGGAAGTGGCGTCATACTTTGTTTTTCGTATTTTCCTCGTAAACTATGGATCATACAGGTCCGCTTCTTTGGGAAGTGTTTATGTACTCCCAACTAATAATCTATCTGTGCAGAGTTTTTGCGGTCGTTTTGGGACACCATGTATTTTGTATTAAAAGAAATCAATGTTTGGTTTTTAAAATATATGGACTTGACTATGTTTTGTGACAAATATGGATTATTGAGTCCGCAGTAAAAGACAAATTATTCACTAAATAGAACTTAAATCCTGCATTAATTTCCGCTACCTTATTCAAGCTTAGGAACTATTTTACATTTGAATACTCTCAATAAGGCCCAAATTTAGCAGAATAATTTTCATACAGATGGAAAAATAATTTATCAATATTTATGAATCTTAAAATGGAAGAGATAAATGTGAACGTAAGCATACATTCAAGCAATCAATAAAAACTGCGTTTCCAAAACTGCAACACCTATTTTCACGATATGTTATTGACGGTATCGATTTTAGTTCAAGTTTTGTTAAAAGAAGAAGACATATAAAAATATCTCACAAGCGATATCAAATCTATCTCACAATAGAATTTCGGAATTCGATCGTGTAATATAGTAAAATGTAATGCTATGCCTTACCAAATACACCTTGTTCATATCCGTCTAAGTCTTATTTCGCCATGGAAAAAAATTTCCCGAAAAACTATTGCCTGCGTTTGCAGGTGTTATCAGAACTTTGCGATGCGTATTGAGGATAGATAAAAGGTTTTTATTCTATTTGAGAATTTTAGATAGAATATTTTGAGTGGAAGAAATAATCATTTTTGACAACATTTCGCAGGGAACACATTTCGGAGATCAAAGGAATATTCTACCTCAGCGAATATTATTCGAGTCATGAGAATAAAACTGGGTATAGAGTTACATCTCTGCCCTTTATTCTACGATAGACGCTGGATCCAATTTGAATATTATAAGTACTCAAAGAAAAAAATGATTGTAGATATAAATGCAAATAACTTATAAATTTTTACACACGTCAGACGTCATTTTTATTTCAATTCACTCAGGTGTTTTTAAAACTTTTTGCAGTAATGTGCATACACCTTTGATATAAAAGGAATTAATGCACACAAATCTCTTTAAGTGCTATGAAATTATTATTTTTCTGGAAATTCAATTCGAGACTACGCTTAAATACAAGAAAATGTGACACAAAACTCAAGAATACTTTACAAAAGATCTGTGAAGTAGGTCGTTACAAGAAGCCTTTGACACGTTTTCCCTTTTTTATTTAATGCGGAAGACAATTGGGGACAATCGATAATATTCCCCAACAGAATCGCCATCTTATGGGTGAATTGTGCAGGTTTGGTTGCTTAGTAGGGATTTAATCTTTGATATAAAAGGAATTAATGCACACAAATCTCTTTAAGTGCTATGAAATTTGTAAAACACTGCAAAAGTATCTGATGCTTATTTTTCTGGAAATTCAATTCGAGACTACGCTTAAATACAAGAAAATGTGACACAAAACTCAAGAATACTTTACAAAAGATCTGTGAAGTAGGTCGTTACAAGAAGCCTTTGACACGTTTTCCCTTTTTTATTTAATGCGGAAGACAATTGGGGACAATCGATCTTATTCCCCCACAGAGTTGCTATATTATGGGTGAATTGTGCAGGTTTGGTTACTTAGTAGGGATTTAATCTTTGTTATAAAAGGATTTAAAGCACGCAAATCTCTTTAAGTCCTAAAAAATATGTAAAACACTGTAAAAGTAACTTATGCTTATTATTTTTCTGGAAATTTAATTCGAAACAAAGCTTAAATACAAGAAAATGTGACACAAAACTCAGGAATCCTTTAGAAAAGATCTGTGGAGTAGGTCATTACAAGAAGCCTTTGACACGTTTTCCCTTTTTTATTTAATGCGGAAGACAATTGGGGACAATCGATCTTATTCCCCCACAGAGTTGCTATATTATGGGTGAATTGTGCAGGTTTGGTTACTTAGTAGGGATTTAATCTTTGCTATAAAAAGATTTAACGCACGCAAATCTCTTTAAGTCCTATGAAATTTGTAAAACACTGCAAAAGTATCTGATGTTCATTATTTTTCTCGAAATTTAATTCCAGACTACCCGTAAATACAAGAAAATGTGACACAAAACTAAGGAATACTTTACAAAAGATCTGTGAAGAAAGTCATTACAAGAAGCTTTTGACATGTTTCCTCTTTTTTATTTAATGCGGAAGACAATTGGGGACAATCGATCTTATTCTCCCACGGAATTGCCATATTATGGGTGAATTGTGCAGGTTTGGTTGCTTAGTAGGGATTTAATCTTTGTTATAAAAGGATTTAAAGCACGCAAATCTCTTTAAGTCCTAAAAAATATGTAAAACACTGTAAAAGTAACTTATGCTTATTATTTTTCTGGAAATTTAATTCGAAACAAAGCTTAAATACAAGAAAATGTGACACAAAACTCAGGAATCCTTTAGAAAAGATCTGTGAAGAAGGTCATTACAGGAAGTCTTTCACACGTTTCCTCTTTTTTATTTAATGCGGAAGACAATTGGGGACAATCGATCTTATTCTCCCACGGAATTGCCATATTATGGGTGAATTGTGCAGGTTTGGTTGCTTAGTAGGGATTTAATCTTTTGCTTTTCCTCAGTTTTTATCTTTTTTGACATTTAGAAAGTAAGAGGATTTTAGAATATAAGGTATTTGGGTAAATATTTAAGCTTATATTAGCCACGTGTATATGATAGCTATTTCCTGGCTTTACTCTCCAATAAATCAATCATATATTTAAGACTTCAATTTCCTTACAACCAGTTAGTAAGGAGTTATTGTGACGAGTTTAAACCATGATTTCTTACTACCCTTCAATGGCTGAATGATTTAAAGGGACAATATATATAGAGTTCTCAGAATTTCATGGGGATAGTTGATCAAAAGTCTATACCTTCGATCTTTGTACAAGTAAGATATTTGAAAAGGTGAACGCTTTATCATCCAATAAAAGTTCAATCAATCATTCGATCAATACTCGATATTTTCTCGATCCTTAGTTCTGAGGCTGTGATGAATGGTATCTGTAAATAAAAACTCCGCATTCTTCGGAGAGATTTAAGGTAGTTGGAATTGGGAGAAAAATTTATTTCTCCTTGATTAGAGAATTGAGAACATGTTCAAGAAACGAGAGACTTCGTATCAACAAGAAGCTACTGTTTATCGAAATTCGATAAAATACTTCACTCTTAGTACCGTGTTGCGCTCAATGATTTTACAATGAACTAAGATCCTCCATCTCTCCTTTACTGCGGAACTGGAAAAGAATGATATTTATAAACCAAGACTTCTTGACACCTCTGTGTTAAGAACTTATAATTTGCAAGAATCATTGGAATCCGAGTAAATTCATTGAAAATACTTACATTACTGTCAATATTGTTCATATTTCAAAGTAAAAATTGCATAATATTTATGGATGTTTTTTCTGCAACATTAACATAGTAGATAAAAAGTCGTCATCATAATCTTCATCCTCTGCATTAAGTCTTCCATATTCTAAAAAATGCTAAATTAATCTTATTACAAAATAAATCTCTTCGTTAATAGTAATATAGATATAGATGTTAGTTAGAGAGAAATATTGCTAAATCGGATTATACGTCGAGAGGACTAAATATTAGTTTGAGGTTTAAACGACTTGGTAGATGGAGATTGTTGTTGAAAAGACTAATCAATAATTACAGATAACTGTTAAAAATTCGTGATAATTTTAAGGTAACACCTGTAAAAGGAATATAAGTAAAATTTCAAGGTATTCACCTGGACTTAAATTACAGTTTTTAGTAAAAATTTAGAAAATTATTTATTTATTTGAAATACCTTAATGTTAGTTTTCTAAACAGTTTTTCTTTTGTCTTTACGGTCTGTGAAATAGACGTAGGAGTGTTATTGAGTGTTTTTCATTGTCAATCCAAAATTGCATTTAAATTAGTTTTAGTCTAAATGGATTTTATTTTTAAGCAACTCATTAATTTTTTTAGATAGACTTTTTCTCATGATATCAGTTTATTTCCAACTTGTAAAGTTGCGGATTCTTAAATAACTAAACATTATATAAAAGTTTTGAACAACAAAAACATAAAATGTTTTCTTTGAGAAACGGTTTTGACATTTTATTACTCGGAAAAAAATATGATGACAAAAGAAGTTTTCAGCATTGCGATTTGAAATTTATATAAAATAATTTACATCATATTGTGAGTGTAATGAATTAAAAGTTTGTTTCTAAAAACAGTATTTAGAAATTTACATCTGTTTTGTTTTTTTAATAAAATGTAGCTTTTTTTAAACTAACTGAAATGTTATTTTTATAATGAATACCTCTTCTGTATTTTAATTTTATTTTAATATTACATTCCTATGTGTCTCAAATTTGTTGGTAACCCAAAAATTATTTTTGAATTGATATATTTTGTCTCACAATGTTGGCGACAAATAACAAATATTGCCTGATTTTTTCCACATGTATGTGAAAAAAGTATTTTTCATTTTTTTTATATTTTTCTTTTGCTTACATTTTTATAAGTGCAACTACTGTGTAACAACAGCAGCAAAAGCTGTAAGTATAATTAGCGTATTAACTTTTGCAATTTTTCAAAAAATAGTACTTGAACCTAGTCGGTTACATTAAAAGAAATTTTAATTCTTATCATAGAAAACAAAGTAGGTAAGTAAAAGGGACAAATTTATGATTTTCCTTCATTGACAAAATTGTACAGTTAATTTAATTTTGAATTAAATTAAAGTAATTTTAGCACCCTACATTAAAAATTCAAAAGATGTCTGTTTATTTACTACACTGATAAAATTTCAAAATGGTCATTAAATATATATACTGGGTTGTCGAGGGAAATTTATATTTTATTAGTTCTAAAAATGTATGTGTGTAGTAGGATGGTATATAACATAAAAAGGAGATATTTTGTGTTAGGCTTTATCAATTACAAGGGATAATTATTACCATATCTTACAAGTGATTGATAAATATAAAATTCTTAAATCATATGAAATCAGGAAATAGAAAAGGGAAAGCAAAGCTGAGGTAAATCTTTGATCCATAGTAATTCTCGTTAACAGTGTAGAAACTAGAAATATGTACAATAAATCCCCTATATAATAATAGCCTAAGTTATCTGTCCGTCTGTCCTCCAATTTATGAAGCGGTTAGACCTGGAATGGATAGAGGCATCCATTCAAAGAGAATAAAGTTTATCTTCTCCTAAACTATCGATCCGATTCTAAAATAAATTTGTATAAATATGCTTCACATCACAGCAAAAAATACTGTCGTCTTTAAAACGTTCGAAATCCAACCCTTACCCCCTTTTAGAGAGTTTAATGTCATTATTTCAAGCCCTATTTTCCCGGTTAAGAGCAGGCGATTAAATTTATCCATTTATCACTAATTAAATAGGTAAAAATAACGATTTTTCTAGCATTGTGACGTCCTTCCTTTAAACACATCATTTAATCATTTCATATTTTAAACTATTTAAATATCGTCTACACTATTTTTTAGTATCTTTTATCACTGAACTTAGATATTATGTAAATGATTTTCTTTTGTATTTGGCTTAAATAATAGATTAGGTACATGTGTGCTAATTTTAAATTGAATCATCGATTATTTTTTGTTGCAATGAAAATTTTATCACCCGTATTAACAATAAATTCTTTTCATATGTCTAGGAGTTTATTTCACGGACTAATAAATATCTGACTTTTAATTTATATATTTGGAAATGAAGAAGTTTGTTCTTTTGTGTGTTTGTTTGTTTTACATAACCACACGGTTTGACTAAATGAATTCAATGTGATTCTAAACTGCATTACAGGATGGGAGACTCTAGAGGAGTATGAAGTTAAATAAATTATTGAGAGTGAACCAGATAATTCTCAGTCAAAACTCAAACCATTTTTTACATGTCTCATTAGGTACTTAACAGTTCTGGAATATTAAAAATTTTAGTAATCCCGTCATATGATATGCTATATACTAGTCATAAAAATATTTGACTAGTTGACGATCCGGGATATAATATAGGAAATGATGCTCAATAATTTCTATGCCATGATTGAAAATATCTTTACTAACTGATTTCATCGTGACCTCTAGTGTACACAATTTCTTTAATTTCTCGTTTTTTGGGGGAAAACGGAGCAAAAAAACTAAAGTTATTTCTCCAAAAGTAAGAGTCATGTTATCGATTTCCGACTGTATGTTGACAAGAAGGTTATGTTTATTTTAAATAAATTTGATTTTCATTTTGATCATCGATCGTTCCCATCTTTTCGATGTATCTAATTAATTTAATTTATGGAATTGAAGATTCTCTTTAAGAAATCATTTACTCCGATATCGGTTTTTATTTTGTGAAAGATTTTTTTACCTTTTAGAAATGAAAACGTTTTCGTTGAAGGTAAAAAATTTTACGTTCAACATAAGTTCCTATTGATATTTTAGTATAGAATGGAAAATCTTCCCCACAATGTAGTTTTTATACTAGGGTGACAGCTACCTTTGAAAATACACTGAAAAGTTTATTGAATCATCCTCTTCAAATCATTGAAATATAAATTAACCCTCCATGGTTCTTCCTATAAAATGTCAAATGAAGTGAAATAATCCACAATTATTGCTCCTTTCGGGAATGATGCGTAATGATGGCCGAATGTATAGAGCACTACTCTTCAGTGACGGATTTCGTGGGTTTGAATCCCACTGACATGGATGTTCGTGGTCTTTCGGGATCAGCTTTGAGCAATAAGTTTCAGTCACCTTAGCCCTCACGTAACATACTAGAAGACCTAGCTCTGCAAACCAAACCAATCTCAGTGATGAAAGAGTAAAGCTCAATCCCTAAGGTATTATTACAGGCATTTACCCCATACCCCTTCCCTTCTATTTCACAGAATTAACCATTCCCAATTGCTGTTATCAGGGCATTTTACAATTTGATAATTATGATCATATGCAGAATAGAACGGAGTTCTACTTCCCAATAAAATTTAGTTGTTCGTATAGTTACCATGTAAGTTTTCATCACATTTGTTACCTATTTTACACTTCTATTAAAAAACTGACTAATACATTTGGCGTGAGGAACGAGCGATTACTAAAAGTCTACCGCCGTATCACGATTAAAAAACTCCCGGTAATGAGAGATGATCCTTTAGTTTCCGTCAGTTTTAAGTTCACTAACGGCAGCGATATTCCTAGATATTGAACGTACTTTAAACAGCAAATAGTGGTCTAATCAATCCTCATGGAATAAATGTTTAAAAAAAATTTATATATATATATATATATATATATATATATATTATATATATATATATATATATATATATATATATATATTTATATATGTATGTATATATATATATATATATATATATATATATATATATATATTTAAATATATATATAAACTTATATATACATATATATATATATATATATATATATATATATATATATACACATATATATACATATATACATATATATACATATATATATATATATATATATATATATATATATATATATATATATATATATATATATATATATATATATATATATATATATATATATATATATATATATATATATATACATACATACATGTAACTTATTTTTGCGTTATAGAGATGAAACTTTTTTTTTGCATAAAAGTGTGCTCCGTCATGTGATGAGTGGATTTTGTAAAATTGTCTTAAATATTTTTATGCCTTGATGATACACAAATATATATATATATATATATATATATATATATATATATATATATATATATATATATGTATATATATATATATATATATATATATATATATATATATATATATATATACAAAAAAATTAAAACTTTTTAGGACTAAGTTCCATGTAGGAAATTGTGTTTTTTTTTTGTTTTTTTTTTTTTTTGTCAATATGCTACTCTTAAGCAATAATCAGGTGATCCATGTAAGCAGAGGTGAGACGCTTTTGGAAGCTCTTGAAGCAGTGCTTCCGTGCACAATATGACAAGCATTATACTTTTTGTTCACTCCTCTCTATTTCTTCCTCCCATCTCTCTCAGACACACCTTCGAAATTCACCTCACTACTCTCACCCCCAGAGAAGAGTTCCATTCCCTCAGCTAGTCATATTACTCTGCAAGCATACGTAACACATGCTTATTCATGTTTGGAAGCTCTAATATACAGCATCAGCATCGTTGTAAAATATACTCGTGTTTCCATATGACTGTACTTCTTTTTTTTTAAGTTAAGTGAAATAAAGGGTAGAAAGTGAACGCAATGATATTCTAATCCATTTTAGTGATTCTGTAGAGAAAAATATTTTGAAACATATTAGTTGTCTTATTTATTGTAATATGAATCACTTTCACAAAAGCAATGGAAACTCGAAGGGATATATATATGTATGTATATATATATATATATATGTATATATATATATATATATATATATATATATATATATATATATATATATATATATTATATATATATATATATATATATATATATATATATATATATATATATATATATATATATATATATATATATATATATATATATATATATATATATATATATATATATATATATATATATATATATATATATATATATAGTAATCCTAGTCATCTCGTAGGATTGTTTCCGGACTGCTTCATGTTGGAGTGGTTTAGAAAAGGGTCTTGAAGGTAGTTGAACAACTTGTAGAAGAAAGATGCATATTTATGTGTGAGTTCTCATTTATCTAGATACGGTTTGATAATTTCAATGGAAAGATTTTCTATCAATGAAATATGCATTTATCAGTTTGTAATTTGCGTAATACATTTGTGTTTTTCTTAGTGAGTCATCGTTCTCCGTTTCAAATACTATCTGACGGGACATGATAATATTCCTACTCATCAGGTAGGATTATTTCAGGACTGCTTTATGTTAATGTGGTTTAGAAAAGTGTCAAGTTGAACAACTTGTAGAAGAGAGCAGCATATTTATATGTGAGTTCTGAAATATCTAGATAAGGTTTGATAATTTCAATGGGAAGATTCTCTATCAATGAAATATGCATTTATCAGTTTGTAATTTGCGTAATACATTTGTGTTTTTCTTAGTGAGTCATCGTTCTCCGTTTCAAATACTATCTGACGGGACATGATAATATTCCTACTCATCAGGTAGGATTATTTCAGGACTGCTTTATGTTAGTGTGGTGTAGAAAAGTGTCAAGTTGAACAACTTGTAGAAGAGAGCACCATTTTTTATGTGTGAATCTCCATTATCAAGATATGGTTTGATAATTTCAATGGAAAGATTTTCTATCAATGAAATATGCATTTATCAGTTTGTAATTTGCGTAATACATTTGTGTTTTTCTTAGTGAGTCATCGTTCTCCGTTTCAAATACTATCTGACGGGACATGATAAAATCCCTACTCATCAGGTAAGATTATTTCAGAACTGCTTTAAGTTAGTGTGGTTTAGAAAAGTGTCAAGTTGAACAACTTGTAGAAGAGAGCAGCATATTTATGTGTGAGTTCTGAAATATCTAGATAAGGTTTGATAATTTCAATGGGAAGATTTTCTATCAATGAAATATGCATTTATCAGTTTGTAATTTGCGTAATACATTTGTGCTTTTCTTAGTGAGTCTTCGTTCTCCGTTTCAAATACTATCTGACGGGACATGATAATATTCCTACTCATCAGGTAGGATTATTTCAGAACTGCTTTATGTTAGTGTGGTTTAGAAAAGTGTCAAGTTGAACAACTTGTAGAAGAGAGCAGCATATTTATGTGTGAGTTCACATTTATCTAGATAAGGTTTGATAATTTCAATGGAAAGATTTTCTATCAATGAAATATGCATTTATCAGTTTGTAATTTGCGTGATACATTTGTGCTTTTCTTAATGATCGTTCTCCGTTGCAAATACTATCTGACGGGACATGATAATATCCCTACTCATCAGGTAAGATTATTTCAGGACTTCTTTATGTTAGTGTGGTTTAGAAAAGTGTCAAGTTGAACAACTTGTAGAAGAGAGACCATTTTTTATGTGTGAATCTCCATTATCAAGATATGGTTTGATAATTTCAATGGAAAGATTTTCTATCAATGAAATATGCATTTATCAGTTTGTAATTTGCGTAATACATTTGTGTTTTTCTTAATGAGCCATCGTTCTCCGTTGCAAATCCTATCTGACGGGACATGATAATATTCCTACTCATCAGGTAGGATTATTTCAGGACTGCTTTATGTTAATGTGGTTTAGAAAAGTGTCAAGTTGAACAACTTGTAGAAGAGAGCAGCATATTTATATGTGAGTTCTGAAATATCTAGATAAGGTTTGATAATTTCAATGGAAAGATTTTCTATCAATGAAATATGCATTTATCACTTTGTAATTTGCGTAATACATTTGTGTTTTTCTTGTATAAAGCATTATATAAAAAGTGCTGATTGAAGCAGAAATTAATTTTAGTGTAATTCGAGCAATCAAATTTGATAGAAAGAACAAAACATAGTCACCAAATTTTGCCAGAAAAGAATGGAATCACCCGAAAATTATACTTATATTGACTTATAATTAAGTGGTTAGTTTTTTTCGGTTAAAATATCATTACATATATATGTGTATGTGTATACATACATACATACATACATATATATATATATATACATATATATATTTATATATATATATTATATATATATATATATTTATATATATATATAATATATATATATCTATATATTTATTATATTTATATATAATATATATGTGTATTATATGTATGTATATTGCATATATATATTATATATATATATGTGTATATATATATATATATATATATATATATATATATATATATATTAATATTTATATAATATATGTATATATATATATATATATATATATATTATATATATATATGTATTATAAGTGTATATATATATTATACATATATGTATGTATGTGTGTGTGTATATATATATAATATTATATATAATATAAATGCTTACAAATTTAATGTGTTGTTAAGGTATAGACTTTACCTTGCATTTCAACTCACGCCTTGCTACTGCACGTAAGAGAATTTAAAATACATTGAGAAATGAACTTAGTAAGATTTACTTTTGTAACATTCATAACCTCGAGTATTCAGCTATAATCCCAAGAGGGTAGTCAATAGTTGTCATTATTTTTCTTGTTTTTCACTCCATACACCCTTACTTCATATTCAAATCCTCCGGGACAAAGAGGGAATGATCCTTTCAACGATGAAACCAATTCCCTCGTTCCTCATTCAACAAAGATTAATGAGGAAATCTGTGTAAATGGTTGCGGGGAATGTGTACCTTTATTCTCGTATTAGCGAAGGAATATTTAGAAAACGACTGACTTTAATCATCTAAAACTGTTTGCTTTCGGGTTAATCAAATACTCTATTTTTTAAACACAATAGAAACAGTTTATAGTAAATAAGATAAGAAATTTGAGATCATTGGATGTTACCGATTCTCACTTTTCATTTTAATGATACGCTATTTATTCCAAATGTGTTTGTATAAACGATAACATTTTTTTCTGCCTTAAAGAGTTGCTTCCCGTCTAAAATTCATGTGGCATGGTTAGAAGTTTTTTACATCAATTTGTGGCTCTTAAAGGCTTTTTACAGTAATTACATTGCTTTTCTGCAGGAAACTTTCATCCTATCTCAAGGAAACAAGTATAATTAATTTGTCGAATAGAATTGACATTCATTAAATAAACACATTTTGGAAGCCGTGGTATCTCAGTCGACAAAGACAATGATTCTGTAACTGGAGAGTTGAGGGTTTGAGGCTTGATCCCACCAAAGATCCCCCATTTCGTTAAAGGAGACTGAGGCATGTAAAATATGTTCGTTGTCACAATGTCCTCCAAGTTCTATGCATCTTCTGCTTGGTCCTCGCTTCTAAATTACGAGGACCCACTTGAGCAAAGTCATTCTTTCACACTAGTGGTGCTCATTAAAACGAAAGGCTCACCACTTTATCTTAATAATGCTTGTTTGTCTAAGTGGCATCAGAAACAAAAACAACAACACATTAAAGTTTTCATCATTTGCGTAAGTTTTGCAGACTTCATTTTCATCATTTAGTACAAACCCTGGAGACGCTGTAGCTCAGTCGGCAAAGGCATAACCAGATAATCTCGTAACCAGAGGATAGTGGGATCGAGATTCGAAAAAGTCAAAGATCACCGTGTTCATTAAGATCGTGATCCAAATGTCCTCATCGTTTTCAAAGGATATCTCTGGAGATGGCAGACCTGGGAGATTTCTATTTGGTCTCCGCATCTTGAGAATCAAATTAAGGTATAATCAATCTTCAACCCTATGTGGTTCCTCACTCAGGTGAATCTGCATATTATCCTTAGCCATGGAGAAGTAGCATTCTGCGATATTGCCTATTGGACCTGGTTCAGGCTTTCCTACACTAGGACCAATACCCTACAATTTAAATATGGCTATAGACTACCAGAATTGTTTAATATTTCACTTTAAACTTTGTATTTTTGTTAATATATATGGTGTTTTGTTCATTTGTTTAATAAATTCTTTATATTAAAAATCTCATTTTGTGCATTTTACTTTTAATGCATGCTGACGAGAAATATGAGATTACTGACTGTGCACAGTAAAACCACCTTGTCAGCTTTAAAAATAAAAAAAGACAAAATGCCATACCCTATATTTTAAAAAAAAGTTAATATCATCCAGTTAAGAATATCAACTGCTTTTTTGCATCAACATATAACTTCAGAACAATTCAGATAAGAAGTACTTTAAAAGCTATTAATCACCCGGTTGAACTCCCATTGTATGTATTAGAAACACTTAATGCCTATACGTGTATCTTCTGTTTTT
This sequence comes from Pardosa pseudoannulata, assembly GCA_032207245.1. Classification (NCBI taxonomy): domain Eukaryota; kingdom Metazoa; phylum Arthropoda; class Arachnida; order Araneae; family Lycosidae; genus Pardosa; species Pardosa pseudoannulata. The sequence goes on from CM063498.1 coordinate 112,052,848, forward strand.
TTACCATATACTTGTAATTTTATTGATAAGTTTAGTGATGAATCAGTTTTTATAGTGTATGAACCTACTCTTTCGGTAATTGGGTTATTTCCAAAGTTTAATTTTCTTCTACTGACAAACAGATGTGAAATAACAAAAATATTGACCTATGGTTTTAGATTTCTATCCATAACAACTTCTTCAACTTATTCTCTGTAAGTGAGAGAGAATTTAATATATCGTAACCATCAGTGACCATCCTCAATTTGACTTCCACCCTGTTTACCATAGTTTTTTTAAGGTTTAGTTTCCTCTCATTTTTCGAGAATATTTGTGAGTTTTTTAAACTCTTGCTCATTTTATTTCTTTTATTTTTTAAAGGGAAAAAAACATTATATGCAGTTAGTAACCTATTTTCTCAACATGTTCATCTGAGTTGCAACATCATAAAAAATATATTTAAAATGTCTTTTTAAAAAATATTCTGTTTATTGCTCCAATAAACAGAATCTTATAAACAATAAAAAATCATTCCTAAACAGTTATATATATGTAATGGGATTTTTTTTACCCATTACAAACTCGAATACTTTACCTGCTAGATATAGTTCAATCTTTACACCATGAAAGCAAAATTTAGAAATATAAATGTTAAGCTAATTCAAACAATCCTTTTTTAGCCCTCTCCCACCAAGTGCTTTACAGTCTTTTATATAGTGTGAGAGCACTTGAGAGTAACCTAATGAGAGTGATAATATTGTGCGGGGGCACTTAGAAGTGAAGCTAAGTTATGTAAAGGAGTCATAAGATTAGATGAGTTAGGCAGAAATCATTTGACTTTTTTGTGTTCGCCAAAGGTTACCACAATCAAAAGAGAAACAAACACATTGAGGTAAAAGATTAAATTTTTTATATATAGAATCCTGAGAAATCTATTTTATAATATAACTATAATTAGTTTGGTTAAAAAATATCATTACATATAAAAAGTGAAAGATTAAAGGCTACTACTGTAAATGATTAGTCAAATCTAGTATAGAATTCTAATAGCAGTTTGTATCATACAGTTGGAAATTAATATTGTTTACCAATTCTAACTTTTTAAATCATCTATAATGTTTTATTAGTTACCATTACCCATATCATAGTTTTTAAAATACATGTTTTGTGTCTAAACTATTGTTCTAGCATTGAACAGAGTAAATGTTATGTTGTTCAGACTCATGTCATTGTTAAAATCAAACAAACATTTTTCTAAATATTGCACATTTTGTAAGTTTTTATATTTACGTACTCTGTCATATTCAAAGTTGTTTAAAATGTAGTTTTGAAGATTAAAAATATGTGGATTTCAGTACTTCATCTCTTTTGCAAACAAGATTAACGACTTAATCACTATCTTTACATTAGAACATAAAGACTCAGCCTAAGGACTACTTACGTTTTCTCGTAAACTTATAAATAATTTTATATTAATAAATAAGGCGAATTTTACTATAGGCATCTTACAATATCATCCAACTACAATGATCAGTCACAGCTTTCGAATGCCTGAGGGTGACATTCAAATAGATGTTTTAATCTCATTAAGGAAACATGATAGGATGATGTGAATTTGGAACATTCAATTATTTACCTGTATGAGATCAATATTAGGAGAATGAATTAAGGCGAAATAGTACCTTTTGAGCTGAAATGTCTTTATTAAAACATCTTATTTTGGATTTTAAAATAAAATAAGAAGTTTTCTTCCATTTATGACAAAAGAAATTCATAGATAATAAGAGAATTAACTCTTTGAAACAATCTAAATGTATATAAATGAAGTATTTTTACATGAAGTAATACATTAAAAAACAAAAAGTATGTACACCAAGGAGAATAAACGGAAATTCCTTTATCTTGTAAATTAGAAACTAATTTATTCATATTAAAATTTTTTTTTAGATTCTGTGCCCCTCAACTATATTAATACTAGCTGTATATTTTATATTATAACATTAAAAAAAATACTTTTAAAATTAAATTTCTGAACATTTTTAATACATTTTTAATTATCCCTTCACCCTTTCTACAATTAGAATTAAAGGCTTGATCACGATTATTAAATTTAAAAATCGGTGAAAACAAAGCCTAAGAATTAAGCATTGTCATCCTCATAAAAGTATCAATCCTTATAAATGTATACCAATAATTCCGTATTGTCAATTAAGACTAAAAATGTTACAACAAAACATTTACACTTTGTCTTATATATTTTTTTAAATAGACAGGAGGATTTTATTGTCCAGAGTCAGTAATCTCATACTTCCCTTACGTGTGGATCAAAAGTAAAATGCAAAATATTAGATATTTAATATGAAGAATTTAGCGCCCAAATGAATAGGACACCTTATATATTTAACAAAAATACATAACTTAAACATTTCTACGAGTTCATAGCTATATTTAATTTGGTATTGGTATCGCAAAAATATGTATTTATTTCACAAGAATGGTTGTAATATTTACTTTTTACTAATCTTGCTACTTTTTGAATATTCTATAGCTATTGACTGTCATTAGTTCGGATTATTAGTGTAACAGAATCAAACTTATTTTCAACGCATAAAATATTTCTTCAATATTTTATAAATTAAATATTAAATATTATTATTCTTCTCTACAGGATAAAGTAAAAAAAAGAAAATTTCTGTAAATGCATAATTTTAAAAAGCATTTCAGTCTGTTTCACATTTGTAAAATACAGCATTGTAAATTCAAATTTTAAGACTAAAATACCCCACATATTATCACATGAGCCGCGGTAGCTCAGTCAACAAAGGCAACTATCTCGTAATTGAAAGGTTGCGGGTTCGGGGCTCGAGCTGTCTTAAGATCCACTGTGTTCGCTAAAGGTGACTGAGGAACGTAATTTGTTCGGGGTCACAATGTCATCCAAGTTCTCAATACGATTCCTCTGGAGGTGGTAGGCCAAGCCTGGGGGTCTTATGCTTGGTTCTTGCTTCTAAATTACTAGGACCCTGCGGGAGTAATGGTACTCACATTTGTAGCATGCCTTAAGATACAAGTGCTCTTCAGGTGGTGCTAAATTGATAACAACTTCCCAGCCATGTATCGGAATAAAGGTATATGTACCTGTATCGCCAGCTGTAATGGAAAATATATATTATCAGATAGTATTCGCAGTTGGACTGAGTAAAAAAAAACTGATGAACTGAACTGAAGTATATGAAAAACCTAGTGTTCCTTTCAGTTTTTTCTTAGTCTTTTAGATTCCTTGAATGTGAATAGATGGCAGAAACAAACATTAGATGAATCCACACTAAAAGCACACGAACCAAAACCATCCTCACTAAATGAGCTCGATTCTTTCGAATAGATTTTTTTTACATTCTTCCCTAAAAATAGACCTGAGATTTTTCTTTTTTTTTTCATCCATCTTATTAACCCTCAGTGTATCAATTACGTTTTCGTACTTAATAGTTCTTTTTTATCCGGTTTGAGTAAGAAATATCTCCAGCTCAGAAAGTAACCATTAAATAAACTGAGTAAACTGTGTAAACAGAAGAATTTCATGAAAACGTCATGAACAGCTTTAATGCCCTTCCCATTCATTTTTATGTTTACGGTAGCCAATAGACAATCAATAAGCTGCTCTTCCGTTTAAAATTAAAGCCAAAATCACCATAAGTTGAGATGTAAGCTGCTGTGGGAAATCGTCTTATACGCAGTTAAGTAAGCAGTTGCAAAAGAGGATTTATTTGCTCAGTCTAAAAACACACTGACACAAACGGCACAGTTTACACAATTTATTGTTTAGTTATGACTTCACCAGGGAAAATTGTAGTTCAACGGGAGAACTGCTTTATGATTAAAGATTCATCTTTTAGATATTGTTCGTCTCTTTTACAATCAGGACTAACAACGTCATCATAATTATATTTGAAAGCTGAAACATACTAAGATTAAGATTAGGTTTCCTCATAAATACATACTATTGATTCGATATTAGCTAGTAATGCTCAAAATGCTGTGCCTTTACTGAGTCTCTTTCAACGTTATCCAACCACAATGATCAGACATTCTTAGGAATGCCTGAGGGCGACGTTGAGCTAGATATTTTAATCTCGTTAAGGAAACGCGATTAGATGACGTCAGTTTGGAACATTCAGTTATTCACTAGTGTTTGAATAGAATGTTACGAAACTGAATTAACATTCAAATTACTAGGGGGAGGTATTGTGCATTCTTAGTGCACCAATTTCACACCAGTCCTAGAATATTGCAGCATATTTAATATTAAAAAATATTTGTTTTATAATCTTACAAAAAAGAAACAAGAAGTTGATGCAAAAGCTGAAATAACAGCTTTATTATACACAATAAGTTATACATATCTCAATTTTTGTTTCATTGTTCAAAGTATATGAAGCATTGTATTTGAAAAGTTTCAGAGCTTAGATTTTAAAAGACATACCCATTTTGAACATTGCTAAATCAATTTTGGTCAAATTCAGCGTTACGTCTGTACATACATATAAGGAAAGTTTAAATCTGAAACTTTAAATATTCTTTTTGGACATCTACGAGAAACATGTGACTAGTTTTAGAGTGATGTCTATGCGTTTTGTAAGTAGGAATGTTTCTCGGGCAACCAAAATATTATAAACTGCCATAACCAAAGTTTGGTTTGGTCTGAAGTGCTACGATCTACTTTTTTGCAACACGAGGGCTAATGAGACCAGAACCTACAACTTAAAGCCGATTCCGAATGGGTATGGACATTCATGCCACAGTGAGATTTGAACCCATGAACCCACCAAGCACCCTAACCAATCGGCCATCGTTCAGCACCAAAACCAAGGAGGAAAGAGATAATTCACACGGCCGTCTACAAGTCCATAACCAAATATGGTTTATTCGGCTGGACCAGCCCAAGAAAATCCCACTTTCCAGATAAATGAAAATTGTTTAAAGATTACACAATATTAGAAAACAATATTCCAATGTTTTTTATTACAACGGACAGAATGGATAACTATCCTAACGTCATACAACGATCAACTGATCTTGGTTATAAAGATGTTACTCATTTAGCACCACCCAGAGAACATATGTAACTTGAGGAAGGCTACAGACGCAAATCACAAAGCTCCCACAAAATTGGTCCCCGTAACTTATAAGCCGAACCAAGAAGATCCCTAGCCTTGATCTAATACTTCTAGAGGGATTGACTGTAGAATTGGATTCCCCCGCCAACTTGGCGATAAAGGTTTGAGTATGGTTGCCTAACATTTTCTTCTGATCTCACCGTGTACAAACAATCTGTATCTATATTATAATTCATATGTTATTTGCATCCAACTCTCTTTGTGTCACTTTTTTCTTATATATTAAAAATGTGCAATGCTTAAAAAATTTAGATATAACAAACCATTAATGGTTCACTATGGCTGATTTTTAATAATTTGGAGCTGTTACGTTTGTAAACTGTTAAGGGATTAGTTACCCATAAATATAAATGCCCGGTTTTCAAGTCGTTTTCTTTAAATAAGTAAGAGTATATAATTCTATTACGATGGAGCACTGTGATTAATTAAAGTCGCTAGAAAAAGCAAGAAATACAATGTTTGGATGGATTACCTTTATGTTTTAGTAAATATCGCCAATATTTTCTCCAAATTTGCCAAGGGGAACCCAATTTTTCAATAGACCCCTTCTAGAGATAACATTTTAACTTGGACATTGCGAACTCAAACCTATTTTAAGTGCTCCAATCAGAAACACAATGAATCTTTGACCAACGTATGACTGGAAATCACAACCCTCCGGTTATGCACCAACGCTTTTGCCAATTGAACTACTGTGACTCATATTACAATGCAAACTATAAGATATACATAATGACAAAACAGTTAAATAAAATTTTATATAGAACAGAACTTATATACAATTAGATACAATATTTAGAATGCAGTTCATTTTTACGAAGTTCGTTGAGGATGTTTATTGATCTTGAAACAATGTATTGAGTTATTTCAACAACTTCAACATGAATTTTCATAAAGAGAAAATAGCAAACCTATATATTACATTTAGAGAAAAACACCATCAACAATTCTCATTTTTCGATTATCACAATGTACCGATTCAAACGAAATTACGAAAGAACATTTATTCAGTTAAAGTCAGGCACCGTTGCTTTTATTTGAGGGGGCAACAAAACGAAAATTAAAATTTTGAGTAAATAAACAGAAAGTGACTATTTAAAGCATTATATATTGACTAGCTAATAACCAGTCATATGGTTTGGTTTGATTTGGTTTGGAGCGCTACGGTCTACTGTTTTGCACACGAGGGCTAATGAGACCGGGACCTACAGCTTAAAGCCGATTCCGAACGGCTACGAACATCCATGCCTTAGTGGGATTCGAACCCACGAACTCCGGTACCGACGATCAGCGCCCTAACCAATCATCCAGCGTTCGGCAACCAGTCATATGAGGTGATCAGTAAAATTTTGCTAACCCTAAGAATTTGTTGTTAATACCAATGATAAAATTTTCATTTCAACAAAAAATAATCGATGATTAAGTTTTTAATATTATCACATACGTACCTAATCTATTATTTAAGCCAAATATAAAAGAAAATTATTTAAGCAATATCTAAGTTTAGTGATAAAACATATGAAAATAATACAGACGATATTTAAATAATTTAAAATTAGGTATGATTAAAGGAGATGGTTAAAGGAATGACGTCATAATGCTAGAAATTTTGTTACTTTTACCTATTTATTACGGAATAAATTGATAAATTTAATCGCCTGCTCTTAACAGGAAAAATAGAGCTTTTAATAATAGCATTAAATGATCGAAAAGGGTCGAAGGGGTAGATTTCGAACATTTTAGAGACGACAGTATTTTTTGCTGCAATATGAAACATATTTATACCAGCTTATTTTAGAATCGGATCGATAGTTTAGGAAAAGATAAACTTTACTCGATTTGAATTTTACTAGCCGTAATTCTCAAGAATCCAATATCGATGCCTCCCTCCATTCCAGGACCAACCACTTCATAAATTCTAGGACAGACGGACAGATAACATAGGCTATTATTATATAGGGTATTCTAATAATTTTAAAAAATATGTTGAACTATCTATTCTAGTGTAATATTGAAGGTTATTTCCTAAAGAACTCATTTTATATACACTTCACAGAAGGTGCAAACAATTCTTAAAAAAATGATGTGGGTTACCTAACTTGAACTTCCCCTTTTCATTGAAATCTTGTCCATACAACGATAAATTATTTTCTTGTGTAAATCACTGCATTAAGAATTTTAATTTTATGTATTTCACTTTCAGCTTTGATTCTTTAGATAGAGTGTCTTTCACTTACAGCTAGGATAAACGACTTCATCCTGATTATTACATTTTATCTTTATCAAACAACCCCATAGGTGTGTTTCCTCATAAATGCTCATGATTAATTAGATAATAGCAAGTAGGACTCGAACTAAGATGTCTTTAATGTAGACCCCCTTCACTGTCGTCTAAATACAATGATCAGACTTATCAGAATGTTTGAGAGTAACGTTGAGCTAGATATTTTAATCTCGTTAAGGTAACACGATTTGATGACGTGAATTTCGAACATTGAATTATTCACGTGTATTTGAGAGCAGTGATAGTAAACTGAATTAATATTCCAATTACTACCGGGAGGTTATTGTACATTCCTAATCCACACATTTCATCCCAGTACTACGATATTGTAGTATGTTAAATGGAGTTACCTTAATCTAACTTGTAGGGCCGAGAAAAATTTAAACTTTACACAATTTTATGAGTACGAAAAATCGTACAATCATGTGAATTAAAATCCATTGGAATAGTTTACAGAGATTGAGTTCTGAAGTGCCTGAATTCTACTCAATTCCATAAATTTAAATTATAGTAAATTCGGGTAAATAAGCCACAGCTTATATGTTTGTCAAAGGTAAAAATTTAACGTTTTTGGCTTAGCCAGGGTGACGTATCTGAAGAAGTTTTATTTTTCCTGCTACAGTCCAAATATATTTCCTGTAAATGAACGTTTATATCTCTTGGCTCTGTTACACAATTTATTCGATTTTGGTATTTTTACTGTTGTGTTATGCAGTGTTTTCTAACTGTAGCATGCCGTGCTCAACAAATCTGCACATTATTGTGTTGCTTCCTTGAATGTTCATATTTCTTGTACTACGGCAAATGATTTTCAATCGATATATTTTGTTTCATACCAAAATATATTGATCGATAATAAAATCGATATATTTTGGTTCAGGTATGATAAGGCCTTTAATAGGTGGAACATTTTTTGATCTCACACGAACAATCCGTGCATTCTCCTATCGAACGGGGATCGATTGCTAGAGCACTGCTCTTCGGTACCGGAGTTTGCGGGTTCGAATTCCGCTCTTGACATAGATCTTCGTAGCAGTACGGAATGCGCTTAAAGGAGTTCCTAGGTACCCTGGGACGAGAGCCTAATCAAAAACCTGGTACTGTTATGGAAAACCAGGAACCTGGTTGACTGGCTCAAGCAAATCAAGGCACCATCGTGCAGCCATGATCTTAATCTAAAACCGCAGCACAAGGGGCAAAGTACCCCTTCACTAACGCCCGTTACTCCTTCCCTGTGTTGTTATTGGTTCTCACATCAACACCCACTCTCATGTCAGAAAGTTGAAATGTATGTCCATGTGGTACACCAGATCAACCGAACTTCTAACCTGGACAGGACTCCTGCAAAGAATCCCCCGGAACTGCATTCGTTGTACTTATTTCTCTAGTTTGTCTACATTGTTTTCGTTATTTTAATTATATGGTCGGAAGACTGGCTTAGTCCCCTGAGTAATGCAATATTGCCGGATGGTTCGACTAAACCAGCAATCCAACACCCTACACCCAACTTCCGGTGGGTGGCTGGTAACAGGTAGTACAAGGCTTTAAGCTGTAGGTCCCGGTCTCATTTGTTCTCCTGTAGTAAAGCAGTAGACAGTGCCTCTCCAAAACTATTCTAAGATGAGAAAAATATTCTTAGATTGATTCTGTTTCTTTTTTAATACGAACATGTCGACCCATGATCAGACCATAAAAAAATACTATCAAATTAATATAAACCTTTCAAAAGTAGAACTTACCAAAAATATCAATGAAAAAGCTTGAACAATTTCAAAGACGATTTCAGTGACGACTTAAAAATGAGGCAAATAAGTAAAAGTGAAATTTTACTAATAGAGTTTTAACCCTTTAACGGGCAGTGGTTTCGCAGAGGAACCACCTGTTAATACTTTTTCCCCTTCTTTTTAAAAACCTAGAAAGGATTTTGTTTCGATTTTCTATGTTATTGACTCTTTGATGTAGCAATACATAGTAGAATTTTGCGTAGTTTATTTTTCTCTTTGAAATATATTAGTTTAAAATTGCTTTACATGCAAAAATCTCGAATTGGATTTTTCTCTTTATGACTTCAAATAAAAACACCTACCCAAAGCAACAATGAAAAATTTCCTAGTTATTTATTTATTACATAATTTTTTGTGATAATTATACATTGTCCTTCCAATACAATCAAATTTAAGAAACTCTTGTTTCCATGCTGTACAAGGAAAGGGTTTCACAATTACCACTTCCCCAACAAAAAAAAGAAAAAGAAAAAAAAAAAAGACCTATTAAAGGAATGTATAATTTTTTTATATGTTTACTATTTATAAGGCTTACAAACAAGGTTTATAACCTAATGCTGTTAAATCTAAAAGAATTTTTAATCGTGACCTTTAAAGGGTTAAAGCAAACTTTTATCATCCTTACATATGCATGCTGTACTTCAGAACTATAAATGCAATGGAGTTATTATTCAACACTTTCAGAATTATTAATACAATAGGGTTAGTGCCCAATTCACTAAGTCCCTTAAAGCTTTAACTTTTCAGAAATATAACAAATTTTCGAGTATATCATTATTTTAGTTAGTGAAAGAACAGTGAATTGATTGAAGATTAAACAGAATAATTTATTCGAGATATTCTAAAATGAATTTTTGGTTATAATTTCGAGAGGGTCTAATCCAAATTTGTATGAAGATAATTCAATTTTAAAAAAAAAAATTGAAAATGAGGGGGGAAGGTTGAAAGTTTCTAAAATTTTAAAGCTGTAGTTCCAGGTTTACTGAACTTAGGCCATAATCAGACTCTGAAGCTACTATAAGAATTTACTCGCAGTTATAATAATCAATTCTTTCGAATGATTTCACAAAGTTTTATGAGATAAACACACAGAATTTTTATTAATCAGTATTCCCCTTTAAAAATATAATAACTTAATCAAGTGAATAAGTTCGTAAAATTGAGAAAATGATTTCTTCTTAGCTTTTTCTTTCTATAGTTAAAGATTTAATCAATTTTACATTCAAGAACTGAAGTGAAATTTTAAACCTTTTCCCTTTATTTATTCACTGAAAATACTGAATATCTTAGCTTTTTGTCACTGTATACCTAATACTATGCTCGATTTTTAAAGTATATTAGACACAAACACATTTATCCACCAGTTTTGCACATAAGTAATAGGATATATTTTAGGATCCTATCCAGCCTGCAGATCCAGGCTTACTGCGCCTAGGCCATAATCAGACTCTGAAGCTACTATAAAAAATTGCTCGCAGTTATAACAATCAATTTTTTCGAATGATTTCACAGAGTTTTATGAGATAAACTACACAGAATTTTTATTAATCAGTATTCCCCTTTAAAAAAATAATAACTTAATCAAGTGAATAAGTTCGTAAAATTGAGAAAATGATTTCCTTTTAGCTTTTTCTTTCTACAGTTAAAGATTTAATAAGTTTTACATTCAAGAACTGAAGTGAAATTTTAAACCTTTTGACTTTATTTATTCACTGAAAATACTGAATATCTCAGGTTTTTGTCATTGTATATCCAATACTACGC
>CM063498.1:112068832-112073832 GCA_032207245.1 Pardosa pseudoannulata
AACATATCTAAAAGCCACTTGAACGATTTTACTCCTCTGTTAAGGCGCAAATATTTATTAAATAAAATAGAGAGTACAAAGACGATTCTCCCTTAACTAAATTTCATTTTGTAGGGACAAAAATGCGTTTAAATTTTTTTGGGGGAAATTTTAGTAAGTTTAGGTTTAGAACTCAAAAAAATAATTTTTATTAGAATGGTCGTTTAAAAATGTGTACTAATATAATTTTCTAATATACTAAATCTCTCTTTATTATCCTTTTATGAAATTAGACTAATGAAATCGAAAGTAATTTATTTCTATTACCCTGTATTCAGATTTTAGTAACAAGTTATTATTTAGTAATCAGGGTTAGTACATAATTCTCAGACTGGGGTTTTTTTGTGAAATTGTAAAAAATACTACTCATAATTTTATTTTTTGACACAAAAATCAGAGTTGGATTGGTTTTTTTATTTTTTTCCGAAAGGAACCCGTTTTGTAAAATTTTAAAAATAGGGACCTGTTTTAGTGAATTTATACAAGAACACGAATTTGTAATTAGAATTAAAATATAGTTCCATTTTAGAGAAAGCATTATTTAAAAACTATTTGTATATTAATGTATATGTAAACTTAGCTTTATAAACAAACATTATGTTTATTTAGGGAGTTAAGTACAATGAAAAATAAATGAAACAATGAAACAAAATAACATTGAAAAATAAATAAATAAATAGGAGGCATCTAAAACATTAAAATTGAAAAACGGGATGTATAATATCTGAGTATATAGCATTTGAGACTTAGAAGCTTAAGTTTTTAGAACGGTCTGTTTCTAAAATGAAATCTTTGTGAAAAATCCTTTTTGAGAAAAGATATTTTGTGAAGAGTACATTCATATGTAAAAATATTTTGTAAATGAAAGAGTTTTATCGACATTTAATATTTTTACAATAAATATAAATGACTTTTAAAATCCTAATTATTAATTTAGCATACAAATAATCTGAACGAAAAAATATTGAAAATAATAATAGGGTATCTTACAGTTACTATTGAATGATGTATTATTTTTCCTCTACAAACGGATTTAGAGAATACTGGAATATTTTTCGATTTCTTTTAAGACGTACGGTGGCAAATATTTATTCAATAAACTCGGGAGTTCGAAGACAATACCCTCTTAAGAATAAATTTTACTTTGTAAGATCTAAAAATACGTTTGGAGTTCCTTTAAAGCTATTTCCTCAAGTGCACTGTTTGAACCAAGAAGTATTATTTTCTTTGAAAAGGAGATTCTAAAGTTTCCATTAATATCATGTTTTAATACAATAAATCGCTATTTAATTACCATTTTATGGAATAAAGCATCTGATTTTGAAAATAATTATATTTCCATTATGCTGTCTTTGAGTGCTTATCTCTTCATTGCTCATCGAATTTCCTTTCTGAGATATCGTTTAATTAATTGCTCTTTAATACTTGTTTCAACTACTATAGAAATCATATTTCGTTAGTGGAAATCTGGAATCTACCGACAGTTTATGTGTAGTCTTTTTATTAATGTATATATATATATATATATATATATATATATATATATATATATATATATATACTTTTAACGATATTTTAACCAAATTAAGCAAACTTAATTATAATTATATTGTCACGAAGATTCCGATGAACACACTGTTTAGCCTAATAGACGAATTTATTGAAGCAAAATAGCAACTCGTAACTTTACAAGATCGAGAATTTGCCTACAGCTAGTGGGTATCAGCTTTTATACCCGAACAGAATATTAGAGAAATAACTAATTTACATATTAAAGAAAGATCTAGAATGTTCTAGAACATAAGGAAACAATAAATAACATTTTTAAATTAAAAAGCCACACTTTGAGACAACCGCCATGGAGAGTATCGAACCCATAAACTTTGGGTCTGGATCTCGCGCTTTGACCACTCGGCCATCGAGCTCGTTGGCAAAGTTTCTTTATGAGCCGAATGTCCGAAAAGAGATTTACAAAAAAAAAGGGGCATAAGAGATTTACAATCTCTTTTGCCTTGTTTTCGGAAGAACGACACCTGGATTTCATCCATCTTCACTGTCGGTCTGCTTCGTCGGATCATGCTTCATACGTAAAACATGGACAACGTCTTTTGATTTTCTTTATCAGGAGGCAGGATCGAAATCTTGCACTTCATAGGCAACGTCGGTTAAACAGCTCAATACTTTATAGGGCCCAAAATACCTCCTTAAGAGCTTCTCTAAAAGACCGACCTTTCAGACTGGGGTATAAACCCATAAGAAGTCTCCAGGACTATAAGACACCACTCGGTGCCATGAGTCATAACGTCGACAGTCTTTATCTTGCGCTCTCAGAGTATACGTTCTAGCTAACTATCTCGACTCTTCTGCTCTGGAAATAGTCTTGGCGATGTAATCGTTAGTTGCATCATCAGGGCAGAATGTAAACATCGTGTCTAGCGTCGTTTCGGCTTCACGTCCATGGAGTAGGTAGAACGGTGGGAATCATGTTGTCTCCTGCTTAGCAGTGTTAGAGGCAAACGTCACAAATGGTAGAACAATTATGAGGTATTTGGTTACAATAACGAGCTAAACTAAAATAAATTACTGGTGATTCTATAAATAAACACCAAATTAATTTCTACTTAGCTCTCTTGACGAAGTCAATTTTTATCAAATTTCTCCCAACCCAGTAAGCTGCAAAACAGATTAAGCAGAACTGAATAATTTTCCAAGTTTTGGCGTTAATAAGATGGTGTGTTGAAGGACTCGGTTATCTCTGCCTTATCTTTGCTCAGCCTAGCCCTAGAAATTAAATAGGGGCTATAATTTAGGAGGCTATTTTAGATGTTTTTAGAAAGTTTTGGACACTGTCCAAGATTCATACAGAGTACTTTACTGAACCCACGATGTGACATATATGTATGTGTGTGCATAATACGAGGCGCATCCAGAAAGTAAGTTTCCCTATTTAAAAGAAAGAAGGAACTCACCCTTTCACGGACATATTTATTCGCAATAAGTACAGTAATGTTTCAGCTATTTTTCAGCATATCCACCATCAAAATTGAGACACTTGTCGTACTGTGGAATAAACGTTTGTATATCTCTGCCGTAGAACTCTGCCGCTTGTGAATGGAACCAGCCTTCCCGTCCCAGAGCACAGTGTACATCCCTTTCCGTGCCGATAGCGCCTGTTTGAATTTGGTCCTGACCGAAGATCCACTATAATGCCAATGCATTGACTGCTGCTTGGTTTCCGGGGTAAAGTGTGAAATCCAAGTCTCATTGCCCGTGACGATCCTGTCGAGGAACTCGTCGCCGTCATCGTGATACCGTAACAGAAATGTCAGTGATGTTCCTAAGCGTTGAATTTCAATTGGCTCAATGCTTTTTGTATTCAAGATCACCGACCGAACCTTCCAGGCAGGAATTATGAAACAATTACATTTTCCATTTCGGACCACTGCTACCCTGCTACTGGCACGAATCTGGACTTGCCCAGCTGGCATATGATTAATACGTTATAGATCTGTTACGCACGCGCAATTAACACGGCTAATTTCGTTTACTTTAAAGGAAAAAAACATCAAGAAACTTACTTTCTGGATGCGCATCGTATATCAAGAATTATTGGCTCCAAAGACTTTCAAAATTTTTCAAATCCACGTCCTATTCTTTCAAATTTTAACTTTCTCAGCCATTTAAATTTAAAACAAGGACATGATTCATTGATGTTACATTCTTTTCCAACTTCTCAAAAATAGTCTAAATTAATAATTGTTACATTATCTTTTCTTTCCATTTTGTAACCCAGTTGTCAATTCACTCAGGAAAAACTAAGAATTGCAATAATTTTGATATGTGAAATCTCATGTGAAATAATCCTTGTGATTTCTCTCTTTTCAGAGCAGCATTTTCACGGGTTATCAGATGCACGATTGTACATTGCCTTTGTAAGACATACCGGTCAGTTCTCTGACACAAAAAGGAAAACAAAGGATTCTTGCTAATTATTTTGCTAGATCTTAGAGTCTGAGTGAGTTGCCTTCCATCACGTGACTGCAAGGAATCAGATCTGCCAAGCCAGCGCTAACAACTAAAAAATATGGTATATAATTTCATACGTGATTGGTAAGATTAATAAGTATTTAACGTGTTTGAAATTAATGATACTGTTTTAATGTTTCCGAATAATAAAGACTCTTTATCAAACTGTATGATTTATTAAAAATCTATTCTCCAGTATTTTCTACATCCTGAAAGATTTACAACGTATCATATGTGTATGTGATCGGGGAAAAAATCTTTTCACCGATCACAACAGAAATAGTTCATCATTTTTTAGAATCCAAGGCTTTCATGGTAATCTCAAAGTTAATACAATCATATCTAGATACACAGTCACTTAGAACTTTAATATCAGATGGTAACTTTATGTAAATACCTTTATTTTCTTTGTTATGTACTCAGAAACACATCGGACATATCCTACATAATCAAGAGTAGCTGTAAATCTGTTTTATTTTATTTTTTTATTTTTTGAGAATGTCTTTCTTTAGATTGATTAATCTTGTGGATTAACTTCACATGGGAAATAGCTCAAGACAGTAGTGTGGCTTGTTAAAACATCAAAAGCCTTCATTTTAGCATTTACAAAGTAGACATTATCCATCATTCACAACATTCACAGTATGCAGTCTTTGACTGGAGAATCTATATCTGGTTTAGAACAAATGTAAGAAAAGGTCACATGTAGCAGTTATTAGTTCAAACTTTACAGGTTTTGGAGAAGTGAGGAATGAATTCCGTCTCAATTAACCCTCTAAGCGGTTCGCACGTACAATTCCGCCAAACCGTATTTAACGTTATACGTTAAGTTGTGTTGAATTTTTTGTTTGGTTTGGACCGCTACGGTCTAATGTTTTGCTCACAAAAGCTAATGAGACCAGGACCTACTGCTTAACCCTCTAAGCGGTTCGCAC
>CM063498.1:112078832-112151332 GCA_032207245.1 Pardosa pseudoannulata
CGTTTCCGGATATTTACTGTCTTCTTGAGATTTTATCGGATATTAAAAAATGCATTCCGCATGGCGACCCACATTCAATATTCAAGGCGGTATTGCTCTGACGCAGGAACTGTATCAGATGAATTAATATTTGACAACCTGGAGATTTTATCTTCAATAAAGACGTAATATTTGATAATGGAAGAAGGGAAAATTGGATGGTTTTGTGAAAAATATTTCATTCCCCCGTCCACACGCATCTGCGACGAGAAGAATTTTAAGGCTATCGTATATTTTTTTATTTAACGATGTCGAACTTGTTTGCTTTGTATGAAGATAATATGATTTAAAGAAATGAATTTTTATGAGTATTTTGAAGAGGAATTAATTTAAACCATGTTCTTTAAATAGTATTTAATTATGTTAACTAATTTAATTTTTAAGAGTTAAGGCATTACATTTCAATACAATAATCTTTTCACTTGATTATGGGACTAATTCTGAAGAGATCTATTCTTGGATTTTGTGTATCAATCATCTTATAACGGTTTTGATAACTGTTAAAGACTAAGCCATTGCTTTTCAATACAATAATCGTTCCATTTGATCGTAGGTATAATTCTATTCTTGAATTTAGTGTGTCAATCATCTTATAATGGTTTTATTAATTTTTAAAGATTAAGCCATTGCTTTTCAATACAATAATCGTTCCATTTGATCGTAGGTCTAATTCTATTCTTGAATTTAGAGTGTCAATCATCTTATAATGGTTTTATTAATTTTTAAAGATTAAGCCATTGCTTTTCAATACAATAATCGTTCCATTTGATAGTAGGTCTAATTCTATTCTTGAATTTAGAGTGTCAATAATCTTATAACGGTTTTATTAATTTTTAAAGATTAAGCCATTGCTTTTCAATACAATAATAGTTTCATTTGATTATAGGTCTAATTCTATTCTTGAAATTAGTGTGTCAATAATCTTATAACGGTTTTATTAATTGTTAAAGATTAAGCCATTGCTTTTCAACACAATAATAGTTTCATTTGATTATAGGTCCAATTCTATTCTTGGATTTTGTGCCTCAATCATCTTATAATGGTTTTGATAATTGTTAAATATTAAGCAATTGCTTTTCAATACAATAATCGTTTCATTTTCTTATAGGTCCAATTCTGAAGTGATCTTATTCTTGGATTTCGTGTGTCAATCATCTTAAAACGGTTTTGATAATTGTTAAATATTAAGCAATTGCTTTTCAGTACAATAATCGTTACATTCGATCATAGGTCCAATTCTGAAGTGATCTTATTCTTGGATTTTGTGTGTCAATCATCTTAAAACGGTTTTGATAATTGTTAAATATTAAGCAATTGCTTTTCAGTACAATAATCGTTACATTCGATCATAGGTCCAATTCTGAAGTGATCTTATTCTTGGATTTCGTGTGTCAATCATCTTATAACGGTTTTATTAATTGTTAAAGATTGAGACATTGCTTTTCAGCACAATAATCATTTCATTTAATCATAGATTCAATTATGGAGTGATCTATTCTTGGATTTCTTGTTCCAATCATGTAATGACAGTTTTATTAATTTTCAAAGGTTAAGGCATTGCTTTTCAATAGAATAAACATTTCATTTGGCCAGAACCAATTCCAAAATGATCTTTGCTTGTATTTTGTACTCCAATCGTCTTATAATCGTTTTATTGAGGCATACCGTTTTATAAGAGAAATGGCCAGAAAAGAAATAAAAAAAATTTTAATTGAATAGGCAATATATTTATTAATTTAAAGTTTATATTTTTACAGCAACCATAATTTTTCCTATGGCTGTTTTATCATCAATCACTATTTCCCCTATCACTGTTTTATCATCAATCACTGCCATCCTACTCAATCACTTTTATAAGCCGAGGGATCAGCTTTCATATAGCTTCACTAAAAAAGTCTTTTGACGATTTCTTGACCCTCTCTATGCCAGTTATAATACCCTCAGTATATTTCCCTCAGATAAATGCATATAGAGTGGTGACAGTGAAATTCTTCAAGTATCAATTTAGTAAACATGGGAGATGTAGTTGAACAGCTATCAACAAAAAAAAAGTTGATTTTAAAGTTACATTAATTAAATTCAACAATCAAAAATATAGGCCAAATTTAATTTTCTGGGGCTAGGCTCGGCAAACTGTAATCGTGATCAGGGATTATTTTACTTCAACATCCAAAATTGTTAGTGAGCAAAGAGACTTTTTTATACAAAGATAGTAACCCAACAATTCATAAAAACTTGACTCCCTCGAGCAAAATAAGCCTCTCTTTCCCAAGAAAATTCGTAACTTCAAAATTCCTCTGGTTTGTCAGTGGCCCAGATAATTACCCATAATTACATAGTCAGAGGTCAAGAAACAAATGAATCATGTGAGTTGCTACATATTCCAGTGACAAAGGAGTACAAGATGCAAATTAGGACTTTATTCATAAGACAGTAGAAGTGAAAGCGCTCTTGAATTCAGGTTATTATCTTCATAACTAATTAATGCTAATTTAAACCTGGAAAAATTATGTATATAGGTAAAATAAAAATTTTGAATGCATTTCACACACAGATAAATATATATATATATATATATATATATATATATATATATATATATATATATATATATATATATATATATATATATATATATATATATATATATATATATATATATATATATATATATATATGTGTATCTATGTATATTATTATATATAGAGATATATATGTATCTGCATATATATACATACATGTATATATATGTGTGTATGTAAATATTTATACATATATGTATGCATATACATGCATGGGAGTAATGTGGGAGAGGCAAGGGAGGGGGAAATGCTCCCCAAGAATTTTTTGTTTTGCCCTTCCAATTTTATGAGGTTTTATTCATATTTTAATTTTCTCATATGACTTTTGCCCCCCCTCCCCAATTGAATTGTTCAAATTACGTCTCTGTATACATATTATATATATATATATATATATATATATATATATATATATATATATATATATATATATATATATTATATATATATATATACGTATATATATTATATATATACTTACATATAGAATTGTCTTTTTCTCATAAGGAGTTACTATCTATCTCCATCTTCATGACTGTATGCATAAATTAACAGATACATTTTATATTTCCTGTGTAAGACGTATATCATTTCTCATCAAAGTAAAAGGTTTGAGTGACCACATGTAATATGTTCATATTTGTAATTGTAAATATTTATACTTTAACTTTTATTGCTTACAAATATTTTATATACAAATTATAACCAAAATTTTGCATTTTTGGCTTGTTTCTTGACAAGTCTTCTAATTGGCAGTGACAGAGAGGCGCACAGTGAGTACATTTCAGCAGAACGACGCTTTTTACAGTGTAAACGAAGGCATTAAGCATTCTTCCATCTCGTTTTACGCATTTTGTTTCTTAGAGAATACATAAAGCTATTTTCAGAATGTCTTTTTCATGCGCTAATGAACAATAGATACATGTACATGCCATGTATATAACTATGAACTATAGATATATGTACAGCACATGGTATATATACATATACCCACATATATAAATACATGTACATATATATATATATATAAATGCATATATATATATATATATATATATATATGTACATATATATATGATATATACATATATATATGTATGTTTATTTATATATAGAGAGAGAGGAAGAAAGAAAGATACTACTGATTAATGTCTTACATAACCGTTGTATACATTCTTTTTCTTAGAGAAATACAAATATCTAATAGCTTTATCATGCGTTAATGAACAATCAATTTATTCCCATATCGAAAACGAAATTTGATCAGCAGCGAAGTGATAAACACTTGAAAAGAGCACAATGGAAATCAAATTAGTTTTGATTTCAGATATCTTATTTCATAAAATGGTAATTAAATTAGCTACATATTGCATTAGAATCAAGTGATTATAGGAACTTCGAAATGATTTTTTTCAGTGGCAACAATAAGTCTCGCTTCAAATAGAATACTCGAGAACTCTGCCTTGAAGAAGCTCAGAACGAATTTTTCATTCCTACGAAATTAAATTTTGCTCTTAAGAGAGCATTGTCTTCAAACTCTAGAATTTATGGAATAAATATTTGCTACCGTACTCCTTAAATCGAAATTATTTCACTATATTTTAAATCCTTTTACAAAAAGGAACATAATACAAAACATGCAATAATATCTATAACTTAATTTCATTTTTTTTTTCTTCACTAATATTTTGTTGATTATCAGTTTGCTGTTTTATAAACACGATTTTAACTGTCATTATCTTTTACTGTCAAAGAAATTATGTGGGGGATGAAAAAATTGTCATTATATTACTAAAAGAGTGAAAAAAAATTATACCTTAAATCATCTGATTTGATATTTTTTCTAATGCATATAGCAATACATATAAGTAACTCTAAGTCTCGAACCTGTGGCTTATTTAGCACCACTAGTACAGCACGTCTAGCTTAAGAAATCCTACGGACGAGAGTAACATTGTTTCTGCCAGATCATCGTAATTTAGAAGACACCAGCTTCTAGAAGCTGGTGCTTCTAGCAGCTTCTTTTCTTCTTTATTCCAGCTACTTATTGTAGCCACAAGTTAGGAAATCATGAGTCACTAAAATCGATGAGAATCACAATAAGAACGAACAATGGATGAATGGGTAGATGCTCTTTAGAAATGGATTTCACGGGTTCGAATCCCGTTGCAGGCATGAATGTTCTTAGCAGTTCAGAATCCGCTTTAAGTATCAAACTCCGGTCTTATTAGCCTTAATGTATTCAAACAGTACACCACAGCACTGTAAATAAACCGAACCGAACCATAGTATGAATATGAAAGTAATTGCAAATTAATGAACTTGTGCCTCGGAAACAGAATTCATTGAGCTCACTGAACTGGAGATTTTTTCACAAGGAATGGGATTTAAACTTGAAAAATAATTTATTCGTTTATTAGGAAATTTCTTAATGGACTAGATATACATATATATGTGTGTATGTGTGTATAAATAATGCCCTTAGCGTTCTTTAAATTCACTTTCAATTCTTCTAATCTTAACTTTCCCAGTCACGCAAATTAAAATCAAGGACTTGATTCTTTGAAAGTGCATTCCTTCCAGACTTCTCAAAACTAAAAACTAAAGTACTTGTGACGTACGATTGTTACTCCTTTCAAGAACCAGATGTCATTTCTCCCAGGAAAAACCATATACCCTTGCAATGTTTATACCACTTTATGCATTTTTTTCTGAATGATAATTTAGGAAAATACAAAAAAAAATATTGAATTGTCTTTTCTTATAAGAAGTTAGCCATCTAGTTTTCCTCGTCCTCCTGACTGCATTTGCATAAATTAACAAATGCAAGTTGATATATTTCCTATGTAAGACGTATCCGTCATTTCTCTGACTCTAAGATCAAAGTGAAAGGTTTGAGGTGACCACAATATTGTATACATATTTGTAATTGTAAATTTTTATACTTTAACTTTTATTATTTACAAATGTTTATACTAACCCCTTGCCCAAGGGCCAAAATTTTACATTTTGTCGTATTTGGCTTGTCTCGTGACAAGTCTTCTAATTGGCAGTGACAGAGTAGACGCACAGTGCAGCTGTACCTTTCAGCAGCAATCTCCTTCTTTGTGCAAATTACTCTTTCTATCAGCAGTTCCAAACGAACGCATGGTGAACGTTCTTCGTATTTTGTTGTTGGGTCAACGATTTCGTCATTGAACACAGAAGACTATTTTCAGAAAGTCTTTTTTTCGACTTAGCCTTGGAAGTATGAACTATGTCTTCATATACTATATCTCCAACTATATCTCCAACTTTAAGTAATTGCTTAATAATATAAACAAAAAGTTTTATAAACAAAATTTTACATTTAGAGCTTTGGTTTCTTGCTTAGTTCTATACTTTCACAAAGATATTTGTTGGTTGTTTACCACGACTACAAATTTTTTATAAGTATCTGCCAGGGACTAATGCTTCAACAAATTTCCTTCTACGACTAAAACGGTGGTAAAGTTTCGTTCAGAAGCAAGATTTACCAACTGAAAAATATCAGCTATTTCCAAGTGCGATAAGAGCAGAATTTTACCCTTTACATGTATGTGTATGTGTGTGTGCAATGACAAGATTATAGTGAGATACATTATCAAACGTTCATTTTCACCTTCATTCGTTGTTATAGTCTAAAGCAAATAATTCGGAACGCTTTAACCTTCTCCTATAGGTTTACACAAGTTAATACTGTAGAGGTGTAAATGCCAGATCATCTGTTTATAGAAATCTATATAAGGTCCTGAGGCCGTGACAAAAGGATTTTCTTACTTATATTTGGACTTTGAGGTCTTAAGACGTTAGAAATTGAAATGAATATTTTTATACTTCAGTAAAAAAAATGCTTTGATCAACAAAAGTCTGAGTTTAATAAATACTATGTCTCTCAGATTTATTACTTTTATTGGATCTACATTATACGGATAAATTATTAACATCAATTCTGCAGTATTTTCTACATCCATTACAATTAGTTTACAACGCATCATCCTTATATATAAATTTTTTCTGTCAGTATCTTTGTAATAGAACTCCTCCTAAACGACTGGACTGCTTTTGATGAATTTTCCTATGTAATTAAGTTGTTTCGAGAACGGTTTAGATTCACAATTTGATCCGATAAAAAATGATTTTATTAAAAATGCAGAATTGCATGATTTTTGAGATTATTACAATGCCGCTTGAAAACCTTAGCTTCCAACGTATCTTTGGAGCTGTGTCAGCGCAACGGGCTTCAGTACGAGAAGTCCCAGGATCGAATCCCCGAACAGTCGATGTTGGAATTTTAATTTAATCTAATTATGTTTGTGATGACTGTACGCGTCATGGCATCAAGTATTTTTTTAAAAACTTTTCCTTACTTTTCAATCAATAAGGTCCAATTTATAATTTATTTAAAAATATTTTTGGATTTACAGCGTTAAATCAGGACAACGTCTGTCGGGTCGTTTAGTATAGATGTCAGGTCTAAGAATTTGGAAAAATTCCCCCTTTTTAAGCGATTTAAAAGGAATATCTTTGCTAACAACAAAACAAATGAAAAAACCCACTCTAGAGTAATCTTTTATCATAAATCGGTCAAGCGAAAGGATATTCCTGGAATTTGAGGAATAAGCAAAGAGATAAGAGGCAGTTGGCTCTGAAACGTAGATTTGTCAAAAGCCTCCACGCGTGGCTCTACCACGAAATAAATGAAAATGGCGCAGGTGACGCCTAAAAGGGAAACTATACTTTTAAATAAAGATATTATTTAACAAGAAAGACTGATTCTTTCATTCTCCTACCACTGGATACGACATATATATATATGTGTGTGTGTGTGTGTGTGTGTGTGTCTGTGTGTCTGTGTGTCTGTGTGTGTAACCGGTAAAGCTTATCAAGATCAATCGTGGAATTAGCTCAAATTCTTTAGTTAACAGGGCTTGCTTGACAACATAAATATATTGCAGTTATTTCGCTGGATAACTAATACTGGGAAAAATACTTAACAAAATGGAGAACTTATACAAAACTTAAAGTTAAAACTATAACTTATTAAATAAGCTAAACTTATAACTTAAACAGCTTAACATAAATCATTTATTGTCATGTCGGAGTCTGAAAATAAAACTCGGGAACCAACGGACACGTCTGACATACGCAAAAGACGACAGATTATCTATTGATTTGTGAAAATGCCATCTTGAGGAATGTATAATGTAAGGGCTGATTTCTCACGACAGCTTTAAATAAACATTCTTTTAGTAGGCTTGTGCAACAAAATCGGGGCTGTAAAAATGAGTACAACGGCATAAAGATAGCATTTATTCTCAGTTTTACCTTTGAGAATATACGTCTGGTTTAAAAAGGTGTAAGAAGGCCGTACGATGCAGTTATTAATTCAGTTTTTAGTTTTGAGAAATGAGGAAAGAATGCAATTTTAATACTAGATTTACGGACTGAGCCAATTTGACTCACTAAAAATTTGATCACTATATAAATACAAATCTTTAATATCACTTTTCAAAAACACAAGTTGGTTTTTAGTTAAGTAATAAAATATTTGTAAACTTTCTTTCCGCTTCCCCTCAGACCCCTTCGTTTTGTATTATCAAATGTGGTATACCTATTTTCGCGGTTGTGAGCCAATTTGACTCATAGAATGTATATGAAAATAAATAAATATAGTAATAAATATAGTATGAAGTAAATATAAAGCATAAAGAACATAAAGTATAGTATAAAGTAAATATAGAGAAGAAGTCGAGAACATTTCCATTCCAATGACAGAAATTCATGCTACTGACGCACGGAAGAATTGTCAAGTTCAACAATCATGCAAAAGAAACAGATATAGAAACCATTGTGCTAAATGTAATAGAAATGTTTGCGGAAAATGTGTTTCAAAAACAGATTTTATATGTAAAAAATGTTTTCCATGAATTTTTTGATAATGAACTTTTCATTTAAATTAATTTGGAACTATTTTCTTAGCAAAAATCTTCAATTTTCTTGTATGAGTCAAATTGGCTCACTTCAGTAAAAATAGGTATATGATCAACATCCGTAAATTTAGTGTTAAAGAATCAAGTCTCCAATTTTAGTTTGAAATTAAAATTTTAGAAAAATGGAGCGAGAGTTTTAGGGGCAATAATTTTTTTATATTGCATATATATAAAGAGAGAGATAAGTTACTGAATAATGCCTTACATAACCAGTCTATACAGTCAGTTTTCTTTTAAGGAAATATGAATATTTATTAATTATAATATTCAATGATGAGCAGTTAATTCATTTCCTATCACAAATGAAATCTGATTAAAATGAAGGAATAATCACTCGTAAAAAGAACAATGGGAATAAAATTACTTTCTATTTCACATGTCACAATTCATAAAAGGCTAATTAGGTTGGTAGCCTATTTTAATGCAATCGAGGTATTATAATGACTTTTTCAATGAAAACAATATAACTCTTTTCAAACACAGCACTTGATACATACTGTCTTCAAGAAGCTCCAAACGTATTTTTAGCCCCTGCGAAATTAAATTCTGTTCTTAAAAGAGCATTGCCGTCTCTGGAGTTTATTGAATAAATATTTGTTACCATGTGTAGTCTTAAAAAAACGGAAATCATTCAAGTATCTTTAAAGCATTTTATAAAGGGAAATAATGCATTGCATGGAATAGTAACTATCGACGGCTTAATTTGTTTTTCACTAACAATTGTTTTTGTAGATTATTAATCTGATAATTTATCAAAATGCAATTCTAACTGTCTTTAATGTTTTGTCAAAAAATTATGCTACCTATAAATATAATTTCGAATATATGACTAGACAATATCATACTATTAGGGGAGACCGGGGCACCTTAGGACACTTTTCAGTTAAACATTTTTATGAATTTTATTTAAATTGAAAAAAATAAGTATGCATGAATATATTGTCATCATATCTGCTTCTTATAAACATTAAACCTACTTATTATCTCATTTAGTTAAATAGTAATAAAAGAAATAAAATACCTTTCCAATGTCCCAACCTGCCCCACCGTATGGAGTAGGTTGGGACATTAAACAACAAATACAAAATACTGTTCAAATTATTTTTATTAACTGTTATAAAAGAGAAATAGCTGAAAATTGTTCAAGTTAATACATTTTTAACAAATCTTATATTTGCAGCTGATTCAAGCATATTAGCATTTACAGCAGAATACTTTCTGTTTGTTTTTCTTGTTCTCACCATTTTTTTTCTGAAAAAAAAGATTAATAAATTAATATTTTGACATGTTAAATCAATTAAAAATTAGGCATTAAAATATTAATTATTTTGCTTGAATTGATATTTGTTTACACTTTTTAAAATGTCCCAAGGTGCCCCATCTATGTGTGTCCTAACCTACCTCATTTTACATAGTATTTTTTGGTAACTACTACACAGTTAGGCTTAACAATACAATTTATTTATTAGCCTAGAAATAATAATACATGAATTTTCTTTCATAACAAGACTTTTTTTAAAATTTAAAAAAAAAAAAAAAAACTTTTTAAAATGCACATTGATGTAATTTTGTGTTATTCAAAACAAAGAAAATGAAATTGTTCCTTACCTATAAGCCCTATTTTCATTAAAATTCTTTGAGAAGTGAAGAGGAAGGCCATCTATTAATACACGTGAGAACTAATTTCTGGTTGCAAATTAAAGCCTGAAAATAAAGATGTCCCAAGGTGGGCTATGTCCTAAGGTGCTCCACTCTCCCCTAATAACTGAATTTCCTTTAAACTCAGCAAATGATTGAATAGTCACAAAGCAAAGACTATTTCTTCAATGAGCTGATTTATAAATAAATATTTTCTGATTTGAGAAAATGTTTGCTTATTGTTATTTGGGTAGCTTTTTGTAACAATTAACATTCATATTACATATTATACTATGGCGTTAGATTAACCAGAAATAAGATTTAGAATAATCTATAGAATCTTCTTTACTTACTTTTAAGTATAAAATGTTTGAACCAAGATCTTTTAATTTTAATTCTTAAACCTGTGTACGAAAGTATCTTTCACACGTTGACTGCCATGGATGTCACCGATGACAGGCACTCGTCTTGGCTAGAGAGCCGTGGAGGCCATTGGTGGCCGACGACGCAGCAAATAATAAAAGTTCATAATTATAGTTATTATGGATACTGATAAATTTTTCAATAATATCATTGTTACTATAATTATTTGAAGAAATTAATACAATATAGAACATACGAATAAATTGAAATAATTTTATTGGTACATGAAAAATATACACTTAATCAGTGCATATTGCGGTGAGTCAGACTGAAACATTCAAAGCAAAGAAAAGGTTAATCAACTCAATCGGAACAATAGGTCACGAATTTTTATTCAAATTCCTTGCTCTAGTTCTTCTTAGCTACTTTGAAAGCTAAAGAGAATAGTCACTTAGCAATCGAAGCACTATTGTTTGAAAAAAAGAACAACAGTAATAATTGCCTACTGCACCATGGGAGTCACCGGTAATCCCCACCACTAAAACTACTTTAAGCAGGATTTTATAGCTCATTTTCCTTCTGCAAATAATATGTCAGCATATGCAATGCGTAATGAAAAGTTCAAGTCGGTGTATTGGACAAACCATAGAAAATGCATCTGGCAGTCAACGTGTTAAATAATTAAATTATTACCTTTAACCCACATTTTAGATTTTTTTTCTAATTTTTTGCTACAATTGAGTTATACCGTAATATCAAGAAAGATGGCCCATACAAGAATATAGTAGTTTGGAATTCATTAAAATATACATTAGATAAAGCGCACGTAATTGTTCGTATTCTAGAATTGGATTTGTTTGGAGTGCTACGGTCTACTGTTTTGCTACAAGGGGGATAATGAAAGCGGGACCTACTGCTTAAAGCCAATTTGGAACGGCTACGAACACCCATGCCAGCAGCGGGATTCGAACCCATGAACTCCAGTTCCGAAGAGCAGCGCTCTACCATTCGGCCCTCGTTCGGCTATTCTAGAATTGAAAAGCAGGTTTTAGAATTTCAGTTTTCATTGTACAAATGTTTGTAAATAGTTTTTTCTTTTTTCTGCTTGGTTATTAACAACGGTTTTGCAACAAAGCACATTTTGTGTCTTTCAGTTTGCTAGTTGTCAATTTATTATTACAGTTTAACATGCTTTGCATAGAGAATTTAAATGGGTTTCTATAAATGCGATCAGCATTCGATGGTGATATAATCTATCTAAAGTAAAATACCGGTTGTATGTGGGAAGGTAAAACTTCGGGACGACCGAAAGAGCTGACAGGTTTGTTTTCTGTGCTACGTGACAAATGGTGCTCATATTGAACCCTTATTAAGCAGTCTTAAAAAATTTCTCCATCTTCTATAATACATTCTTTTATTGTTTGTTGCTGGCAGTCAAAGTGCAATTAACTTATTCACGGTGAGCGTTTTCTGCACAATAGTATTGATAAAGACGGGATTTTTATAATAAGTGCTTTCACCCTTTTGAGAAATATGTTTAATATTGTCATTTGCATAGTAACGTTGAGGTAATTTTTAGAGTGAGATGAAATGTGACAATTTAAAAACAGGTCAAAAATAATTGAAGAGATTTACAAGGAAGGCACTAACCTCCACCGCATAACAGCTGAACAGTGGACCGGGAGGGTTATGAACCCTACTATATGCATATTTGGTTTAGTCCTGACTTTTAGAAATTGTTCCACGTGATTTAAATATCGACCATTAAATATGGACCACACGTCCTCAAATGATTAAATGTGTATAAAACTGTTATGTTATTTTATCACACTGTATTTTCCCTCTTATTATAAACAGATATAGTATTGCCACATTCTTTTTAAAAGAGAATGCCAAGAATTCCCGGCTTCCTGATCCCTTATTTTATGGAATGGCTTGTCCATGTCCAAGTCACCTTGAATCTTCCTGCGCTGATCATCCGTGGGTTGCCGTTTTGCTCTCCCTGTCTTTCACCATTTGTCCACTTGGCGCCATAAAATTCCACGTTTTGGCGATCGTCTTGAGTTCCCACTGGAACTCCCGCGGGATTTTTCCACTGACCTCGTCATGCGCGGTGTTGAGTGAGCCTCATTTTGGCCGAAATTGGGGGAGAGGTCACCCGCATCATTTCGAAAAAAAAATATCTTTTTTTAGCCATTTTGGTTTTTTTAATTTTTGTGTCATGTCGAGGGGCTTGTATTTTTCTGACAAAGTCAGCTAGTTATAGATAATAATAAAAAATCCTTTAAGCTAATCAATTAATAACATTCTTTTCTATTCGTCAATTTGCATTTACCTCTGTTCTAAAATCGACGTTTGAATTGATCGCTCTTATATCAAATGAAGTATGAAATCATTTTTAATTCATTTATTACAAATTTATAACTCCAGCCAAAAGTATAAATTGAGAGCAAATTCTTATCATAAATGTGTAATACGATGATAGTATAATAAGATGATGATTTTTATACTAGAATCCATTATTCGAATTCTACTGTAAGAGAGTTGTTCTTAGACGTTCGGACACGGATTTAAGCAATATATCCCTGTCTCTTTAACCCTCGTAACAAAAGGTACTCGCT
Source organism: Pardosa pseudoannulata (assembly GCA_032207245.1). NCBI lineage: Eukaryota > Metazoa > Arthropoda > Arachnida > Araneae > Lycosidae > Pardosa > Pardosa pseudoannulata. The sequence continues at coordinate 112,092,087 of CM063498.1, forward strand.
AGCTAAAATTAATTTTTATGGGAATGGTATCTATTATTACTTTTATCTCTAGACTTTTTTATCCCTTTTTCATTTCTGAAAAACTTTAGATTATAATCAGACAAGAACATTAATTCAAGAGTAAAAAAAATGTAAAGACAAAAATAATGTTTGCTCTATTGAAAGAGCATATTAATAAAACAAAACCATAACTTGAAAATTATTTATAACCCTATTTAACACTAGATTGCCCGAGATTTCTTGTATACCTATATTGCCCCAAAACAGTCAAAATGACTGAATTGTGAAAAAATAACAAATATGTAAAGAAATTTGTTTAAAATTAATCTTTAATATTATATAATAAAGGAGGGCGGAAGTAACTACAATTATTCATAAACCCATTTATATGTTATAGAAAAAGTCACCAAATTCTAAGAAATTGTGTCATTATATTTCATAATTGTTTTTCTAATTGACATTAAAAAACAGTCAAAATGACTGCCTTGGGCAACCTAGTGTTAAGCAATTTTTTACAGAAATATTAATTTAAATTTTTTCCTATATACTTCAAGTAAAATATTATTATATGAATTAACGTTTTTTAAACCCACTGTTAAAATCAAGATTAAACCTCTTACTATGTATTAAGAAATTTTGATGATTTAATAATAACGAATATTTTTAAAATAAATTCTCTTCTTTATATTTTATGTTTAATCCACATGAAGCAAATTTATAAAAAAAAAGTTACTAAACCAATAAAACTAAATATGTTAAAACTATCTTTCTAAATTTTCTAAATGATTTATTCATATTTGTTAACATAAAGTTGCTCTTTATCCTTTTTTTTATTTCAGTGCAGTGTTTTGAGATGATTTAGATCCATATAAAAAATGTATTTAAATTATTATAACAATTGTAGTTTGTAATAAAAGTTTCGGATCTAAATCTAACCTCATGACATTTCATTTGTTAAAAAGAGAGGATCTGAAGATAAGGAGTAGAGAGATTTAAGCGAGTCGATGTGTGTGAGAGGGGATCACCAGACTAGATAAGACACGTGTCTCCAATCCTACACATTAAAGTAAAATGACCCTTTGTAAATTATTTATGGAGCCCTGGAGGTCATTTTGGCCGTGGGTTCGAAAGTAGAACTGTCTCCTCTAGATTTGTGGATTGAAGGCGAGGGTGTTGAAGATTCAAATCTTCAACAAATATTGAGTGAAGGGTGATCGGCAAATCAAAAATAACAAGATCTGTGTCTGACCAGAGGAAAAGTGGAGGTGGAGCGAAATTCCAAAATAGAAAAAGATGAAAAGAAGACGAGTGGCAGAGCAGAATGGTGCTAGGCGTTTTTGGTTACAGTTCTTCTTAACAGTCTGAGGCGGTAGAAGGAAGTCGGTGGGAGCATCAAGCAGTAGTGGCCTACGAGCTCCAAAATTACAAACCAACTTGTTATAAAGTACTTACAACTCATACACCAGTGTTCGTTTTCAAAGGGGAAACACAGTAAAATATACGCTATAGAACTAAAAGTAAATGCCTTATATTTAAACTAAAACATTTATTATATGCATTATTTACAGATTAATATATAACTTTATTAATGTATCACATGACATTCATTATTTTGTTTTGATATTCATCAATATTTTTAAAAATAGTATTCCTTAATCATGAATATTAAGTCGGTTTACCTCCAGGCATTCACAGAGAAGCAGGACGGGGCTGTAGGCAGACTGAGAGTCGGTGCTGGCATAAACGTCTTCACTTTGCTGAACATCGGTGCTGGCGTAACGGTCGTCACTTTTTCGGATGCGGGATCGGGCAAATATTGCTGGCCCGGGCTCTCTGGCTTGCTCACGGGATCTGGATGCATCCTTCCACTCTGGCTTCCGAACTCGACTCCTTTTCCAACTTTTTTGTCACAACTTTACTCCTGGGTTCAACGCCCCTTTTTTCTCTTTTCCAATCACTTGTTAGTGAAATTTTTCCACACCTACATCCCCCTTGGGTGTGCAAGTGGGCTCATTAAAATGGCCCCTTTGTTGAAAATTGACATTATTGCCTAGCCTCTGCTACTACATCTCACGTTTGCAGCCCCGCCTGGACTTGACCGTTACACTTGTACCATTCCATCAGCTATCCATCAGGTCCCCCATTTAAACTTGAAGTCAACAGCTGTGTCTATATTCTTCTTGGAAATTTAGTCCACAGCTGTGTGTGAACCTGCTGACAATCGTGGGAATGTACATCAATACACAACTAAATAATATCCATCTTCCTAAAGCACTGATTAAAAGGAAATTGAGATTTGGGCCCACCAGATGCAAGCACATGGTCTTTGGAAAGTTTCCATCTTCATTTTCAACATAAACAAAGGGTAGAGTTCGATCCCATTAGTAAAAGGTTGCACTCAACTGCTCTCTTACTCATTTCCTTTCTGTAATTTTCATTGACAAAATTTGACTATAGTTTTATAAAAAGTTTAAGGCTCCCAAACCATGAAGCTAGGTAATAAAATGTTAAATGATAAATGATGTATATTTTCTAAACATTGTGTGAATAATGGGTCATAAACGATGTTTTTAGAGTAAATAAATTTGTTATATTTTGAAATTTAAATTGTGTAGTTCTTTAATCTATGGAAACTTCTTATAAATGAATTTTATAAATGAATTTGAAAGGAAAATTAAACTCTATTATTATCTGTAGCTCTCACAGCATTGGGTTGGAGATCGTTAATAATTTTTAAATACTTTTAAGCAACGCAATGAATAATTCCAATGTACTAAACAAATGTTTCTAATTATACTATCTTTGCTAAATATTATAAAATAAAAGATATCTAAAGCACTACATGACATGTAACATAGAATGGCTTTTAGCTCTATGTGAGTTCACGTAATTTGCAAACAGGAACCATACATAAGACTTTTAGGCTTGGCCGACCACCTTCGAAAGTATCGTTTGAACTTGGTGAATATTGCAACCATGAGCTCATTTTACGTACCTTAATCGAACTTGAAGTTAACGTTCTTGTTCTTTACTACCAGCATATCAATGCAAAGGATTTAAGACGTGTTATCTTCCTCCTATATGAGACCATTGATAGAGCCAGAGATTTAACCATTTACGGATTTAGGAGCAAAAATCCCCTCTCCTGAAGAGTACCAAAATTGAAAGGTTTCTCCTACTTGCCATCATGAAAGCCTTACATCCATCATGGTGTATGGTTCATATATATAAAGACCTTTTAGGGTTTTTCATGAGTAACAAGTTCATATTAATATTAAGTTTAAGAGAGAACAGGAAAAAATCATCAAGTTTGATATAATACTGCAGCTGAGAATAAAATCCAAGATCCTTGAATAATTCGGATTGAATATTTTTATCTCATAGGCTATGACTGGGCAGTTATTATCAACATATAGCAAATTAAAGCTGCATATTATATATATTTTTCTCACGGTAAAGTATTAATAATTTTCTTACAGTTCAGAGTTAATAATTTTGTAAAAATATAAATATATTTTTAAAACAGCTCTCTATACATCTGCATCAACAACTAACTTTTTTGACTTGATTAACTTTTTATATCCTTATAAGTGTAACAGATTTTTTTTATTAGATCAAGATAATTCCATTCATTGTACAGTATGGTAGTACTGGAATGAAATTGTTATACTAAGAATGCATAATACCCTCTCGATAGTAATTTGAATGTTAATTCAATTCCCTAACACTGCTTTCAAACGCCCGAGAATAACTGAATGTTCCAAATTCACGTCATCAAATCGTGTTACCTTAACAAGATTAAAATATCTAGCTGAGTGTCACCCTCAGGCATTCCAAAGCTGCCTCTCATCAATGTAGGTAGATGACACTGGCCTACATTAAAGGCATAACAATTCGAGATAACACCAAATCAAATGCATGCATTTATGAGGAAATACCTAACCCTTAGGTTTAGTCCTTACTTATGTTCGAATGCAATAATCATGATTAAATTCACAGAGAAGCAGGACGGGGCTGTAGGCAGACTGAGAGTCGGTGCTGGCATAAACGTCTTCACTTTGCTGAACATCGGTGCTGGCGTAACGGTCGTCACTTTTTCGGATGCGGGATCGGGCAAATATTGCTGGCCCGGGCTCTCTGGCTTGCTCACGGGATCTGGATGCATCCTTCCACTCTGGCTTCCGAACTCGACTCCTTTTCCAACTTTTTTGTCACAACTTTACTCCTGGGTTCAACGCCCCACCTAAAACAACTAAATGTAAATTCTAGCTTTAAGAAGGACGACCTCTATCTAAAGGTATCCTGAATTTTAAGCTTAAGACCTAAGATATGGATTTTTTCAATGTTGTATTTTTACATAACTGAAATAAATAAACTTAAAACAATTGCATTAACAATTAAAACCCTTTGTTACTGTTGCTGAATAGAGTCGTAGCTAATCGTATGGTGGGTAGCGGTGTTTATTCGCAAATTTTTCAATTGAGAGAAGCAATTGGACATTACTGTGATAACTTCGATGCAAATTGTATGCAATTTGTATGGCTATTAGAGCTATTGAAAATACAGATAAAGAAAAAATAAGTTCTGTTTGTGGATTCTATGGCTGCCATTCATACAATAACTAATTATACTCGGGTACATAATCTCATTGAATTCGAGTGTAAAAAGCTAATTAGTTCCTTTATTGAATCAAGGAGTTAATTCTGCAATTGATCCCTATCCACTGTGATGTGCCTGGGAATGACCATGCGGACGCTCTTGCTAAAGAGGGATGTTTTCTTCTCCAACCCATAACTTGTGCCCCTCTAAGAAATGTTAAGCGGGCCATCTGTGAACATGTTCGTAAGGCTCCACTATGCCATTATAGGGATATTGCTTCCGGAAAAAAATGGTCTTCTTTTTCGGATAGGCAAATATGTGGCACCTTGCCCAGAGCTATTAGTGTGGCCTTGAGACTGAACATGATTTTCTTCAGGCCCAACTGTACAAAGTTGGTCTTGCTGATTCACCGAACTGTGTTCTTTGTGCTTCAGCCCCAATGCACGGAGATCACCTTTCTTCTTGTCCTGCCCTACAGGATGTTATTTCTTCAAGTTCCTTTTCGACTCTTCCATCTAATGGGGCAATTTCTTGTCTGTATTGGACTGCAAGGCGTAGTATGCTTGAAAGATTTCAAACGGGCGTAATATATAAAAAATAAAAAATAAAAAAGTCGTAGCCAAATGATGCCTAAATGGATAGGCCGCTAGTCTTCAAAGCGAGATTTTGTGAGTTCGAAACCTACTTTTTGCTTGGTTTTAGTTATAAACATTAGGCCTCGTTTCACTTCATATAGCAAAAATATATACAGTAGCACTCTATGCTAAACATATAAAAAATATCTAAACATAATATTTTATGAGCAATATTTTGTAGGTAAAAACCCTTACAAAAGCCAGTGGAAGGAATGACACGAAAATAAATATAGAATATTTAAAAATTACCACGATAGATAAAAAATATTTATTACATTCACTCTCATGATGCCAATACATAAAAGATTTATAAGTAAAATATAGCATTTGTTTTATATAATTGTTTATTCTTTATCTTTAAACATTGTATTTTTTATGCTGATTTCTAGAAATTTTAAGTATAATTTTACATTTTTTATCAAGCAAATTTATTTTCAAAATTAATTTTCATTTAGAGAGGAGTATATTTTTTTCCTAGTTGTACTATTTAACCCTCCGAGTGGAAGAAAAAATACGCTAAAGTTTAACTGTGTCAGAGTCTAAAGCGTTCTATGATTTTTTTTCCTTCACCCCTTTAGACTAGAATGGATTACGAGAAACCCACCCTCGTTATTGTCCCTTTACTCTCGGTTATAAATAGATATATAAATAGATATTACAGATTGTTAATTTTTAATTCACATAAAGCTCGTCAAGTCTCGACGATCATCCCATAAGAAATAATGGATTCTAAAAGTACAAATAAAATTATTCTTCGAGAGACTTATTTATATTTTTTACTAAAGTCATCCAAGATATTTAAGTGGTGCAATTAGAGATATATCTGTTACCGCAAACGAAATACTTCGAAATAGAGATATACAAAGCCATGAAAATCTATCAATGTCTTTTTTTTCTTGGTAGGGTTGCATCCCACGATAAATGTCCGTCAAAGAGGGGTGCAGTTCCTAAAAAATCGACCTGACGCTGCTACCGCAAAACTCCATGGGGAAAAGCATTGAAGATATGTACATTACATTCATTTTCAGAACGTTTTTGGAGGTCGAAAATTGTACGTGACAACCGCTTTGGAAACATAATCGGTTTGGCGAAATTGTACGTGCAAACCACTTAGAGGGTTAATCCAATTGATTGCCTAGAATCCTATTTTACACATACAATCCCTATTATATCTTCAGCTTAATACTGATGATTTTTAAAAAAAGTAATAGATTAAAAAGTCTTTTTATTTTTTTTTTCATTCCTGAATATCGGAACAGAACGTTAGGACAAAAGCCAATAAATAACCATAGAGAGAAAAAGTAGTTTTAGTTGCATTAGTTTATCTTGAAAGAACAATCATAATCTGAAAATAACTTTAATCCTCTTAAGATAAATTTATTTTTAGAGGAATATTAATTATAGTATTTTGCCTATATATTTAAAGTACAATATAACATTAAACATGCATACTATTCTTAGTTTAAAAAGATCACGTGAAACTTCTTACAATGGATTAAGAAATTTTAATGAGATAGTATTAAAATATTTTTCAAATATATTAAATTCATTATATACTAAATTAAACCTGTCGGAAGCAAAATAATAAAAAGTATTAAACCGATAAAAATAAATCTGTTGTTCGTTTATTTTTTTAGTAAAGGATTTATATTAATATATTAAAATAAATTTCTCTTTATCTTTACTGTTTACTTTTTACTCTTTGTTTTGCAATAGTGGTACTAAAGACGGTTTATCTTTCATACACGGAAAAATAGCTAACATTACGTCATTTTTACAAGGAAAATGGATTACTTCGCCCTTTGTACCATATTTCTGGGTGCACCACAAGTGGGGAATCCACTCCGGTTTGGAAAGGGTTCCATCCTTGAAAATTAATCAGATGGTAGCAAGTTCATATTGAGATTTATATGGGAGGGAAAGCAGGAAAACATACACCAAGAATGTTCCATTAGTAATTTGATTGTTTAATTCAGTTTCCTAACATTGATCTCAAATGTACGCAAATAATTGAATGTTCCAAATCCACGTCATCAAATCGTTTTACCTTAACGAGATTAAAATTTCAATGTCACCCTCAGGCATTTCGAAACTGTCTCATCATTATAGTTGATTGAAAGAGGCCTACTGTCCAGGCATAACTGTTTATTCATTACTAGCTAATATCGAATCAATAGTATGTATTTACGAGAACATACCTAACTCTTAAACTAATTTGAACGTTGGTAAGTACTAAGTTACTTACCAACGTTAAAATTAAAAAATTATGATTAAGTCGCTATTTCGAATAGTAAGAATGACGATTTAAAAGTAAAAAAGGGAATATGCAACTTTAAGTTCAATATGTAACATATGAATTTTCAATGCCCTATTTTGCAAATGGGAAATAAATCGAAATATAGATTTTTTTAAAAAATTACTAACATTTATAGAAATTTTTTGTTTTTTTTTATAGAGACAAAACAGAACAATCAATATATAATCGTAAAATAATGAAGCAATTTTATGCACAGAATATATAGTTAAAAACTATTACATGTATAGTCAGATCTAATAGCAATCGTATAAATAGAAAATAATAAAATATAGTAAAATTATAGTAAAAATTTAATTATTAAAACCATTCTTGCGATATTAATACCCATTATTGCGATACCAGTATAAGATTAAAACAGCCATTGACTCACAGAAATATTTAATATTTCACTTTAAATCTTGCATATTTGTTACTTATATAAGATATCTTGTTCATCTGCGCTATAATTCCTTTTCTTAAAATGTATTTTAACAACTTTTTTGTTTTTGTACTTTAGTAGCACATGTTGAAGGAAAAAAAAGAGATTTCTGTCTGTGCACAATAAAACCGGCTTGTCTGCTTTAGATATAATGATAAGTTATAATAATAAATATATGATAGAATTATATATGATATAATAAAATAAATTCAAAATGTGTCAAAACTTACAGATCCCAATTAAAAAAAGAAAAAAATTCATTGTAACGATGAAAAATAGTGGGAAGTCAAAGCCGTGATGGTACATTTTGAGTATTAAATAAAATTATGTGTCACTTAACCGTTTGAGTACCAGAGGATTTTTTAAAAAACCCAGTTGAAAAAAGCCAAGCAGTGTGATCACGCTTGACTTTATGTCCTTTTTATAATTTTATGTGTACTATTAATAATTTATGATAAGCAAAAATGAATACAATTGTATTAATTAGATTACTTCTTCACAAAAATAGTAGTGATGCCCGCATTATTCAAATGCACTTAGTTTTTTCGAATGTTATATGAAATCTGAGAGGTGCAAAACCAGTGAGTGGGAATCTTACGATTAAAGATAGTAGGTAGAAAAATAGAAATATGATGACGCCAGTCATATTTCTTTCTTTCCATTTACTACAATCAAAATTTGAAATCAAAAAATGAAATCAGATTTTTATGTGTAAGATTAAATCCAAAGGAAATATTCTTGTTCCCAAAAATTAGTTTATTACACAATAATAATTAGTTTAAACAGCCTTTCATCCCTTCAGTGGGTAGATAAACTGAGAACCAAACATGTTTTTAAACTAAACACTGGGGGTTCCGAGTAAGATTGACCACCTAACCGGAACATATGCTTCGCATCCCAAGGCCCTTGGTCACCTAAACGGAGATTGGCACAGTAGGCCCTGGCCCCCTAGGGCTGTTGCGCCTAGTAGTTTAGTTTTTAATTAGTTTAAAATATTTTCCTGTCAACAAAGCTGTAAATATTTTGGTTTCCAGGAAATGGAATATCAATTAGCTCGAATTTCTGTTAATAAAACTGAAGTTTTATTTATACCTTTTATATTAAAATTTAAAAATTAACTATTAAATGCTTATAATAATTCCAATACAGGAACCAAAATTCAACTATATTGTTCATAGCTTTTAAATACTTCTTACGAACTCACTTCAAGAAATACTGCTGATACACAATGGTCCTATTTCTATGATATTATACGATGGATTCTGCTAACTTGCTGCATGAAAGATGTGGTTCATATTAAATAATAAAAATGGAACCTCCGAAACCTACGCAAACATGAGAACCGTAATAGTGGTTTTATCTAATGAGAGTCGGTTCTATATTTATTCGCCAAATTAATTATGCTTGTTTCCTCATTACGTGAGAGAGAACGAAATAAATCTCAGCTTACATACGAAAGCATTAGCGTCTGTAACGAAATCATTTAGAACCACTAATTGAAGTAAAAAAACTCATCTACGTTTTATTTATACCTTTCATATTAAAATTTAAAAATTAACTATTAAATGCTTATAATAATTCCAATACAGAAACCAAAATTCAACTATATTGTTGATGGCTTTTAAATACTTCTTACGAACTCACTTCAAGAAATACTGCTGATACACAATGCTCCTATTTCTATAATATTATACGATGGAATCTACTAACTTCCTGCATGAAAGATGTGGTTTATATTAAATAATAAAAATGGAACCTCCGAAACCTACGCAAACATGAGAATCGTAATAGTGGTTTTATCTAATGAGAGTCGGTTCTATATTTATTCGCCAAATTAATTATTCTTGTTTCCTCATTACGTGAGAGAGAACGAAATAAATCTCAGTCTTTGCCCATAGGAAAGCATTAGCATCTGTAAAACGAACATCATTTAAAGAACCACTAATTGAAGTAAAAATATCATCTACGTTTTATTTATACCTTTTATATTAAAATTTAAAAATTAACTGTATTAAAACTTATAATAATTCCAAACAGGAACCAAATATAAATTCAGATTTATTGTTCATTTAGCGCTGAAAAATAGTGGGAAGTCCAAGACGTGAGGGTAAATACTTTGAGTACACAATGGTCCTATTTCTATGATATTATACGATGGATTCTGCTAACTTGCTGCATGAAAGATGTGGTTCATATTAAATAATAAAAATGGAACCTCCGAAACCTACGCAAACATGAGAACCGTAATAGTGGTTTTATCTAATGAGAGTCGGTTCTATATTTATTCGCCAAATTAATTATGCTTGTTTCCTCATTACGTGAGAGAGAACGAAATAAATCTCAGCTTACATAGGAAAGCATTGGAGTCTGTAAAACGAACATCATTTAAGAACAACTAATTGAAGGAAAAAACTCATCTCCCCACTGCATTAAATTGAACGGGGAAGCAACGCTCTAAAACCTAAAACAAAAAGTAATCATTATAAACACATTTGGAATTAATTCCGCAACAATAAAATGCCAATTGGAAATCAGTCATTTCCACTGATCTCACATTTGTGACTTTATTTATTTTAAACTCTTTCAGTTGTGTTTGAATAAAAAGAAAGGTATTTTGATTGATCCTAAATAAACAGTAGTAGTTGATTAAAGTCAGTCGTTTTCTAAATATTCATTCGCTAATAAGAGACTAAAAGTACGCATTCCCTGCAACCGTTAACAAAGATTTCCTCATTAATCTTTGTTGAATGAGAAACGAGGGAATTGGTTTCATCGCTGGATCATTCCCTCCTTGTGTCGGAGGATTTAAATATGAAGCAATGGTATATTAAAACCCATATTGGACCGCTGTCCTATAAATAGGACAGCAAATAAAATTCTATTTAATAACAAAGTTATGAATATTTTTTTCGTGGGTTTTATTTTAACACCTTTAAAATAGACACACTTTAGCATAGTAACAAAAAAAACTGAGAAATCAAATTATATTGTATTGTAAAACTTATTTTCATCAACCTCTTAAAAATTGTCATTTTTTAATCTTTAATTTTATATTTATTATTATTATTATTATTTAAACATTGTGGAGGTTACTTTTAGTTTAAAAACAGAGCTAATCATGTTGCTGAAAGTTTTTGTTGAAAAATATATTTTACATGTGCATTTTGTAAGTATAAAAGAGATGCCCTGATATTAAGTCCAATACCCATTATTTTGCTATGAATTCGATATTGCATTGATAGCGCACATTCTTTTGTTATCTTTCAATGAAAACCAGTTCAAACACCTGTTCATTCACCTGGACACAACACGGGGTAAATAGATGTCTATTCTATTCAGAAAACTGGAGATTTTTTGCAAGATAAACTTACTCTCTTACTGTCAGTTCAATAACTGCAAGAGAAAACCTACAACAGTATACTTAAAATGTAATGTTGGACTTTGTTTTGACTGTTACCCCAAATTTCATCTATGAATCAGCCTAATGCATTGTAAGTAATATTTGTTAAGTTTTAGTAGTGTAATGGACCGTTGTCCTATTTACAGGACAGTCAATTACATAAGAAATTAAAAATATTTTTTCAAAATTTTGGTTTTATATACTTAGTTACACCATATTAATGATATGGATTAAGTTCTAATAACTTACTGAAACATTTAGTTGGTGTGGTACAATATGGGTTAAGAGAAAAATAAGGAAAGCAAGTGACAGCATCTGACTACCCACTGGAGATTATATCTGTGTATTTGGGCTTATGAATGTGAAAAAAGTAACTCTTAGTAAGTAAATTTATCAATGTATTTTAAATTCTCTTACATGCAGTGACGAGGCGTGAGTTGAAATGCAGTGTAAGGTCTAAAACTTAACAATTCATTAAATTTGTAAGCATTATATTTGCATGTACACATACATATATGCATACACACATATATATGTAATGGAATTTTAATCTAAAAAACTAAAAAACTGAATTATAAGTCTATATTAATATAATTTTCGGGTTATTCCATCCCTTTCTGGCAAACTTTGGTGACTATCTTTTGTTCTTTCTATCAAACTGGAGTGCTCGAAAAACGTCAAAATTAATTCCTGCCTTCAACCAGCACTTCTTATATAATGCTTTATATAATTAGTTTCGTTTCCTACACGTCATTAAGCTTTTCCCACGTCATTAATCATTAATAACGCTAGCGGCCAAGGACCGCGATGATTATTTAATAGTTAGGTTTTTGAACTCCTTCATAACGTTTCCCTTACACTGCCAGAACACGTGAGCGTCCAAAAGATGGCGCCACGGAACCTGCTCTGAGCTTTTCTCGTCACCAATTTTAAGCTGAACTTAATGTAAATTATAATTTTTCTCGTCCTTTAAATGCTCTTAGATGTTAGATACAGTGGCAAAGAGTGGGTTAAAACGCAAGATAAGCTCTCTAACTCAATAATTTAATAAATACATATGTGATATAACTTTATGCATATATATACATGCATATAATATATATATGTGTGTGTGTGTAATAAGACGGACTTCACAATGGGTGGTTGCAGTCATGGCCCATAAAAATGACACCGTTTTAGCTAAAGACCTTTATTAAGATAACGTTGGAGGATGGGTTCCCACTTCATCATAGGAACAGGACAAACTGAGGGGTCAGCTAGCATGAAGTTATATGTAAAAGACCCTTAACACCTGGGTCAACATCTCAGTCAAAATCTCTAGGAAAATCTGCCTCCGACAGCGTGCATCTCCTTTTTGTTTGGAAATTTCCTAAATTGTCCGCTAGGGCAATGTAGACCCCTTCTCTGAGGGCATAAACTGTTGCCTCAGTGGTCAATTTAGGTTAGGGGTTAAAAAGGGGAATGCAAAAGGACGCGGGAATTTTTAGCCCTTGACTTAAGTTTTGAAAACCCCTGAGAATTTTCTCGGGGTGTCTTAGGGGTTTTATATAAAATGCCTACATTAGTTTCCCGATCCAGTTTACTTTTCCTTACACACACACACACACACACACACACACATATATATATATATATATATATATATATATATATATATATATATATATATATATATTATATATTAAATATATATATATATATATATTGTTGTTATTATTACTATCATCATCATCATCATCATCATTATTATTATTGTTGTTGTTGTTGTTGTTGTTGTTGTTGTTGTTACTTATTCTTATTTCTATTCTACCTGATCAAGGCCATACAGAAAATTTTTCAATCATAATGGTATGTATTCTCCTCAAATCAAGAAAAATTACACGGTTCTACAAAAAAAATATTGTAGATTTACAAAAAATAGTGTATTCTACAATATGTGTGTAGGTATTAACTACATCCAAAAAGAAAGTCATGCCTAAATCTAGTAAACAGTAATACAATTGACTGAAGTTCCCAAGGCTTTGGTTCAGGCTTGCATGGCTAAATATTAAAATAGAATACATTTAACAAAGTTGTAATACAAACAATTTTAAACATATATTTACATGTCATAAAAATGCTACAAAATACAGAAAACAATGGAGAACGAAAGACTCGCCAAGGAAAGCATAAAGGTATCATGCTAATTAAAAAATTATAAATTTATGCTTAATTGAAAAAAAATCAATTGTAATTATCAAACTTTGTCTAGATGAGGGGAAACTGAGCATATTTCCAATATTAACTTGCTTAAAATTATTTAGAAAACACTTTTTCCGTACATCACCATAATGTTATAATCATATACTAGATGTTTCACGGAACCCTCTTCAAAACTACTGTAGCATGCAGCAGTTGTTTGGAATAATTGGACCTGTAGGCTAGGAATAACATCTTGATCGGTAATAATTTGGTTTTAAAGCTTGGTAAGTTGTTATTCTACGTACGTTTTACTTATTACCTGTGTTTTCATCTTAAAACCTCAAGTACTGAAACGGATTCTTATAATGCCATATATTGAAATTTTAATAGTAAACAAGCCCATTAACTTTCCATTAACAGTTCGCAGTTCTTTTAGAAGAAAAAACTATTCTTATTTGTTGCTCTGTACAATACATTATAAGACTATTATCTAAAGATTTTTATTTTGATGCACCACTAAATAAAATTTTAGCCAACACTCGAAAACCTTTTTATTAACATCTAAATTTCATCAAAGGCACATTAAAATATATAAACCAGTCGTTATGCAGGCTCTACTCAACTTCTACAACTTTAGTATAAGCAATGTAAACACAATTTCATCGGTTTTTGCAACTTACAGATCATAAAGCATGGAAAACTGAAAAATTTAATCTCTCGCATTCTAAAACAGCATGGGATCAAAAAACTGAAATTACAGAGATCAAGGTTGTAGAGTTTTGTTTGTCTTTTATCACAAAACCGACAGTCATTAATCGTATTAGGCATCTAATTATCTCGTCAGTTCGATGAAGAGTAATAAAAACAACCAATGTTTTTATTCTTTCTATGACATCATAAAATGTATATAATGGCAGAAATTCAATGATAGCATTTACCTTTTTATATAACTTTAGATAGAATACATACCGATTTCAGTAAAATATTAAACGAAATGAGTAAAATATTAAAATATTACGCATTACGTATTATCAAAGAATATACTTAATACATGTCCCTTCAATAAAAATAGCTGAATGCCTGTAAAGGAATATCAAGATATATTGAGGTCAATGAAGTTCCAAAGAGAATTTTCATTGCTATGTTATTTAAATTAAGCATATCGAAATGAGGAAACGACAAATTGTACTTTTGGGAAAGCATAACTTCCCAAAAGTCCCATTTTATAGTCTCTGGAGACTCATTGTCTCGGTAATGACGGTCTTAAATGTCTTCTGAAATCCGAGTTTCTTCAGAAAACATTGAGTGAGAGTTAATTTATTGTTACCATATTTAGGGCTTTACCCTCCATTAGGTGACAAACTTGGCGACTTTGGAGATTTTTGTATTCAAAATGCTGGAATTCAAAAGAAATTTTGAGAAGGCTACGAACCAGTATTTTCTAGAAATATTACATCTTCTTAAGGAACTGTTTATGGGACTCATCCGCCTAGTAGAATGTCAGTACAGTTCCAGCTGGGAGCGGAACTAGATCTTGCAGTGATTAACAACATTATGTATGAAATTATTTAATATTTATCAAAAATATTAGTTCGGTAATATTTTTGGTCGATATTCGGGGGCCTGAATATTGTGTAAATCTGTGTATCGTTGTTATAAGTAGTAGTTTATCTTAGATTTCCCGGTATTTTTTAAACTACAACAGTAAGAAGAGTTTTAACCCTGTATTGAGGTAAACATACTTACCACCAAAGCTACTGGCCGTAAATATCTATAGTAAGCCATTTTACCACTTCTCATTAGATCAGATATAAATCGATAACATCTGAAATAACAAAGAAAATCGATAAACGACTTGACCTCATAACAGGATTTTAACATTTAAGATTACGTTTGGAAAAACTAGAAGACAACATTAGAAAGTCGATTTCTTCCTCAAATAACCCTTTATTCATTTGATTCATTTTCATTTATTCGATATAAATTGCTTTTAGATTGTAGTATTTTCAAAATATGCTTTACAAATATTATGTAAGACAACATAAAAGAGAAGAAACAAAATATCGTACCATTTAGAAACGCCCAGTGGGTTTTGTTAAATATATTTCCCACCAAATTAGAAGTTAAAATCATTTTTATTTGATCTAATAATCTCAATAAATTTATTTTTGAATGAATTTCAATTCAATAAGTATTTTAAAGTACCATTACTAGAAAAAGCATTCTCACAATATGCTTTAAAAATATTATGTAGACCAACATAAAACAGAAGAAACAAATTATCTTACCATTTAGAAGCGCTCAGTAGGTTCTGGTAAGTATATTTCCCAATAAATAGAAGTTAAAATCATTTTTATTTTATCTAATAATCTCAATAAATTTATATTTGAACCAATTTCAATTCAATAAGTATTTTAAAGTACCATTGCTAGAACAAGATAGTTGCCTTTTCACAGTATGGTTTAAAAATATTATGTAGACCAACATAAAACAGAAGAAACAAATTATCTTACCATTTAGAAGCCCAGTAGGTTCTGGTAAGTATATTCCCCAATAAATAGAAGTTAAAATCATTTTTATTTTATCTAATAATCTCAATAAATTTATTTTTGAATCAATTTCAATTCAATAAGTACTTTAAAGTACCACTGCTAGAAACAAAAGACCCTATAAAGGATTAAATAAGTTTAGTTTGCTATTATATATGGGCATTTGTCCGATATTGGTACCTATGTTATGTAACATCATATAAATGTAATCAGTTAAGCGAAATTCACCTTTAATAACATATCAATATTATCAAACAACATATACGAACCTATGTGTTTTTTTATTCAGTGTTTTGATACCTACAAGGATAAAGAAATTTTGAGAAGGCTACAAACCAGTATTTTCTAGAAATATTACATCTTCCTTAGGAACTGTTTATGGGACTCACCTGTCTGTATAGTAGAAAGTCAGTACAGTTTCAGCTTTAAGCGGAACTAGATCTTGCGGTGATTAACAACATTATGTTTGAAATTATTTAATATTTAACAAAAATATTAGTTCGTTATTTTCTTAGTCGAAATTCGGAGGCCTGAATATTGTGTAAATCTGTGTATCGTTGTTGTAATTTGTAGTTTATCTTAGATTTCCCGGTATTTTTTAAACTACAACCGTAAGAAGAGTTTCAACCCTTTATATGTCGATGGTAAACATACTTACCACCAAAGTTTAGAAGTGCCCCTGGTTCCCAATAAATGGAAATTAATATCATTTTTATTTGATCTAATAATCTCAATTTATTTTTGATCAATTTCAATTAACATTTAAGTACGTTTGGAAAGTATAGAAAGACAACATAGAAAGTGATTTCTTCCTCAAATAAGTTTAGTTTGCTATTATATATGGACATTTAATCGATATTGTTACTTATGTAACATCATATAAATGTAATAAATTAAGAGAAATTCACCTGTACTAAAATATCGATTTTATCAAACAACATCTAAGAGCCTACGTGTTTTTATTATTACTTCAAAAGTATTTTGATACCTACAAGGATAAAGAATCTCGTGATACAAAAAACTGATAGTATGGTCAATAAGTTCCAAAGAAAATTTTCAATGCTATGATTTAAATTAATTAAGTACATCGAGGAAAAGAGGAAACGATCGATGATCAAAAAAGAAAAATCAAATTCATTCAAAATAATCATAACCTTCTTGTCAAAGTAGAGTCAAAAATCGATGACACGACCTTTCCTGCTGGAGAGAATTTTCTTTTCGTTCTTTTGATCTGTTTCCGCAGAAAACGGAGAATGAAAGAAATAAGTATATCGCGCACACTAGAGGTCAAGATGGCTTCAGTTAATATCGGAATGAATGGCATTTTTCTCAATGAAAATCTTGTTCAGTGCTTTTTTACATTTCGTTCAGAATTTATTAAGTTGACAAATTAGTCGATAAGTGACACTGACTGGAATAAAAGTGTGACGCTAATTATAGAAGTAATTATCGAGAAAGCACGCACATGCAAATTGACTGATATATCGGGAAAATTGTTTTGTAATAATACTCTTGCATTTCAAAAGTGGATATCTAAGTGTACGTTTCGATGGCAGGAGATTTGCACTTAGATATTAAAAAAATTTTCTGATTTCATTTAAAGGGACGTAGTACATTTTGAACTGAAAAGTTCTCATAATAGTAGCCTATTTTGATTCAATATGATATATAATTTTTGCTCAGTCTTGAATAAAATTTTTCTTAGCTCTTTAATAAGCTCCTAACTTAATGAAAACTTTTTGATTTCGTTTAACATATTGTGTGTGGTTACATTTCGCAGCGGAATTGTACCAGGAGCTGAAGTTTTGCTCATAAATTTAGTTATTCAGTTAAATCTCAATAGATCAAAAATTGTTTAATTTTTTAACCATTTTTTCGTATTTCATATTGAAATATATAAACAAATGCATAAATAGAAATATATAAATAACAACAATCATAAGATTTTTGTAAACAAAAATATATTTTTTAGCTGATAAATTTATAATAGTATCGTAAATATGAAAAATCAAATAGAAATTGTAGTATATAGTTTTAATTTTTTCCTGTTCTGTGGTTCCGAATCGACTGATGTAAAAACTAGTTTTTATTTGTCTAAATTTTTCCAGAATCTATGTAGTAGACAGGAACATTCGGCTTCGACTTCCTGCATATACCGTTATTTTTGTATCATCAGACTAACCATGTTGTTACACTAACCCGTACTAGTACGTGACCCGCACTCAAGTATCAACCGTCAGAAAACGTACTAGTACGTGTCCCGCATACAACGTGTTAAGAAGTCATAGTATGTTTCAATCTGAAAAGTCCTCATTATAGTAGCTTATTTTGATTCAATATAAAATGTAAAGTTCGGATTGATTTTTAATGAAATTTTTCCTAGATCATTAAATAAGATCCTAACATTAAACGAATGATTTGTAAAACAATTGATGATTTCATTTAAAGGGATAGTATATTTCAAACTTTAGGGTAGCCTATTTTGATTCAATATAAAAAATTTTTTGCTAAGTTTTTAATAAAATATTTTTTAAATAATTAACAAGTTCTTAATAAGAATGATTTAATTTTGTTACATAAAGCAATACGTTTTTATTTTTAAAAAATATAAAATATGTACACCAATTGCAAAATGCAGAAATCCACTTACAGAAAAAGACTTTTGAAATTTATAAATTGAAATTAATTTCTTATATCAAATAGAATATCAAATAGAGGACAGTTATCTTTTTATTCTGAGATATTCAATTATATTAATATGAATGATATATTTTATTTTATAACATGAAAAAAGCTAATTCTTTTTTTAAATTTTCAATTCTTTTTTGCTCAGTCTTGAATAAATGTTTTCTTAGATCATTAATAAGCTCCTAACTTTTAAAGTCTGTTTAATGAAAACTTTTTGGATTTTATTTAACACATTGTGTGCAGGTACATTTAGAAGATGAATTGTACCGGGAGCGGTCATTTGGCGTGTAAATTTAGTTATTCAGTTAAATCTCAATAGATCGAAAATTATTTAATTTTTTAACCAACTTTCCGTATTTTATATTGAAATATATAAACAAATATATAAATTGAAATATATAAATAACAACCATAAGATTTTTGTAAACTAAAAATATATTTTAGTGGATAAATAATACTATTGTAAATATGAAAAATCAAATAGAAATAGTAGTATATAGTTTTAATTTTTTCCCGTTCTGTGGTTTCGCATCGACTCATGTAAAAACTAGTTTTTATTTGTCTAAATTTTTTCCAGAATCTATGTTTTCCTGTATATACCGTTGTTTTTGTACCCTCAGACAAACCATATTGTTACACTAACCCATACTAGTAAGTGACCCGCAATAGTATCAATCTTCTGAAAACGTGCTAGTACGTGTCCCGTGCTCAAGTATCAATCGTCAGAAAACGTGTCCCGCATACAATGTGTTAAGAAGTCATAGTATGTTTCAATCTGAAAAGTCCTCATTATAGTAGCTTATTTTGATTCAATATAAAATGGAAAGTTCGGATCGATTTTCTATAAAATTTTTCCTGGATCGTTAAATAAGCCCCTAACATTAAAAGACTGATTTGTAAAAAAATTCATGATTTCATTTAAGGGGATAATGTATTTTGAACTGAAAAGTCTGTACTAGGGTAGCCTATTTTGATAGAATGTAAAATAAAAAGTTTTGGTGAGTTTTTAATAAAATATTTTCTAAATCATTAACAAGTTCTTAATAAGAATGATTCAATTTTGTTTCATAAAGCAATACGTTTTTATTTTAAAAAATATAAAATATGTACACCAGTTGCAAAAAGCAAAAATCCACTTACACACAAAAAGACTTTTGAAATTTATAAATTGAAATTAATTTCTTATATCAAATAGAATCCAGTTATCTTTCTATTCTGAGATATATAATTATATTAATATGAATGATATATTTTATTTTATAACATGAAAAAAAGCTAATTCTTTTTTTAATTTTCAATTCTTTTTTGCTCAGTATTGAATAAAATTTTTCTTAGCTCATTATTAAGCTCCTAACTTTTAAGTTTTATGAAAACTTTTTGATTTCATTTAACACATTGTCTGTGGGTGCATTTCGCAGCGGAAATGCATCAGGAGCTGCCGTTTTGAGCGTAAATTTAGTTATTCAGTTAAATCTCAATAGATCGAAAATTATTTAATTTTTTAACCATTTTTTTGTATTTTATATTGAAATATATAAACAAATACATAAATAAAAATATATAAATAACAACAACCATAAGATTTTTGTAAACAAAAATATATTTTTAGTGGATAAATTTATAATAGTATAGTAAATATGAAAAATCAAATAGAAATTGTAGTATATAGTTTTAATTTTTTCCTGTTCAGCGGTTCCGCATCGACTCATGTAAAAACTAGTTTTTAGTTGTCTAAATTTTTTCAGAATCTATGTAGTACACAAAAACAGTCGGTTTCGTTTTCCTGTATGTACCGTTATTTTTGTACTCTTAGACTAACCATGTTGTTACACTAACCCGTACTAGTACGTGACCCGCGTTCAAGTATCAATCGTCAGAAAACGTACTAGTACGTGTCCCGCATACAACGTGTTAAGAAGTCATAGTATGTTTCAATCTGAAAAATTCCTCATTATAGTAACTTATTTTGATTCAATATAAAATGTAAAGTTCGGCTTGATTTTTAATGAAACTTTTCCTAGATCATTAAATAAGATCCTAACATTAAACGAATGATTTGTAAAACAATTGATGATTTCATTTAAAGGGATAGTATATTTCGAACTTTAGGGTAGCCTATTTTGATTGAATATAAAAAAAATGTTTTGCTAAGTTTTTAATAAAATATTTTCTAAATAATTAAAAAGTTCTTAATAAGAATGATTTAATTTTGTTACATAAAGCAATATGTTTTTATTTTAAAAAAATATAAAATATGTACACCAATTGCAAAATGCAGAAATCCACTTACACACAAAAAGACTTTTGAAATTTATAAATTGAAATTAATTTCTTATATCAAATAGAATATCAAATAGAGGACAGTTATCTTTTTATTCTGAGATATTTAATTATATTAATGTTAATGATATATTTTATTTTATAACATGAAAAAAGCTAATTCTTTTTTTAAATTTTCAATTCTTTTTTGCTCAGTCTTGAATAAATGTTTTCTTAGATCATTAATCCTAACTTTTAAAGTCTGTTTTACGAAAACGTTTCATGATTTCATTTAACATATTGTGTTCGGGTACATTTCGCAGTGGAATTGTACCGGGAGCGGGCGTTTTGAGCGTAAATTTAGTTATTCAGTTAAATCTCAATAGATCAAAAATTATTTAATTTTTTAACAAACTTTTCGTATTTTATATTGAAATATATAAACAAATATATAAATAGAAATATATAAATAACAACCATAAAATTTTGTAAACGAAAAATATATTTTAGTGGATAAATAATAGTATTGTAAATAGGAAAAATCAAATAGAAATAGTAGTATATAGTTTTAATTTTTTCCCTTTCTGTAGTTCCGCATCGACTCATGTAAAAACTAGTTTTTGTTTGTCTAAATTTTTCCAGACTCTAAGTTTTCCTGTATATACAGTTATTTTTGTACCCTCAGACAAACCATGTTGTTAGACTAGCCCGTACTAGTACGTGACCCTCGCTGAAGTATCAATTTTCTGAAAACTTACTAGTACGTGACTCGCGCTCAAGTATCAATCGTCAGAAAACGTACTAGTACGTGTCCCGCATACAATGTGTTAAGAAGTCATAGTATGTTTCAATCGGAAAAGTCCTCATTATAGTAGCTTATTTTAATTCAATATAAAATGAAAAGTTCGGATCGATTTTTTATAAAATTTTTCCTGTATCGTTAAATAAGCCCCTAACATTAAAAGACTGATTTGTAAAAAAATTCATGATTTCTTTTAAGGGGATAGTGTATTTTGAACTGAAAAGTCTGTATTAGGGTAGGTTATTTTGATACAATGTAAAATAAAAAGTTTTGCCAAGTTTTTAATAAAATATTTTCTAAATCATTAACAAGTTCTTAATAAGAATGATTTAATTTTGTTACATAAAGCAAAAATATATATAAAAAATTATTTTGAAAAATATCAAATATGTACACCAATTGCAAAAAGCAGAAATCCACTTACACACAAAAAGACTTTTGAAATTTGTAAATTGAAACTAATTTCTTGTATCAAATAGAGGCCAGTTATCTTTATATTCTAAGATACTCAATTATATTAATATGAATGATATATTTTATTTCATAACATGAAAAAAGCAAATCTTTTTAAATTTTCAATTCTTCATTTTCTACCTTTATTTTAAAATTCAGACCCTTAAAATATTAGCTTTACTGAATGAAACGGTTATTTACTCTAATTTATGATCAAAATTTAATTTATAAACTACATATTTATTTATTATCTCAGGTTAAGTGCAATTATTTTTACCTTATGATGTAGTATATATTATTCATAAAACGAAACAGTAATACCGAACAAATTTATTTAATTTTACAAAAATTTATTATTTATCTTGCAATAAAATAAAATATATTGCTCTATTACTGTAACAGAAGCTCGGAAAATATAAAACTATTTAGAACCAATATATGATATCAAATTTAGTTTCGATATAAATATTTCATGAGTTATCTTGTAGATAAGAAAATTAAGTTTTTTCATTTCGTATAGAAATAATATTTTATCCAAGTTAAAATAAAACCGGTTTACCGTTAAAAAAATGTATTCTTTGTTTCAGAATAAGATTTTTGGATTATATCTCATAAAATTCTAACTGCAAATTATATATTTTTGTTAGAGTAATTTTGATATATAAATATATATATAATATATATATATATATATATATGTATATATATATATATATATATATATATATGTATGTGTGTGTGTGTGTGTGTGTGTGCATGTCTGTATAATATTAAAATACCAAATTTTCATATTTTAATATTAATTAAAAATAACTATTGTTCATAAATTTATATTAATTTTTCTCCAGACACGCTATAGACTTAAATAAGCCTCTGTCTATACATCTTTAGTTAATAGTAAAAACGTCTCTTTAAAAATGGGTATATTTTTATCACTGATCAAATATGTTTAGGGATTATTCGTAGTCTTTTTATTTGGAAATCCTTACTTAAAAATTTGCGTTCACGATACAAAATGTTCTTGCCTGTTGTATGGATTTGATGTATCGTCACCAGAATTAATGTGCACTTGTGAATTATCTCGCACATATTTCAAATATACAAATATTTACACACATATACATTCATAACATATATATATATATATATATATATATATATATATATATATATATAATATATATATATATATATATATATATCACATAAATATACATATATATATACATATATATATGAATATAAATATGTATGTAATATTTGTATATTTATATATGAATATATATATAAAATATATAAATATGTATATAAATATATATATCTGGATTATATATGTATATATATATGTGGGTATATATAAATATAAAATATATATATATAATATAAAAAAATATATATATAAATAAATAGAATATATGTGTGTATGTATGTATATATCTTTAAATGTGTATTTATAATATATATATATATATATATATATATATATATATATATATATATATATGTGTTGTGTTTATGTATGTATATATGTATATATATTTTATTTAAATATATTATATATAAAATATATATATATAATATATATGTTTATATGTGTATATTATGTATATATATATGTATTATACATAAAATATATATATATATATATATAATCGACCCGACAGACGTTGTCCTGTTTAAACGCTGTTAATCAAAAAATTGCAAAATATTTTGAATAAATTATAAATGACAGTTTGATGGAAAATAAAAGAAAAAATTATTGTAAAAATTACGACAGCGTACAGTCCTCACAAACGTAATAGATTAAATAAAAATTATCGCCTGTACGGGGATTCGATTTGACTTTGCGCTGACCATTGAACGAAAAAAGTTGGCAACGAAGGGTTTCCAGAGGCATTATAATAATCTCAATAAGCACGCAATTCTGGATTTTTAATAAAAAAAACATTTTTATCGGATCAGATTGTGAATCTAAAACATTCTCGAACCAACTTAATTACATACACTAAATTTCATCAAAATCAGTCCAGCCGTTTAGGAGTTCTATTACAAATACGCGGACAGAAAAAATTTATATATAAAGACATATATATTGCAAAATAATTAATAAGTATATATTGCAAAATAATTAGTAAGTCCAAGTTTTCTATATCGCATACTTCATGTTCATACACAAATGGGTGTCGGGTTGGGTGCTTTTAGTCTGTTTTTCCCGCTAATTGTTTAACTCTCTAAAATTCATCCTAACTTTCGTACAAAGTTTGTATCGTAGAAATTTTATTGCAGTAAATGGGAAGTTTGCAATTTTTTTTCAAAGTTTATTTTAAATTGTTTGAATGCGAAATATGATCCTCAGTTACACAATTCATAAAATATTAGCTTATAGTAAATAACAATATATACGATATATACTTCGCACCCATTTAGTTTTAGCAAATAAAAATTTCCTAAGAGATTTAAATCAACTATAGATAAACAAATTTATAAAAATATTGAATAAACTCGTATGCTGCATATTGTTGACAAATATGATAGTTTATTAACAACAGAGAATCCGAATTATAAGTATGGAAGTGCATAGTATTAACCGGAAACCAATAATTGTATTCACCAATGAGTAATATTTCAACCCAACCATGAGTGTAGCTCAGTACTGCCCTCTGTTGGTGACTGGTAGTATTTTAATATTTGCTATATTGAAGTTTTTATCATATAGAGAGCAGTTTATAATAAAAAATGGAAGTACAAAACTAAATGTTACACCAATACTAAATACGAAATTTTAACAACATTCTACTGTAAATGTGTTTGAATTATATCCTGCAAAGTTCCATTAAAGAGAAATTTTTTTGGTATGGGGAGTGCAAATTGCAATAAAAAGGAAGGTAGGTGCAAAAGATGTCCAAAATAGTCCAAAATACAAAATTTCAACATTCTATGTATAATAGTTTGAAAAGTATACTAGTTGCATACGTAGGTAGGAAAAAAATGTCATGACAAAACTAATCAAAGTTCATTGAGGTACTGTTCAAAATGAATAAAGTTGCAAAGTTAAAATTTTCTTGTTTGTATATACGGACATAACACTTAAGCTAGTCAAAATGGCTATTTAAATTAAAGTCTGGAGAGAAAAAAAATTTAGTGATTACAATATTTCCTTTACTTTGTAAAAAGATGTAAAAAGGGATCAGCTTTTACTCAAAAGAAATAACTGTAAGCATAAAACTCCTACTGTTAGTACATCATTAAAAACTGTTCAAAACATATTTATGTCAATAAAAGTTACTTTTTGCCTAGCCTGTTGCAAAAACGTTAATTTTCTACATTATATCTTTTTTATAAACCCTTATAATTAAAATGAGTAGCTGTTATTTTTTATTTATTTAGCGTTATTTTTTGGAGTATATAGAGAGTCATAAAAATCATTTGGATTCAGGAAATGTGCAAAATTAGGAAATATATGAAACCATTACGTTAGAATAAAATAGAAATGTAAATTTTTAAATAATAGAAAAATTATTGTTAAATATGATAATAGAAATAATCATTTTATAGAACCCCTCGTTTGGAAATTTGTTTTAACAGTTTTACTGGAATATTATTTTCTGATACTATTTTAATGTAATGTCTTTAATTTTTTCCCTAACCCTTTTTCAAAATGTTAATATTATCTATTATCCCTTTTTTATAAACCCTTATAATTAAAATGTATAGTTGACTATTTGGCGGTATTTTTGTGAATTTTATATAGAGCGTCCTGGAAAACATTTGGGTCCAGAGAAGGCTCCAAAATTTGGAAAAGTATAAAACCATTGTATTAGAATAAAATAAAAATGTAAATATTTATATAATAAGAAAATTATTGTTAAATAAGACAATAGAAATAATGATTTAATTTAACCCCTCGTTTCGAAATTTGTTTCAACAATTTTACTGGAATATTATTTTTTTATATTAGTTTAATTTCATTTATTTTTTTCCTAACCCTGTTGCAAACATGTTAATGTTATCTATTTCCCCTTTTTTATAAACCCTTATAAATAAAATGCATAGCTGACTATTTGGCGATATTTTTGAGAGTCTCATATAGAGCGTCATGAAAAACATTTGGGTTCAGAAAAGGTGCCAACATTCGGAAAAGTATGAATCCGCTGTGTTAGAATAAAATAAAAATGTAAATGTTTAAATAATAGGAAAATTATTGTTAAATACAATAATAGAAATAATCATTTAATTGAACTCCTTGTTTCGAAATGTGTTTAAACAATATTACTGGAATATTGCTTTCTGATATTAGTTTAATTTCGTTTTTTTTTCCTAACCCTGTTGCAAAAATGTTAATATTATCTATTATCCATTTTTTATAAACCCTTGTAATTAAAATGCATAGCTGACTATTTTTTCGTCTGTATTTTTGGAAGTTTTATATAGAGTGTCCTAAAAACCATTTAGGTTTAAAAAAGGTGTGAAAATTCAGAAAAATATGAAACCATTGTGCTAGGATAAAATAGAAATGTAAATTTTTAAATAATAGTAAAATTATTGTTAAATACGATAATAGAAATAATCATTTAATAGAACATCTCGTTTTGAAATTCATTCAAACACTATTACTGGAATATTATTTTCTAATACTAGTTTTATCTCGTTTATTTTTCCCTAACCCTGTTACAAAAATGTTAATATTATCTATTATCCCTTTTTTATAAACCCTTATAGATTGAAATGCATAGCTGACTATTTGGCGGTATTTTGGGGAGTTTTATATAGAGCGTCCTGAAAAACATTTGGGTTCAGAAAAGGTGCTAAAATTCGGAAAAGTGTAAAACCATTGTGCTAGAATAAAATAAAAATGTAAATTTTTAAATAATAGGAAAATTATTGTTAAATACGATAATAGAAATAATCATTTAATAGAACATCTCATTTTGAAATTCGTCTAAACAATTTCCCTGGAATATTATTTTCTGATACTAATTTTATCTCGTTTATTATTCCCTAACCCTGTTGCAAAGATGATAATGTTATCTATTTCCCCTTTTTTATAAACCCTTATAAATAAAATGCATATCTGACTATTTGGCAGTATTTTTGGGAGTTTTATATCGAGGGTCCTGAAAAATATTTGGGTTCAGAAAAGGTGCTAAAATTCGAAAAAGAATGAAACCACTGTCTTAGTATGAAATAAAAATGTAATTTTTTTAAATAATAGGAAAATTATTGTTAAATACGATAATAGAAATAATCATTTAATAGAACATCTCATTTTGAAATTCGTTTAAACAATTTCCCTGGAATATTATTTTCTTATACTAATTTTATCTCGTTTATTTTTTCCCTAACACTGTTGCAAAGATGCTAATGTTATCTATTATCCATTTTTTATAAACCCTTATAATTAAAATGCATAGCTGACTATTTTTTCGTCTGTATTTTTGGGAGTTTTATATAGAGTGTCCTAAAAACCATTTGGGTTTAGAAAAGGTGCGAAAATTCAGAAAAATATGAAACCATTGTGCTAGGGTAAAATAAAAATGTAAATTTTTAGATAATAGGAAAATTATTGTTAAATACGATGATATAAATAATCATTTAATCGAAATCCTCTTTCAAAATTTGCTTAATTTTACTGGAATATTATTTTCTGATACTAGTTAAATCTCGTTTATTTTTTCCCTAACCCTGTTTCAAAAATCTTAATGTTATCTATTATACCTTTTTTATAAACCCTTATAATTAAAATGCATTGCTGACTATTTAGGGGTTATTTTATGGAGTATGTAGAGCTCCCTAAAAAGCATTTGAGTTCAAAAAAGATGCCAAAATTCGGAAAAGTGTAAAAAAGTGTAGAAAAATTATTGTTAAATAAGACAAAAGAAATAATCATTTATAAAATAAAAGTGTAAATTTTTAAATAATAGGAAAATTATTGTTAAATACGATAACAGAAATAATCATTTACTCGAACCCCTGGTTTCGAAATGTTTAAACAATTTTACTGGAATATTATATTCTGATACTAGATTAATCGCTTGCGGATTCAAATCAAATGGGAAATTTGTTGAGAGAAAAATAAGTAGTCACTTTGCAGAGGAAGTAATATCTTGGCGATACTCGTGCTTTGAGACTTAGTTGAGAATAAAGGATATTTTATTTCACTTTAGAGGACTTCAAGAATCTATCTTTCAGACAAGCATCACCATCCATAAGATTACTACCCCCAGCAGAATGGCTTTTCGTGCAAGGTATAAATTTTGAATTACCTGCTCTTCAAAAGAGCATGTATTGAGCATTTACTCGAATTAAGTTCTTCTGACAATAGTTATGCTCATCGTATTGTAGACTTTTTCTTCTGTTGCGCATTATGTTACAAGTAATATTAAAATAGAGCTTAATAGCGTTTGCATAGTTCCTACGAAAACAACATGGCTTTTCGTGCAAAGTATAAATTTTGAATTACCTGCTCTTCATGTACCGAACATTTACTCGAATTAAGTGCTTCTAACAATAGTTACGCTCAGCGTATTGTTGACATTTTCTTCTATTGCGCATTTTGTTATCAGTAATATTAAAATAGTGCTTAACAATGTTTGCTTAGTTCCTACTAAAGCAACATGGCTTTTCGTGCAAGGTATAAATTTTGAATTACCTGCTCTTAAAAAGAGCGTGTTCGGAGCATTTACTCGAATTAAGCGTTTCTGACAATAGTTATGCCCAACGTCTTGTAGATTTTTTTTCTTCTATTGCGCATTATGTTACTAGTAATATTAAAAAAGAGCTTAATAGCGCTTCCATACTTCCTACGAAAGCAACATGGCTTTTCGTGCAAAGTATTAATTCTGAATTACTAGCTCTTCAAAAGAGCAAGTACTGAGCATTTACTCGAATTAAGTGTTTCTGACAATAGTTAAGCTCAGCGTATTACAGATTTTTTCTTCTATTTCACATTATGTTACTAGTAATATTAATATAGAGCTTAATAGCGCTTGCATAGTTCCTACTATTAAGGCGTTTTCTCTGAATAATAGTAGAAGTGATTAAATTGGTAATTATATTATTTTCCACAGTATGAAGTAATCGTGTTTTTCTAATATAATTCTTAATATTAAATCTGAGGAATATGGTGGGGACTGTCTACCTGTATTACTATCGTTCCAAAAGAAACTTCTCCATAAACAGAATATCATTCATCCTTCAATTTTTTTTACAATATACATGAAAACATTTTGTGTGAAAATAACTAACCAGGGTTTTACAGATTTACAGATTTAACTCGGTAGTACTAATATGGCTTGGTTTCTATCCATCATTCGTTGTCAGTTTTACAACAAAGGAGAGAGAAAAAACTCTTAGTTTATTGTAAAATCATTGAGCGCAGAACTATAACTATGAGTTAAGTAGAGCATCGAATTTCGATAAACTACAGTTTCCTGTTGATACAAAAGCTCTCTCGTTTCTTGACCATGTTACAATTTTCTAACCACGGAAAGATAAATTTATCTCTGAACTTCGATCACCATAAGGTTCGTCTGGGAATATAAAGTTTTTTTATTATTATTTACAGATACCAGTCACCTCCTCTTCAGAACTGAGGATCGAAGAAATATCGAGTACCAATCGATGGAACTCTCGCTGGAACTTTAGATATATTCCTTTTCATACATCTTCTTTGTTTCTAAGAGGAAAATTAGTAATATATAGTCTTTTGATGACTTATCCATTAAATTGTGGGTGACCAGCTATAACATCTTTTCTAATACACTTCTGTTAATCTTGCAATTATTGAAGAGTAATACTTATTTTCCTTCAAGTTCATCATAATTATTTTGTTAAAATTTTCCCTAAGTAACTCAAAGCCGGAATTTTATTGATTCACTAACCAGTAATCCAGTACCTATAATATATATGAATCTAATATAAACTTACATGTTGAGCCGAAATTGTCTTATAAGTTAAGTGTCGAAAAGAAGAAACAGAAGCTTTAATCCCTCCTGGAACAGCAAATCTGCACAATTCACAAATTATGTACCTTTTATATGATCCATTGTCCCCAACTGTTTTGCTGATTAAATAAAGAAGAATGATACTTATTTTCCTTCAAGTTCGTCATAATTATTTTGTTAAAATTGGCCCTAAGTAACTCAAAGCCGGAATTTTGTATTCACAGACCAGTAATCCAGTAGCTATACTGTATAAGAATCTAGTAAAAACTTGCATTTTGAGACGAAAGAATCTTATAAGTTAAGTGTCCAAAAGAAGAAACAGAAGCTTTAATCTCTCCTGGAACAGCAAATCTGCACAATGCATGAATTATATAGCACTTATATGATCCATTGTCCCCAATTGTCTAACTGTCTTCCTGGTTGAATAAAAAAAGAATAATACTTATTTTCTTTCAAGTTCGTCATAATTGTTTTGTCAAAATTGGCCCTTTGTAACTGAAAGCCGAATTTTTTTGATTCGCTGACCAGTAATCCAGTACCTCTACTATATAGGAATCTAATATAAAATTATATGGTGAGCCGAAAGTATCTTATAAATTAAGTGCTGAAAAGAAGAAACAGAAGCTTTAATACCTCCTAGAACAGCAAACCTGCACAATGCACAAATTATATGCCACTTATATGATTCATTGTCCCCAACTGTCTTCCTGATTGAATAAGAAAAGAATAATACTTATTTTCCTTCAAGTAGTTCGTCATAATTATTTTGTTAAAATTTGTCCTAAGTAACTCAAAGCCGGAATTTTTCGATTCACAGACCAGCAATCCAGTACGTATGCTGTATATGAATCTAATATAAACTTACATGTTGAGCCGAAATAATCTTATAAGTTAAATGTCCCAAAAAAAAACAGAAGATTTAATCCCTCCTAGAACAGCAAATATGCACAATGCACAAATTATATAGCACTTATATGATCCATTGTCCCCAACTGTCTAACTGTCTTCCTGATTCAATAAAAAAAGAATAATACTTATTTTCCTTCAAGTTCGTCATAATTATTTTGTTAAAATTGGCCCTAAGTAACTCAAAGCCGGAAATTTTTGATTCACTGACCACTAATCCAGTACCTACACTGTATATGAATCTAATATAAACTTGCATGTTGAACCGAAAGAATCTTATAAGTTAAATGTTAAAAAGAAGAAACAGCAGCTTTAATCCCTCCTAGAACAGCAAACTTGCACTTTTCACAAATTATATACCTCTTATATAATCTATTGTCCCCAACTGTCTTGCTGATTGAATAAAAAAAGAATAATACTTATTTTCCTTCAAGTAGTTCGTCATAATTATTTTGTTAAAATTGGTCCTTAGTAACTCAAAGCCGAAATTTTTTGATTGGCTGACCAGTAATCCGATACCTATACTATATAGGAATCTAATATAAAATTACATGGTGAGTCGAAAGAACCTTATAACTAAAGTGTCGAAAAGAAGAAACAGAATTAATCCCTCCTGGAACAGCAAATCTGCACAATGCCCAAATTATATAGCACTTATATGATCCATTGTCCCGAACTGTCTTGCTGATTGAATAAAAACAGAATAATACTTATTTTCCTTCAAGTTCGTCATAATTATTTTGTTAAAATTGGCCTTAAGTAACTCAAAGCCGGAATGTTTTGATTCACAGACCAGTAATCCAGTACCTATACTATATATGAATTTAATATAAACTTACATAGTGAGCCTAAAGAATTTTATAGGTTAAGTGTCCAAAAGAAGAAACAGAAGCTTTAATCTCTCCTAGAACAGCAAACTTGCACAATTCACAAATGACATACCTCTTATATGATCCATTATCACCAACTGTCTTGCTGATTGGATAAAAAAGAATAATACTTATTTTCCTTCAAGTTCGTCATAATTATTTTCTTAAAATTGGCCCTAAGTAACTCAAAGCCGTAATTTTTTTTTCACAGACCAGTAATCCAGTACCTATACTATATATGAATCTGATTTAAACTTACATATTGAGCCGAAAGTATAAGTGTCCAAAAGAAGAAACAGAAGCTTTAATCCCTCCTGGAACAACAAATCTGCACAATGCACAAGTCATATAGCACTTTTATGATCCATTGTCCCCAATTGTCTGTCCTCCTGATTAGATAAAAAAGAATAATACTTATTTTTCTTCAAGTTCATCATAATTATTTTGTTAAAATTGGCCCTAAGTGACTCAAAGCCGGAATTTTTTGATTCACAAACCAGTAATCCAGTATCCAGACCAGTAATTCTATACTATATATGAATCTAATATAAACTTACATGTTGAGACGAAAGAATCTTATAAGTTTACAAAAGAAGAAACAGAAGATTTAATCCCTCCTAGAATAGCAAACTTGCACAATTCACAAATGACATACCTCTTATATAATCCATTGTCCTCAACTGTCTTGCTGATTAATAAAATAAAGAAACATGTCAAAAGGTTTCTGTAATGACTTGCATAAAAAATGTTTTTGTGATATATTTCCGATATTTCTACAATTTCTAGCATATATGTATAGACGTAAAATAAATTTAGACAATAGTAATAGGCATCAGATCCTTCTAAAATATTTTATAAATGACATTGAATTTTTATAGCTTTATACATATTAAATTTTTTTATACCAAAATTGTACTGTAAAACACCTTTTATATAAGCGGATGTAGAGTATGGCTTTACACTGCGGTAAAAAGTGTTAAAAACACCTGAGCGCATTCAGATAAAAATGACGTTTGTCGTGTATGAAAATTTATTACTGATTTGCATTTATATGCCCGATCTTTTTTTTTCTCTGCATACATATGATATTCAAATTGGGTCCATTCAGAGTTTATCATAGGATAAAGGACAGAGATGTAATTCTACACCAAGATTTATTCTCGAATAATATTTGCTGATGTATAACATTCTTTTGATCTCCGAAATGTGTTCCCTGAGAAATGTTGTCAAAAATGATTATTTCTTCCACTCAAAATATTCTATCTAAAATTCTCAAATAGAATAAGAATCTTTTATCTATCCTCAATACGCATCGTAAATTTCTGATAACACCTGCAAAAGCAAGCAATAGTTTTTCGGGGAATTTTTTTCTATCGTGCAATAAGACTTAGAAGGATATAAACGTGGTATATTTCCTAAGGCCTAGCTTTACATTTTACTATATTACACGATCGAATTTTGAATTCCTATTGGGGGAAAGATTTGATATCGCTTGTGAGGTATTTTTATCTTCCTGATTCTTTTAACAAAACTTAAATCGATACCGTCAATAACATATCATGTAGAAGTAGAAGTTTAGAAAAAGCAGTTTTTATTGATTACTTCAATTTATGCTTACGCACACATTTCTCTTCTTCCGTTTTATGATTCATAAATATTGATAAAAAAATTATTTTTCTATCTGTATGGAAATAATTCTCATAAATTTGTGTATTATGGATGCTATTTAAATGTAAAGTAGTTTCTAGGATTGTGCAAGGCATTGTAAATTAATGCAAACTCTCTTGATTCTGTTAATTTAAATTCTCGATTGTAAAAAAATACAACACCAAGAAGGAATAATGCAACTGGGCTGAAATTTTCAGCAAACGTATGTATAGTGTGATATTCAAATATCTAACATTTCAGAGTTATCGCGCATGCGTGGGCTGAGCAGCGCTCAACTGTGCAGCTATTTATCAGGTATAAAAAACGTAGGTTGACAGTGAAAATAGTGTACAGTTATTTTCTAGTAGTAAACGTTAGATAAGACGTAATTATTTCTCAGATCGACTTTCAACAACTTACAGAGTTTGAAAGGGGGACAACATCTCTCGCGTCTGCGAACACGAGCTTCAAGCCGTATGTGTCCTCTGGGTAGTGCTAAATGAGAGACAACCTCAGGGATATGACTCCTTTAGGTATACACTGGTGTCACGACCTCGAGGCTCACCTGAGTGATCTTTTTTTAGTGTCTTCCTTGGTAGTCTCGAACTTGCCTCTGTAGTGCTTGTTCCTTACTGGGGTTGACCACATTAATTCTCGAACCATGACGGACCTCTCGTAGGTCAGCTGCAGCTTTATAGCTGTCGTGGTTGCGGTCGTGGCGACTGGTCTTCAGTATTAGCTGCTGTATGGGTGAAAAGCATGAGCCAGCTTAGAAATTACCTTACAAAGTTTGAAAGGGGGAAAATCATCGATTTAAGTAAAGGAGGATTTTATTATCTTACAATAGGAGCTCGTGTGCAGTGTAACAGAAGCACAATGATGCGAGTAATGGATAAAATAGATATAAGTGATGTCTGGGCACAGCCAATCTCTAAAAGAGGTTTACGGCTACTTAAAGAAAGGCTGCCAGGAATTTACAAACCTACCATACGTTGAACCACATCCTACAAAACTGGTCTAAATGAACCAGCAAATAATAAATTCTCTATACTTTATTTAAATCTCGTAACAGCTCCAAAGAACTGGAAACAATGAACGGTTAAGAAACGAACTACTCGGAAAACCAGGAGTGGACATCCCAAGATGATGTCATTTCACTTTAATGGACACCTTGTTTGCAAGGCACTAACGGACATTACAGCTTAATAGCGAGGGTTGGCAGGAGATTGGTCCACTACTATAGGTGTATATCCCTGTATGTTTCGGGAATTCGTCAACGTCTTCTGCACCATGAACTGCATACAAGATCGTCTGTGCAGAATAACCCTCGCCCATAACCCTGAACACCCTTGGCTTCAATGACTCTTGAACATAAAAACTAGCTTGAAAATTGTGAGCACCTGACATTTTCTGACAAATCACGCTTTAATTTGTAGCACCATGATAGCCGTAATCATTTTAAATCCTGTTATGGTGAACGCAACCTTTTGGAGTATACTTTTGACCCTCATACTTGACGAACACCAGAGTTATTATATGGTGTGAAATTTCATAGAATGGACGATCTCATGTACTACGAATTTTGGGTAATCTTAATAGTAATGGATACATCAGTGAAATACTGAAACTCGAAATTCTTTTCCTTCAGAACACTCCTGATGTTGTCTTTTAATAGGACAATATGCCCCCACATGTTCCAAGGCTTGTTCAGAACTTCTATTCAGCAGAACACATAGATTCTTTCGTCGCTTATTCTTCGGATATGTAGTCAACATGTATAGGATTTCGTTGGTCGGCGTCTCGCTCGAGATCCTCGTCCTACAGCTTCAACAGACAAACATGAGCACGTATATAAACAATATGGAACGCTCTTTCCTGAACTGACTTTAAAATCTCTTTGGTACCAAGCCTCCCCACACAGAAACACTTATTGATGCTCGGGAAAAATACTGACTCCAGACACTTGAGTCTGGAATTAGTATTTTGTGCTATTGTTTTTTTTTACCGCTTTATAAATATTATCATTTATTTGTACCAATACAAGTCCTTTGTGTATTATTCCAATGATTACTTAATGGCATTGCGTTTTCTACAAACAGGAGTTTCTTTAATAATTTGTCTTTTACTCTTAAACAGAATTCCCAAACATTAAATTTCTGACTAATTTTGAACAAAAATATTACCATTTCTACTTGGTACGGGAAAACTATTTCCACACATGAAAACCTTTGCTAAATGCTCAGTTTAATGATAAATGTTTATGTTAAGTAGATATATAAGCGAAACTGTGTACATTTATTATGATTATCTTTTTCTTTCCATCTACATATACATAACGAAATAAATTACATGTCATGAGCTGGTTTGATAAATATACAAAGTGAGGTGTTATCATTTCACCAATGTAAAATTTGCTGGAACAATATGAATAATTATCCCTCGCTTAGCAAAAAAGCAGACCGTAGTTCTCTAAACTAACTACAATCTGTCCTCTTCAGTGAACAACAGTTATTTTATACTTCATAAAATATCAATTATTAAAAAATGTGATAAAATATTTAATGAATTTCACCTGTAAATATATAGTACTGTAAAGTGAAGTTTTATGACGGATAAAGCTCTCTTATCACAATTTTTGTAGATGTAACTGTCGAGAAAGTTCTTTTATGTAGTGCTAGAAAAATCCTAAAATCTCGACAAAGATAAATTTATAAATAATAATAGATACTCAAATATTTGGTAGACTATTTATAATATTTCCATTTACCTTCGCTGAATAAGAAAAATCATTCCAAAAACATGTAAATATTTTGCAATCTGTTTCTTAAATGTCTCTAAAATGCGGCTCTAGGCATTAATTGGTAAACTATAACCTTAGTGAAAGAAGAGACATTACAGACGTCCAAAACCTGAAAAGATATAAAAATCAAAAAGGTATGTTAACATAAGGTAAATTCATATACACGAGTTTTTGGCCAATTATTAAACTTCTTAAACAACAATTTACATACTCCTTTCATGCAATACTTCCATTTGTCTTAACTATTTTATTTACTGTCACCCTTTCTTGTGACAAGTTTTTGTTACAAAAATAATTTTAAAAGCTCAGGGTTTTTAATCAATTTACTTCAAAAGAAATTGCTTATATGAAAAAAAATTTTGAATATTTTTTCTGGGGCTTCAGAGTTTTAGAGAGTGACATATTTTATACCCATTTTTCATTGCTGAGTTTCTGTTTTTGTAACCTTCAGTTAAAAGTGTGACACTATTTTTTCCCTCATATATGTTAAGAGCTTTTTGTAACTCAAAACTGAAGAATGTTATTTGTCAGACCTAATACTCTAAGAGTGCATAATACCTTTCGAGATAAAAAGTCTTCATTCTAATAATCTACTTTTATTCAATATAAAATAACAAGTTGTGCTTTGTTTAAAATAAACTTTTTTCTTTAGAATCTCAATTTATAAAAATTGCTTGGTTTTGCTATATGAAATAATATTTTTAAAAAAAGCTCAAAATATACATTATTAAAAAAACATAAAAATGCACTTGCCCACAAAATAGCTTTTGAAAATTGTAAAATAGAAACATATTTTTATATCAAATAGAAACCAATTATGATTATTTTTATTTTATCTTCAATTGTACTAATAAAATTGACACTCTAAAAGTGCATAGTACCTTTCGAGCTAAAAAGTCTTCATTGTGTCTATTTTTATTCAATGTAAAGTAACAAATTGTGCTTTGTTTAAAATAAATTTTTCTTTTAGAATCTCACTTTATAAAAATTGTTTAGTTTTGCTATATGAAATAATATTTAAAAAACTCAACGTATACATCAAGTAAAAACAAATAAAAATACACTTGCCCACAAAATAGCTTTTGAAATTTGTAAAATAGAAACATTTTTATATCAAATAGAAACCAATTATGATTTTTTATTTGATCCTCAATTGTACTAATAACACACATGTCCATAAATTAAGGATAATTCAGAATCACACAGAAATTGAGCTCTAAAATAAAAATTTCACCTGTAGAATTATCACACACATCTTGAAGAAGAATGTGCAAATTGCAGGAAACCACCAGATGGCGCGGATAGTACGTCACAATGACGAGAGTGTATGAAAGGGGTGTATAAAAAATGGTAGCAAAGAAATAAAATTGTTCACAAGCGCTTTAAAAGCCTTTCAGTGCAATAACCGCATAGTTATGGCACAAAGGAAGCATTTGGATGATTTTTTACGTGGTAGAATTATCGGATGACTGGAATGTGGACCTACCCAGCTGGAAGTATCCGACGAACATGGAATCGCCCAGAGTGTCATCTCCAGGCTTTGGCAACGATTCAAACATGATGGTTATGTGAGTAGATGTTACAGCACAGTTCGCCCCCGAGTTACTACGCCGAATGATGACCAGTATTTGGCAGTTACTGCCAAAAGAAACAGATGGAGCACGGCATCAGACCTGTCTCGTCAGCTCTCTTCAGCTACCGGTACGACAGTTTCAAGGCAGACCGTGTACAGACGCTTAGCAAACATTGGTCTATATGCTCGTAGGCCTGTCAGATGTGTTCTCCTTACCGCAACTCACTGTCGCCTGCGATTATGCTGGGCTAGAGAGCATGCATTGTGAACACCGCAACAGTGGTCTTGTGTGATGTTTTCCGACGAGTCCAGGTTCAGTTTACATTCTGATTCTCGCCGGACTTTCATATGGAGAGCGCCAGGTACCCGTTACCACCAAGAGAACACCATTGAATGACACCGTTTTGGTGGTGCAGGATGGCTCGTTTGGAGAGGAATTATTCTTGGTTCCAGAACTGACCTGCATGTTCAGAGTGTAACGATGACAGGCCACATCTATCGGGATGTCATTCTGGAACAACATGTACGTTTGTTTCGAGGCGCCATGGGTCCTGAATTTCTGTATAAGGATGACAACCACCGACTTCACCGTGCAAACATTGTAGACGAATGCCTTCTATCGGAGGATATCACCCGTATGAATTGGCCAGCATACTCACCGGACTTGAATGCAATAGAGCATGTGTGGGACATGCTTGGCCGATGAATTGCAGCCCGTCAACCCCCTCCCAACTGTCTATTGGAACTTCGGAGGGCATTGCTTGATGAGTGGTGTAATTTTTCCCAAGATCAGATTGATAATCTGATACTCAGCATGCGTAGGCGTTGTAACGCTTGTATTGCATCGTCCGATAGACATACTCCGTATTAACCATCATACTAACCATGTTATACTGTTTTCTGTAAATAGGTTCTTTTTTAAAATTTGCTCCAGGGAGTAAAAATGGCAATTTTTATTAATTATGTCAAACATATAGCATCTTTTTTGCTCTTTACCTTTTGTTTAATAAATAGAATTTACAAATAAGTCAAATTTGTTTTGATTTTGTCTCTTTCATTGCCTTAACTTCATTATCCTTAATTTATGGACATGAGTGTAAAATTCATATATTTAATTTTATAGCATGATAAAGGATTTTTTATTGATTTTCAATTTCTTAAGAGTTTTTGATTTTGTTTAATTCTTAAATGTCAGCTTTATTTGTTGTTTTAGCTATACATAATGAGATATATTTATCTTCAATTTCATTTAAAGATTTAGTTTCTAATATACAAATTTACTTGTAAGTTACTTGGGTAAGCTGACTTTCTTTTTTTATTTTGTGTGTATCTATGTTATAAAAAATACACTCAAGGGCCAAAACATTATGACCACCTGACAATAACGAGTTGGCCCACCTTTGGCGCGCAATACAGCTTCAACCCGCCTCGGCATGGATGCCACAAGTCCTTGGTAGATGATCGGAGACAGATTGTACGAGATGTTTAAGCAACGGTAGTGCAAATCCGAGATATTGTGAATTGGTGGTCTTTGAACTCTGAGCTGCCGTCCCATGACATCCCAAATGTGTTCTATCGGATTGAGATCCGGTGAGCCAAGACATTAACTGGAATTCAGCATCGTGTTCCTGGAACCACTCCTACACAATTTTATCCTTGTGACATGGGACGTTGTCCTGTTGGAACATTCCATTTACAGCTGGAAAAACAGAGGCCATGTAAGGGTGCAACTGGTCTGTAATGATGTTCAGATAGCCTGTAGCATTCATGGTCTGTTCTACCACAACCACGGGTCCCACAGACAAATAAGAGAACGTCCCCCAAAGCATAATACCGCCAAAACCGGCCTGTGTAGGACCTACTGTACATTGAGGGAGCAACTGTTCGCCTGGAAGACGGCGTATCCTGACACGGCCATCGGCGTGATGAATGGCAAACGTGATTCATCTGACCAGGCAACTCTCTCCCACTGATCCATGGACCAGTCATGATGTTTCCGATCCCAGCTTAGGCGCAGTTGGCGATAACGCTTGGTCAGCAAAGACACACGAGTGGGACTCGTGCTGCCTAGCCCTATATCCAACAGTATCCGCTGAACAGTGTGCTTCGATACTATTCTACTTGGCACTGCATTGTATTGGGGTTGTTAGCTGAGCTCCGGTTTCTCTTCACCATGCGAGACAGTCTCCGACGACCTTTTTCTTTGATAGCGTGTGGACGTCCAACACCATGTCGTCTACTGCTGGTTTCACCGTCATTCATCCACTTTGCATAAGTACTAACAACTGTAGATCACGAACAACCCACGAGTCTTGCAGTTTCAGAAATACTTGTTCCAAGCCTTCGAGCCATTACAATCTGCCCTCTATTAAAATCGTTTAGATCCAGCCTTTCCAATGACACACAGAAGTAAGTGAAAGAATGATTCTTCAGACTCTCCAGCAGCAATTAAATACCACTTCCACCTGATCACTGGCCTTCCACGTCATTTTTTGGGGGTAAAGACCCCAAATTCGACATAAAGTTTATTTGTTCAATTTCCGTATGTTTACAGACCTTATGCAAATCTTCTTACCTCAAATAAGTTTATAAAGATTTCTACTAAAATCAGTCCAACACTTAAAAATCTGTAAAATAAGATATAAATAAAAGTAAAACAAAAAATCTTAATATGCTCTGTGTAAAATTAAAAATTAATGAAATAGTGTGCATTAGTTCCAGATATATCAAGAAAACCTTCTAAACTTTAAAAATTTGGAGAAGCAAAAACATCTTTATGAAAATGCAACTGTTTCAAAATTTTTAAATCCATTCTAATTTATTGATTTCTTTAAGATAAATTATGTATACATCGAAATACAATGCTTTTGATAGCTTTAACATTCCATAACAATGGAAACACTTTTAAAAGCTCTAACGACAAACTCAGCTTCACTGTCCATTTGTTTTACATCCTGTATAAATTGATCTATGCTTTAGCGTTGTGCATCTTAGTAAATGCAAACACGTGACCTTTACATCAGTAATGAGATTTAAATAAATTTGATAGATAGTGCTCCTTCTCTCTGAAAGTTTCCTGTTATCGATTCTCTTTAACATTATATCGTACTATACTTAAAAGGTCAAAGCACATCAGATTCTGTAGTGGAGTACTAAGATAACACGAGACACTGATTTAAACTGATACAAGTCTTCTACCTGAAATGGCGCATAGCAGTTTCATTTGCTGTGCTACAATTTATTGAGTAAGATTCAAACTTTGCGTGCCTCTGAAATAACAAGGCGCATTGTCAATCGGGAATTCAAATCCTTTTCATAGTTTATCGAGAATTGGTCAGGAATTTAATTACATTATCGAACAGGAACGAAAGCTATTTATTCGAATGTTTCAGTCTACTTCTGTTAATTATAAATCAAGTGTCAGAGTTAATTATTCATTAAAGGTGTAACTTTTCTAAAATTCTCCAAAAAGTTTTCCTCAAATTCTTTAAGAATACAAACAGTAAAAACCATGTAAATAAATATCAGATAAATAGATAGATAGATAGATAGATATAAAGTATAATAAATTTTCTATTATTACTAATAAACAATCGTAATCTAAATACAATGTATTCGTCTTGTTAATTTTCCTTATATGCATAATGTTTTAAATTACAGCTATTAATGGTGATTAATAAAGTAAACAGTAATATAGAGACGAAAGAAGCTCTCAGTGGGATTTTTTTCATTTTAATAAACCATTATTTTAAATAAAAATAAATAATACCTAAGCATATGTAAAGGTACACCGTTAATTTGTTCATATTTCCCCTCCATCTGTGAAATTTTCTGAAAAAAATCTAAAAATTCTAGGTACCATATTTCTGAGAATTTTTACAATTAGGCGAGCTTCAGATGTTTTATAGTTTTTAATTATTGAAACAGTGTATTATTTAAAGTATATATTAAAAGTGTTTAAAGTATAAACTGAATAAAATATTACTTTAGAAAATTTATGTGTATAATTTTCTGTGCTTCTTTTGGGTGTATTGATAAAAAAAAAATTTTTTAAAAGATACGCAAAAGTTTTAATTGTATTTACGCAATGCTGAATCTTAGCTGAAAGAGG
This sequence comes from Pardosa pseudoannulata, assembly GCA_032207245.1. Classification (NCBI taxonomy): domain Eukaryota; kingdom Metazoa; phylum Arthropoda; class Arachnida; order Araneae; family Lycosidae; genus Pardosa; species Pardosa pseudoannulata. The sequence continues at coordinate 112,134,237 of CM063498.1, forward strand.
TATGACAAATTCTTGGCGACAATCACCAAATTCTAGATACCATATTTCAGAGAAGTTTTACAATTAGGGAAGTTTTAGATGTTTTATAGTTTTTAATTATTAAAACAGTGTTTTATTTCAAGTATATAATAAAAGTATTTAAATTATAAACTGAATATAATATTACATCAGAAAATTTATATTTATAATTTCTATGCTTACATTTGGGTGCATTGGTAAAAATGTTATTTAAAGATATGCAAAAGTTTTAATTGTATTTACGCAATGCTGAATCTTAGCTGAAAGAGATATGACAAATCCTTGGAGTCAATCATCAAATTCTAGACACCATTTTTCTGTGAATTCTTACAATTATACAAACTTCAGATGTTTTATAGTTTTTAATTATTAAAACAGTGTTGTATTTAAAATATATAATATAAGTATTTAAAGTATAAACTGAATATAATATTACTCCAGAAAATTTATATTTATAATTTTCTGTGCTAACGTTTGGGTATATTGATAAAAATGTTATTTAAAGAAACGCAAAAGTTTTAATTCTATTTACGCAATACTGAATCTTAGCTAAAAGAGATATGACAAATCCTTGGCTACAATCACCAAATTCTAGATTCATCTTTCTGAAAATTTTTACAATTATTCAAGCTTCAGATATTTTATAGTTTTTAATTATTAAAACAGTTTTTTATTTAGAGTATATAATAAAAGTATTTAATGTATAAACTGAATATAATATTATTCCAGAAAACTTATATTTATAATTTTCTGTACTTACGTTTGGGTGTATTGATAAAAATGTTATTTAAAGATACGCAAAAGTTGTAATTGTATTTTCGTAAATCTGAATCTTAGCTGAAAGAGGTATGACAAATCCGTGGAGTCAATCACCAAATTCTAGATACCATATTTCAGATAATTTTTACAAGTATGCAAGATTCAGATGTTTTATAGTTTTTAATTATTAAAACAGTGTTTTATTTAAAGTATATAATAAAAGTATTTAAAGTATAAAATGAATATAATATTACTCCGAAAAATTTATATTTAAAATTTTCTGGGCTTACGTTTGGGTGCATTGATAAAAATGTTATTTAAAGATACATAAAAGGTTTTATATTATTTTTGCAATGGGGAATCTTAGCTGAAAGAGACACGGCAAATCCTTGGCGACAATCACCAAATTCTAGTAACTATGTTTCGGAGAATTTTTACAATTATGCAAGCTTCAAATGTTTTATGGTTTTTAATTATTAAAACAGTCTTTTATTTAAAGTATATAATAAAAATATTTAAAGTATAAACTGAATATATATTACTTCAGAAACTTTATATGTATAATTTTCTGTGTTTATGTTTGGGTACATTGATAAAAATGTTATTTAGAGATACGCAAAAGTTTTAATTGTATTTACCTAATGCTGAATCTTAGCTGAAAGAGGTATGACAAATCCTTGGCGACAATCACCAATCTCTAGATACCATATTTCTGAGAATTTTTACAACTATGCAAGCTTTAGATGGTTGGTATTTTTAATTATTAAAACAGTGTTTCATTTAAAGTATATATTAAAAGTATTTAAAGGATAAACTGAATATAATATTACTCCGGAAAATATATATTTATATATTTATAATTTTTTGTGCTTACGTTTGGGTGTATAGATAAAAATGTTATTTAAAGATACGCAAAAGTTTTAATTGTATTTACTCAATGCTGAATCTTAGCTGAAAGAGGTATGACAAATCCTTGGCGACAATCACCAAATTCTAGATACCATATTTCAGAGAATTTTTACAATTAGGGAAGTTTTAGATGTTTTATAATTTTTAATTATTAAAACAGTGTTTTATTTCAAGTATATAATAAAAGTATTTAAAGTATAAACTGAATATAATATTACATCAGAAAATTTATATTTATAATTTTCTGTGCTTACATTTGGGTGTATTGGTAAAAATGTTATTTAAAGATATGCAAAAGTTTTAATTGTATTTACGCAATGCTGAATCTTAGCTGAAAGAGATATGACAAATCCTTGGAGTCAATCACCAAATTCTAGATACCATATTTCTGTGAATTCTTACAATTATACAAACTTCAGATGTTTTATAGTTTTTAATTATTAAAACAGTGTTTTATTTAAAATATATAAGTATTTAAAGTATAAGCTGAATATAATATTACTCCAGAAAATTTATATTTATAATTTTCTGTGCTTATGTTTGAGTGTATAGATTAAAATGTTATTTAAAGATACGCAAAAGATTTAATTGGATGTACGCAATGCTGAATCTTAGCTGAAAGACGTATGATAAATTGACAAATCCTTGGCGACAATCACCAAATTCTAGATACCATATTTCTGATAATTCTTACAATTATGCTAGCTTTAGATGTTTTATAGTTTTTAATTATTAAAACAGTGTTTTATTTAAAGTATATAATAAAAGTATTTAAAGTATAAAAATGATATAATATTACAGAAAATTATATTTATAATTTTCTGTGCTTATGTTTGAGTGTATAGATTAAAATGTTATTTAAAGATACGCAAAAGATTTAATTGGATGTACGCAATGCTGAATCTTAGCTGAAAGACGTATGATAAATTGACAAATCCTTGGCGACAATCACCAAATTCTAGATACCATATTTCTGATAATTCTTACAATTATGCTAGCTTTAGATGTTTAAATTACTATAAAGCATCTGAAGCTAGGATGATTGTAAGAATTGTTAATTATTCGTAATAATTGTTTAGTAAGAATTATTGACAATGATTGTTTTAAGTAAGAATTGTTAATTATTAAAACAACGTTTTATTTATAGTGTAAAAGAAAAGTAGTTAAAGTATAAACTAAATATAGCATTACTTAGAGCCATTTTGGAAATCCCTTCCAAAATTCACCAAGAAGTCAAATACGTAAATTTAGCTCAATATGAATCATTTTATATTAAATGATCTCAATTTTAAAAATTATAATAAAGAATTTATTTTTTTTTTTTAAATTTAATTAATTTTTTTATTTTGGGATTACTTTTTCATACAGATGTATAAGAATTAATAGATGGAATTTCCCAAAGCTATACTTCTTATATGTTCTAAATATCTAGACTTTTTCAATTATTTGTTTATCTTTTAATATTTGAATTACAGTAAAAATAAAATCTTAAAGCGCATGAGTTCCAGAAGATTATTTTCTTCATACGTAATTTCTTTCTGCAAATTTACGCAGATACTTCTATACAGTAATAAACACATATATACTGTAATAAATATTCATTTTAAACACATTTCCTTTTCTCAGAAAATAATCTGCTGAAAGCAGGCATAGTGCAGTAAAATTTTCGTGGATTTCTACAAAGGAAATAATTTATCTCAAATGGAATTATAGGGTAATAGTATTTTACGTAGAACATATATTTCGGAATAAAAGACTATTTTATCACCAAATTCTAGACACCATATTTCTTCCTTATAATCTGCATTATCAAGATGTTTTTAGTTTTTAATTATTAAAACAGTGTTTTTTAAAATATATAGTTAAGTATAAAGGGCTTTATTTCATCGATTAATTTATATTTTTTATTTTATTTTTTTTCTGCCGATGACACATAAATTTTGGAAGTTTTACTTTCCTGCTGTGAATTATATGAATTTACCCTGGGATTCTTAAACTGTGAGCCTCAAGCCTTAGCCTCCCTTCACTAATAGGCAAAACATGCATTGAACGTTCGGCCCTATTTTCTTCATTCTATATGTAACTTTTATATTAATTTTCATTATGTTTCTTTAAATACGAGGCACGTCCAGAAAGTAAGTTTCTCGATGTTTTCTCCTTTTAAAGTAAACGTAATTAGCGTAGTCATTTGAGCATGCGTAACAGATCTATAACGTATCAATCATATGCTAGCTGACATCTGTTGAAAATGAGCAGTGGTCCGAAATGGATCTAATTCCTTCTTCCGCCATGCAAAATTCTGCTTATTGACTTCTTTCCAATGTGAAACATTACGCTGACCGTTACTGTGAAACAATGCGGAAATTAAGACATGATTTCAAAAAAAGATTTAATGCTACTATTTTTAAACTTTATGACAATGTTTAAAGTTAAAATAGCAATGTTTTAAAATTTAGTATTGTTTTATCATAATACATTGATTTTATATTTTTGAATTCTCAAATAAAAATTTGTTTTCTGGTGACTTAACGGTGAAGAGCTGAAGACTTCTAAGCTAGTTCCATTCACAGGCTTCAGAGTTCTAAACAGAGGGATACAAAAGTTGATTACACATACAAAATGTCTCAATTCTTGTAGCTATTTGAAAATTACAAAAACAATGCTGAATTTGTTTAAATATGTTTATTATTCTTTTTCCTTTTCAGTAATTACTTTTCTGGATGTAAAATAATTTTGATTAGTTCATGAATATTTGACAACAATAAAAAAAAATTTGCTTTCATATTTAAATTTGATTACAGAAAAAATCTTTTAAAGAAAAAATACAAGCTTACTCTTTCTTCTACCGCAAGCGGTATGACGTCACGTTACGTCAGCTCGCGGAAATTTTGAGAGCAAACGATACTTCGGTACTCTGGGGTTACATGCGGAAAGTTACCGATAGCTACAGGTTGCGGAAACTTTCCGGCAGCAAATTTGGTAGAGAGAACTTCTCGATAGTAAGAAAACATGGCGGCTTATTTGACTTACGAATATAGCTCAGTTAAAAAAAAATACCTGTTTTGTGTGCCAAAATGTAGAAAATTCCATGCCATCTCCACGGATACCACTGATATTAAAAGTATGAACTAAAAAGTTGTTTTTAAATATATTAATGCTGAATTTAGAGCAGTATAAAAGTATGATGTAAATATTGTGTATCTTCAGTTTTGATCTTATATTTTATGTTTTTCATACTAGTAGAAATCTTGTTAACAATGCTAAGTAATAAAAAGATCGAAGCCTTTATAACTTTCGGCTTTTATTTTACATATTTTAAGCACAAAATTTACAATCTTCATGGATACCTGTGATGTTAGTCTGAACCCAAAATTTGTGTTTACATATAATAAAACTGTTTTTAAAATACTATCAAAGTATGATTTAAATATTATTTATCTTTAATTTTCATCATATTTATATCTTTTATTTTCATCATAACCATAATTTTTATATTGTGATTTTCAAATTTTAATTTCTTGCATTTTATATATTTTAATAACTGTGTTCAAAACAAAACATTGATGTTTAGATTTTTTTAGATATGATATAGTAGATGATAAATTTTGATGGAATAACTATCATTTTACAGTTTTTTCAGTACAAATATAAATCAAGTTTTTATCAATGATCTCAATGCAGTAATATTTACATCATAATATTCATCAGTTACATCATTTTTATGCATTCCATCATAATTGTAATGTATAAAATATATCTGTAAGAGAATGTAACTTGCAGAAACCCAGAAAATTCAACTGCAGGTCAATTAAGCTGCAGGTCCCGGTCTCATTAGCACTCGTGTTGCAAAAAGTAGACCGTAGCACTCCAAACCAAACCTATGGAAAGCGCCTCTATATGCTTAATAAAATTCCATACTGTATATAATAATGCTCCATAAAACTAATCATGGGTAAAAGTTTCCGTGAGACAATCTCTTCGATTTAAACTCTTGAGATTTGGATGCCACTTTTATCAATACCGTACGCATGCAAAGAAAAATGCGAATTATTTATTTGTTTATATTTACAAACATTGCTGTTGCCGAAACTGAAAATCAGAATTATAATTCTAAATTTCTGATTGGTTTAAATGGTGCAAAGTAGAAGATCCCATTAAACTCCGCCTCTAAAATAAGCCCAGCCCAAAGGCGGGATTTATTTCTCAAACTCGATAGTAAGCTAGTTAGCACCTTCGTTTATGCTCCCAGAGTACGGTTTGAGCTTAGTTTGAACTAGGTATCGTTAAAGTTTGATACGTTAGCACTTGCGGTACGAACCGCAAAAGTATCCAAGGATCCTTATATTCTTTGCAACATTCTATTTATGCTAAGCTGTATTTTCCTCTGCCAAACTATTATAGAGTTAATGCCGTTCAAATATCAAGCGAGGGTAGCTATATTAATTCTTTTTCCATGATTTGAACAAAAAATATGTATGGGGATATTCTTGAACCCCACACATTGCACACAATCAAGAATCCCATCTTCCTACCTTGTAACTGAGAAGGTTTTCTTAATGCAAATTAGTGTGGACAATAAATTACTACTGTAAAAGATTAAGCATTGTAGTAGAAATATGCTACCATGAACACATGTCACTGGTGACTCTGCGTCATTGATGTCAGAGATTTTATGCAAATTCCCTTCTCTGATTTCTGACGTCAAAGATTAGCATCACCATTCATATCGACTGTAATATTAACGATATAATTGCAAAATGAAAAAGCAACAAAAAATGGAGGTATCACCAAGTAATGGACCAAATTAACCAAGGAACCAATGGAGGAATACAAATGTTTAAACAGAGATTAACCGCGGTTAGCAGCTAAACGACTAGGTGAGACCTGCCCTTAATGTACCATGTACTTAAAAAGTTGGAATACGCCTTGATTAACTGATTCTTTAATGCACCTGCTAAATATGCTAAATGAAAAAGACATCAGCCAAGTTACAGTGGATTCAATGAATAAACCAATTTAGTGGAAAATGACGAGGAAGGAAAATGTGTAACAGAGGTTTTAATAGGATTGTAAGTGATATATAGAAAATGAGCATGCATGACACATATATATATATAAACTGTTCGATATTACCTGCACAAAATATTGAGAATGAAATATCATAATTAAATTTATACGGGAGTTAGAATTTTATGCAATCTATGTCTGAAAATCAAGTACATTGTGAGGAAAATACTCCAAACTTACAAATCCACGACTACCTTGTAATAATCTCATTTAGTGATAAATATTACTCTTAATGATATTTACAGTACTCCGAAATAATCTACTGAATGTAAATATAATACAAGGAAATTTCCAGGGATTTCAAGAAAGTAAAGTATTTTATATCAAATTATATCAAGTTTAAACAGTATTTAAGGAATATCCTTTGGAAATAAAAGAAAATTTTATGTATTTTCCTTACTTTGGATCTCAATTTCAATAATACTTTCGTACAAACAAATTTGAATTTGTTTTCTGAAGTAATTGAAGAACATATATCCAATTCAGATAAACTTTTAACTTGAGTTATAATGACACTAACTCCTAATTTTGTTTCAGTAAGTAGGTATTGTTAAAATGAATGTGTGGTGTACAACACATAATCATAGCATTGAGCTACCTATAACCCAAGTTGCCTCTAACCCAAGTTGTGTTTCATTGACCAATAATGATTACTAAAACTTTTAGGATAAAATATAATACTTATGTAATATATATATATATATATATATATATATATATATATATATATATATATAAATTTACATGTATCGTATTCCTATTTACATGTATAGTATGTCATAGTCTAATCAAGATATGCATGTGGAAAGCATAAAAGATTAAATTCTTCCTAAATATGAGGGGTGGTGACTCTAGTCGTAAAAGGCAGTAAATTCATGACTTACTCGGACCGGGACGAAATTGAGAATGGCGGCACAATCTCGATATATAATCACAAACGAAGACATATGGGGTGCCCATTCAAGGACGATAAGCGGCAGTCAGACACAGGAGCTGAGGCGGCAGTTGAGGAACCACACGTCTAGAGCTAGAAGTGGGACAGTTCGGGAGTCAGTTCAGGAACTACAAGTTGTGATTTAGAATCGAGCAGCTGGGGTGTCATATTTAGAAATCTCAATCTCCAGTTTCACACAGCCCTTTTCAACCTTTTTTCTAATCTTCAACCTCCCTTCCTTTCATTTGCTTGTCGCCCAATCGTTATTTAAATAAAATCTGATTTGCCTATGGTAATATACTTTGGGTGTAACCCTTTTGATATTTGCTTACTATGACCAATCTGGATCTTCCCACAGATGTATCCAAGGGTCCTATATTAATTTCCCAAGGAAACCTCTTCAAGATGCAGGTGGCCATAGGCCCTGACCTTTTGGCCATACGTGACCCCCATACACTGCATCTTAAAATGCCACTGATCACCTTGTAGTTTCTAGTTCATTAAAATAGGCATTCCTCGGTGAATTCAGTTATTCCTTCAGCCTTCACAAATATTCTTAAAATTCTCCACCTGCTGTGGACACATTTATGCACATATTAAAATTAAGATCTTTATTACTTAACTACACTTTTGGCTGCGATAATCTACCCTGATTAACTTTCTGCAAGTGTATTCGATGCAGGACCTGATTTTCACACACGCATATGGGACATATGCTCTGGGCACCAAACTTTAAGTGGCATGACTTTTTTAATTATATATATATAGAGAGAGATGAAATATTTTAAAAATGGTTTAAATCTTTTGACTTTAAAAGAATAATTAAATTCAAATAACACTCTTTTTTATACTTTAAGAATTTTTTAGTTTAACAAGTATTATTTAATCGGGGAAACAGAAAAACATGAAAACTACATTGTGTCTTTGTTTCAAAGGCGAAATGAGGTTTAAATACAATATTTGAATTCTCAATTGTAATTTCTTAATTGTCATTTGTACTTGATTTTTTATTCTTCACCAATTTATCTAAGCACTTTAAGGAAAGAGGGCGATAGATCGAAGGAAGTAAAAATTTATCTTTAAGCCGGTGAAATCATCTCAGTCATTAGGGGAAAATCAAAGCGTTTCTCCATTGCCTTTCTACCGTCAACTCTCCAGGCTTTTTCACTTTACATTGTGTTGGTTAGAAAGCTTCCTCTGGTGAATCATTCAGAGAAGATGGTAATTTCTATCACCCGAGGGAAGGGATACCTTTCACCATATTCCGTCTGTAAAATATAGTTGTCAAATATGCAATAGTCAAGTTAGGATAGATTAAATGAATAGACCAATTAAGTGGAAAGGGACAAGGCAGAAAATACATAAAAGAGATTATGATAGGTTTGTAAATGATGTATAGAAATTTCCAAGCCTGACATAAAGACTTAACAATCACTTCCATAAATTATTAGAAAAGGAACATTAAATTTAAGGAGATGTTGGATTTTTATATTGTCTCTGATTCAAGAATTAGTATGTTATGAAAATCTTTATGCGAACTTTTCAACTATCTTTTATATTGTAATAAACACGTAAGTTATGCAATACATTTTCATTTTGGTGTCATTTACTGATTTTGGAAAATAATCTTCTGAATGCAAATATAACACAATGAAATATCCGTCGATTTCAATGGAGCATTATGTTTTATATAAATTGTATTACTGTGAAAAGGCGCTTTAGATAGAATATTTGTTTCAGAATAAAATAGATATTTTATATTATTTTCGTTACTTTCAGATATCGAGCAGTTGTAGCTCAGTCGGCAAAGGCAACGCTCTCGTAACTGGAGGGTTGCGGGTTCGGACCCCGAGTTGGCCAAAGATCCGCCGTGTTCGTTATAGGTGACAGGAGCAGGTAAAATATGTTCGTGGTCTCAAAGTCTTCCAAGTTCTCAATCAATACCTTTGGGATGACAGGACAAGCCTATTGGTCTTCTGCTTGGTTTCTGCTTCTAAATTACGAGGACCCGCTTGAGCATAAGTTCTACTAGTTTCCCTAGCGATGATCGTTAAAACGAAAGACGATCCCCTTTGTCTTAATATGAGTAGCGTATGGTTCAATCATGCTTGGTTTAACCAAATGGAATAAGGAACAACAACAGCTTTTGGATGTCAGTTTGGTAGCATTTCTGTTAGTACGTTCACAAATTTTGAATTCGTTGACTAACGTAGTTGAGTGGGTCTGGATCTAAACCACAGGACTGTTCAGTTATATATACCGGGTGGCCATAATTAAACTGACAGAGCTCACAGTGTTCTGTAAAGCGATCTATTTGCTAGAATGACGCCACATTTTGTAGGAAGATTAAACAAAACGGGAGACGAAAGATTCCACAAAAAAACAAATTAGTTCCAAAAATCACCACTAGGGGAATATTTGGCGTTGTGTTATATAAAATAGAGTGTTAACAAATGCAAATTAATACGGAATAAAATTACCTTTTATTATGCACATTTTCTGATTTAGTTCAAGTGCAATATGGCAACACTTTTAAAAAGCGCAAAATCTACATAAATACCGATACAGTCTTGATCTGTAATATCACGTACGCTGAGCAGAAGAAGAAGTTCTTTATTCAAATTTAAAAATTCAAATTTTAAAAATTTGGAGCTGTTGCGTTTGTAAACTGTAAAGAGATCATTTACTCATAAATATAAATGCCCGGTTTTCACGTCGTATTCTTTAATTAAGTAAGAGCATATAATTCTATTACGATGGCGCACTGTGCATTAATTAAAGTCGCCAGAAAAAGCAAGAAATACAATGTTTGGATGGATTACTTTTGTGTTTCAGTAAATATCGCCAATGTTTTCTCCAAATTTACCAAGGGGAACCCAATTATTAAAGTAGTCCCTAATTTTATTTATTTACAAACTCATAATTAACAATAATTAGGAACGTAGGCTCCAGTCAAGACTGGACTATTATTTAAGAAATATGCAGTTTGAAGGTAATCAATTTTAATGGCACTTCTGTTTTAACATAAATTTATATGTCACCCGTAGCTTTCAAACCTACCCAGATGGTTGTAGATGAAATTAGACAATTATTAAATTTATGGAGGCACTGGATTTTCATATTATCTATGAACCAAAAGCTAGCATATTTTATAAACTAGTAAACTTTCGAATTCACTTTTACATAGTCTGTAAGTTATATAGTTAATATTCCTTTTGGTGCCACTTGCGTATCGTAAATAATTTGTTGAGCACAAGTATGATGCAGTGAATTTTCGATGAATTTCACAGAAGAAAAATATTTTACATCAAATTGGGTTACAGTAAAATAGTGCATCTGTTGGAAGATTTTTTTTTTTATTAAAAAAGCCATTTCATGTTATTTTCATCCCTTTTTGGATCTCAGTTTGCACACAGTTCTGTTTGTACTGTCATTCAAATGTGTTGTCGTCTCTAGATGCAAATGGGTGTATCTGGATCGAAATCAGAGGAACCTTCGGTTAGAAGTTTAATCCGGTCTACATCGTATTCTGTTTCAAATATATAATTACAACATCGATGGGATTATCTTGCTTGTTGAAATCTGCAATAGCTCAATTCCCCTTATTCTTTATTTTTATTACTACTACTGTTACACATTGAAAAATTTACTTTCCTATGTGTTTCATTCATATGAAAGGATTAACCAATTTCTTGTTCCGTGCTTAAATTATCGTTGCCAAATATGCAAAACGAAATAGATAGCAGTCGAGTTAAGGTGGAATAAATGAATAACCCAATTTAATGGAAAATGAGGAGACAGAAAATATAAATAGTAGAAGATATAATACGACCGTAAGTGGTACATAAAAATGAACTAAAGCATGACATATTTATTTATAGACTGTTCTCAATTACCCGCATAAAATATTAGGACGATATGTCCTTATTAAATTTATTACGGAATCAGATTTTTATGTAGTCTACGACTAGAAAACAAATATGCTATGAAGAATTTAGTGCAAGTTTATGAACATACTCTTCGAGTGTAATAAACACACACGTTCTGAAATAAATATTTATCTTAAATGCCTTCCTTTATCTCCAAAAATAATCTACTAAATGCAGAAGTAATGCCGTGAAGTTTCCACGAATTTCAGCGCAGCAAAATATTTTATCTCAAATTAGATTAAATTGAAACAATGTTTCATATGAAATATTTGTTACTAAATAAAAAGCTTTTTTACAATATTTTCATTACTTTAAGATCTCAATCGGATTTCATTTCTGTTAGTACCTTCACTCTAATTTAGATTCTTGTGATAACGTAACTGGGCTGATCTGAGTCTAATTTAGTGGAACTTTCAGGTAGATATATAATGTCTCATATCTTATTTTTTTAGTAAATAGTCATATTTCTTTGTTAAAATCGTAAAAAAATAGAAAAAAATAACGGATTTTATCATACAAAACAAACAGAAATGTATTAAATTTTTTATATAAAAAGTAGTATAGATCAGTATTATTAATCTTCGTTTAAAATAGGAACAATGTATACTACTATACAACAGGCATTGTGTACTTTCGTACCCTTGACTAGAGAGTTATTTCTAACAAATATCTGCCTGATCAACATAATCGATGCAATGGAACCGAGCTGATGATCTTGAACCTTGCTTTTATAAACCCCAAGAACTTTCTGGGCAAGGAACCATCTTAAAGATACCAGACTCCAAAATATAACCAAAATCGTCGCCATCTTGGTGACCTTTACCACAAATGTTAGCAGCCGAAAACATAGCCATTGTGGCTTGTATCTAGCCACTTTATCGAGTTACTATAGACACATATGACAGTCACTCCTGAACTTGGTTCACATATTTATTGTATCGTGGAAGGGAGATGTACCACATGGCACAGTCGAACTGACTGAACCTTATGGTATGTATATAAACTACGTTCATAAGAAATTGCTTGTAAAATTATTAAATTCTAAATATAAATATATTTAGTTTTAGTTCTGTTCTTTGTTATCAGTAAAAAAATAAAAAAATAATACAAATTTTGGAAATTATAAAAACAGGAGAGTCTGATAAATATGAAGCTACTGATAGGACACAGCTGAAATTAAGTAATGGATCGGGAAAGCGCTTTTGCTTACGAAGCTACAGTGGAAAGTTACTTGATGCAATGTTGGCGCCATCTGTTATCTGAAATGCTATTTATTACAATGATTAAACTATTCATCATTTTTGATGAATATTTTTGGAACCTTTTTTAATTAGCAATTAATTTAGTAACATTTCCAATTACTAGAGTAAAATATATTAAATATAATGTGATACCTAGCACAAATATATAATTATATGTATTGTTATTTGTATCCTAAAATTATAACAACAAAATTGCAAAATAAAAGTGAAATGGGAATTATAAATTTAATTTAATCACAAAGTTCAACCTGACAGAGTAAAAGAGAGTCTAAAAGTTAAAATAGGTTATTGTATAACAGAAAAAAATAATCATCCTTAGATGTAAAAGACTTTTATTTATTTAATATTTAACTTACTAAGTGAAATAATTATTTAATATTGAGTGCAGTATACCTTTGGGAGGAATGGTAACATCTAATATCATGAGCATTCTTTGATTAAAAAATGTAAGTTACGAAATGACATTTTTCCAGAAAAGTTTTTTTAAGGCTATTTACTGCTAATTGTGGAAGGCCTGATTGGAAAAAAATTAATAAAAGCAAAAATTAGGTTTAAAAGCCTAAAACAGCAAATATTAACAAATATGGTGATAAAAAATTGACAGTAAACAACAAAAAATATTAATAAAAAAAGAAAAATTAATTTAAAGTATTATCCAAAACATAAATAAAATTATTTTAAGAATTGCTCAAGACTGCTCAAGCCTATACACTATTAACTGGATAGTTTTAGTTTATATATTACTTAACAGTCGGTTCCAATACATTAAGTAATTTTGTTCTGAAATCTTATGAACGAATGTGCTGTCCCGATCCACTACTTGAAATTGATTAAAGCAAGAGTATTATTACACGTATAAAAGTCGGCAGTTTGTAAGATTTGACCAGTTAAGTTGGTGAGACTGTAGTGGGATAACAGTTAATTTGACTTTAGTGTGTGAACTAAATTATTGTTTTCACCGTTTTTTCATCTTTGTCTTCTGCTGAATAGTGGTAGACATTAAGTAACCCAAACATCTTCGAGTGCATTAAATCGTTATAGTCTATTTAATAAAAAATTTCTGCACTCCAAATTCTTGATAAGCAAAATTCAGAACTCTATGACTAATTAATGTATTGGATTCTGTTGAATAGTGGTAGACATTAAGTAACCCGAGCATCTTCGACTGCGTTAAATAGTAATAGTCTATTTAATAATAATTTTCTGCACTCCAAATTCTTGATAAGCAAAATTCAGAACTCTATGACTAATTAATGTATTGGATTCTGTTGAATAGTGGTAGACATTAAGTAACCCGAGCATCTTCGACTGCGTTAAATAGTAATAGTCTATTTAATAATAATTTTCTGCACTCCAAATTCTTGATAGGCAAAATCCAGAATTCTAGTACTAATTAATGTACAGGGTTAGCAAGAAATAAGTTTTTCTCTTTAGAGGACTCTAGAAAGTGGTCTTTTGGATCAAATTATATAAAATTTGGACTACAACTACAAGTTCAAATGATAATCTTGACATTTATTAAATAAAAGGAATAGTAAAAATTTCGCCGATAGATGACGTTACATCACAAATGATATTTATTTGCATGTATTGAAAACGTTAAACGTCATTTCCGTACAGTACAAAGCTGTTATCATTATTCTTTGCTTTAAAAGAAGGCAGATTTTGCACAAGTATTAGAATTAATTCCTCTGCACAACATGTCGACTTTGCAAGAAAAAGTTCTATTGGTAAAATGTTTACCCAAACCAGAGAGCTGCGATAGCTCAGTCGGCAAAGGCACCGATCTCATAATTGAGAGGTTACGGGTTTGGAACCCGAGACGGCCTAAGATCCGCCGTGTTCGTTATCGGTGACTAGGGTAAATACGTTCGTGGTCGCAATGTTCTCCAAGTTCTCAATTAATACCTCTGAAGGTAGCAGTCTAAGTCTATGGGTCTTCTGCTTGGACCCTGCTTCAAAATTACCAAGACCTACTTAAGCGAAGTCGTTCTTCAACTTAATGGTGCTCATTAAAACGAAAGGCCCCTTGGTCTTAATACGAGATCCTGCAGGCTCAATCATGCTTGGTTTGTCCAAGTGGCATGAGAAACAACAAACAACCCAAAACAGTAGAACTCAGTTGAAGCTGTAAAAGAATTCTGTAGTATAAAAGAATGCGAACTATTTACTCCCCTTTACACATCAAGGACCAAATTCAGGTCAAACGCGTATCTGTCGTATCTCTCCCTCCGTCCGTAAACTTGTGAAGATAAGTAAGTTTTGGCTTTTGTAGCGTTTGGTTTGAAGCGCTACGGTCTACTTTTGCAATAAGAGGCTAATGATAACCGGACCTACTGTTTAAAGCTGATTACGAACGAGTAGGAAAAGCCCATGCCTCAGTGGGATTCGAACCTACCAAAGTTCGTGGGTTCCAGTCCGAATGTGGCATGGCTGATCGCATCCGTTCGGAATCGACTTTAATCAGTAGGTCCCTGTCTTATTAGCCTCGTATTTCAAAAGTAGTTCGTAGCTGTCCAAACCAAACTGTAAGTGTATTTATCTCCTCAAGTTTGCTGAAGGAAGGTGAGATAAGGAGATAAGCGTTTGACTTAAATCTGGCCCGAAATGTCTCAAAATATACCACTGGACATGGTAGACTAAGCCTATGGATCGTCTGCTCGGTCCCTGATTCTAAATCACAAGGACCCATTTAATTAAGCCTTAGAGGTGCTCATTAAAAAAAACGAAAAGCACACTCCCTTGCCTTAATAGGAGAAGCATATGGTTTACATCGTGCTTCGTTTGTCCAAGTGACATCAGAAACAATAACATATCAAATGTGTTTATGTGTATCACAGTGCCACCTATTGACATACTTGCTTAATTTTTTTAATAAACCTCAATCGCATCATTTGATTGAAATTTTTTCTCATTTGGAAAAACAGAAAGCCTTCTAGGGCCTTTCGAAGGTGAAAACTTATTTCTTGCTAACCCTTTACTTGTTTCTCAGCAATATACTACATAAAAATCTAATACCATCATAAATTAAATAATGATATTTCCTAATATTTTATTCAGGTAACTGGCAACAGCCCTATAAATAAATATGTAGAGGCTTAGTCTTTTTCAATATATCACTATTATACCCTCCATTACATATTTCCTGCCTTTCCATTTTCCAATACATTGGGTTATTCATTTAATACATTCTATAAGACAGCTGCCATTTTCGGTTAGTATAAACAGCAACCATAATTTACGGAAAGAAACACGAGTGCGTTAATCCTTATCATTCGGATGCAGACACACAATTCACATTTTTTAACTTAAAAACCATCCGCATAATAAAAAACGAGAAGCAAAGCGATATCGTAATAATCGACGAAATGGAAAAATTTCATGACAAAATATAACTACTTAAAAACAAAATACGATGTAAGTCGCATTACATATCTAGCTAAAAGTTCCACTGAATTAGATCTGGATCCCGGCTGTTACGTCGGCAGGCGGATTCAAATTTGAGTAAGTGAAGTTATCACAGAAATTGAGATCCACAGTAATGAAAGTACATAAAATAGCTTTTTATTCCGAAACAAATATTCCGTCTAAAACACTGTTTCAACTTAATCCAATTTGAGATATAATATTTTACTGAGCTGAAATCCGTGGAAATTCACTGCTTTACTCCTGTGTTCAGTAGATTATTTTCGAAGGTAGGGAAATACTCTTGAAATGAACAAAACGTGTGTTTTTATTAAAGCCTAGAAAGAATCATATATTTGAAAAAAATGGTATTACTGATAAAGGGAATAATAAAATTTGTAGAATTTAGAATGTGCTTTGGAATTTGGAGGGGGGTGATGTGTATGAGAGGATCGTTTACTCATTAAACGAAAAAAAAATAATTGATATTCGAAGCAACATATCAGATTGATACTTTCCTATTTTTCCGATGTACTCAAATACTTTTATAACCTTTATATATATATATATATATATATATATATATATATATATATATATATATATATATAATATATATATATATATATATATATATATATATATATATATATATATATATATTATTCCGTTATATAATATTATTACAATATATTTAATTTTTATTTTTTATTATATATATTATATATAAAGTCTTCGTTTTGCCTAATATATATTTTTTAACAAAAGATGTAAGACGTTAAAATTTTAAAACGAGTGTGTATTAAAACAAGG
>CM063498.1:112156332-112181332 GCA_032207245.1 Pardosa pseudoannulata
AGAATTGCAGAACTAGAGGGCTAGTCCCAGGCAATTCTGTGCCAAAATCATCCTGTGATCCTGTGGGAAAGGGGTACTCAGCAGGATCTTTGCTCCTATGGACTTTGACCCAGTACCTGTTGAAAGAGAACATATTAGAAAAAGAAAACTCATTACATAATTAAAAATATTATACTATTAATAAAGACATAATGATGAACAGTATCATTACACTAAAAACTGGATGTAATACAAATTAAAAAACAGTTGCATAAGTTACAACGGCAATGTCTAGAGTATTTATGTGGAAAACTTGTAATATTTGTAATCCTTGGCTATTTACATATTTCAATACATAATATATTATATAATTATTATTAGATAATGTAATAATTTAGATTGGTGTACATAAATTAAACAATAAATACTATAGAGCTGCAAGGCATAACTCAACGATTAACCATGAAATGTTTGGATTTTATATTTAGGACTGTTTTAATACCTAGGTGTGCACCTCCATCTCTATTTGCAATCCGCACTCTATATATAGATAACTATAAATATGACAGCAATTTTTCCTACTGATCTACAACAAGGCAAATAAATGCTATCGACGTATTCGAACGCAGCCCTAACAATGCTATTGAAACAGTGCAAACAAGGCTTTTAAAGTTCATATTTAGAAAACAAAAATAAAAATAAATTATTCACGAAGTATAATTTCGAATTTTTACTGTTTATTACTTTTTGGTACGGAGTAAAGAAAGTGTTGAGGTTGCGAAAATTTTCGGTTTGCAACGAAATATCTGTGTAACAGAAAGTCTCTTTATAATGAGTATCTCATTATAATTAGTAAGTTTCATTATAATGCTGCAGGTCCCCGCCAGATGGCAGTACTTGAGCGGTTACTCAAAATAATTGGATATTATGAGAAATGAAACTTACTTTGGATCTTGAACAGAATGTACAAAAGATAGTTCTGATGAATTATCATTTAAAATTGAAAGAGGGACTAATATAATCAAGAAAGGGGTACTAATATAGACGCATAAGAAAATCATGTGACGTATAAGGAAGTCATGTTAATACTACATCAGATTTTTGTATAATGAGAGTCTCATTATAATTAATAAGTCTCGTTATAATACTGTGGGTCCCCGCCAGATGGCAGTACTTGAGCTGTACAGACGAAATGGATATTATGAGGAATGAAACCTACTTTGGATCTTGAAGAGAATGTACAAATAGTAATTTGATTAGTATCATACAAAATAAGAAAAGGGGGATAATATAATAGACATATAACAAGGGAGTAATCTGATGTCTACATCAGAATTTTTTATAATGAGTGTCTCATTATAATTACAGTGGACTCCGGTTAATGTGATCATTTTGGGACACCGTGATTTTGATAAGAATAAACGATATGCAAAATTAGATAAATTTATCCCCCCTTTTAATTCACACCTTATATTTATGTAAATTATATTATCGTTTAACTCATAAGAATTGTATACATAATTTAAAAAATGATCATTTGTTGACTGTCTACAGTTTTTTCTAAGAAGTTTAATGATAAATTGTTTGTAATAATGATGTTTTTAAAGTCATTGGAGCGGTGTTGTACTCCACGTTTCAACACTTTCAATGCATTTCTCATTTCAGCACTTACAGGAGGTGTCCATCAAGAGATTATTCACCCGACTCATCAGTTCCAACATTCGTCTATTTTCCTATGACAATCTGAAAGACTTCAGATTCTGTTAATGTGGAAGTTACTGGAATGTGTATCCGTATTCATTTTGTTTACTTCTTCTAGTAAGATAATCACGAGTTTTCAAAATTTTGCACAATAGAAGCTAAGAAATGTTGAGCTGACTCATTTTTGGTAACCTGTCATAACGACATAAAAATTTTTAACTTTTGTTTTAATGTTAAATAATTTCGCTTTCTGGCTTCCATAACGACAAGCTGCTTATAAACGAGCAAAATTCCGGGGACGTGTAATCTCCCCACTCTTTTGTTCACTTCCCATTTAACTAGGTGGAAGAGGAAGAATTCTCGGAAATTCAAAAAACAGCGAAGTGAAAGGAAAGAATGGGTTCCTTCTGAATACATTGTGAATATTCCTTTGCCAGTTAGTTCGGAAACTGATAATATTAACTGTTGTAATGTTTACATAAAGAGATAATTTTAACATACAAATGAATGGAGAAAATCGGGACTAAGTGATTTCGATAACAATAAGCGATTGATAACCGCGATCACATTAACCCTCCGAGTGGAACACATCTAGAAAGAAATTCTCCAAATTACGCTAATGTCAGTGGCCAAAGAAGTTCTATGATTTTTACCTTCATCCTTTGTCGACTAGAATGGAATATGGAAAACCCACCCTCGTTATTCTCCCTTTACTTACGCTTATATATAGATATATCAATAGATATTATAGATTGTTAATTTTTAATACACATAAAGCTTTTCAAGTCTGGAATATTATCCCATAAGAAATAATGGATTCTAAAAGTACAAATAAAAATATTCTTTGAGAAACTTGTTTATATTTTTTACGAAAGTCATCCAAGATATTTAAGGTGTGCAATTAGATATACATCTGTTACCTCAAACGAAATACTTCGAAATAGAGATTTATAAAGCCATGAAAAGCTATAAGCGTCTTTGGGCCTCTGTGGGTAGGGTTGCATCCCTCAAGAAATGTCAGTGAAAGAGAGGTGCAGTTCCTAAACAATAGACCTGACCCTCCTACCTCAAAACTCCATATGGGAAAACACAGGCAAAAATGTACATTATATTCATTTTTGAAGCATTTTTGGAGGTCGAAAATTGTACGTTATGAATTCATCATCGGTTTGGTGGAATTGTACATGCGAACCGCTTGGAGGGTTAAGCGGAGTCCACTCTAGTAAGTTTCATTATAAAACTGCGGGTCTACGACAGATGGTAGTACTGGAGCTGTACAGATATTATGAGCAACAGAACTTACTTTGAATCTTGAAGAGAATGTACAAATAATAGACCCGATGAAGTATCATTCAAAATGAAAAAATGAGGTACATTAAAATAGACGTACAAGAAAGTCATGTGATGTCGATATCAGAATTTTTTCAAAAAAATAATAACTTTACAATATCCTCTGTTACCTTATTGGAAAAGTTCTGGCTATTCCATTGCATGTCGTTAATTTTCCAAAATAAAAATGTTCATTCCTTTGGTTACAAATT
Organism: Pardosa pseudoannulata; assembly: GCA_032207245.1. Taxonomy (NCBI): domain Eukaryota; kingdom Metazoa; phylum Arthropoda; class Arachnida; order Araneae; family Lycosidae; genus Pardosa; species Pardosa pseudoannulata. Next base: position 112,159,554 of record CM063498.1, read on the forward strand.
AAAATAAGTTAGCAACATACTGCTCAAAACTGTTATTATATTTTTCGTTTATTTAGAAGTTCTCAAGTGGAGAAATCTATATAAAATAAAATCACTTTATCTGCGAGGAAGACAGATGTCTCCAAAAATCGGATAAGAATTATATGATATCACTTTCTGTTGCCACTCTGCAGACAGTAAAAAACAGAAAAATATTCTTCTTCCTGTATACAGGCGCATACATTTTTTATGCCCCTGAAGATTCAGCTGGGAAAGAATAGGAAATATATTTTGTAATATCCCGAGGACTGTTTCATATAAGTGTCTACCGTATAAATCTGAGTAGCATTTAAATTCAACACAGCATTCCTAAATCCTTGTTCAAAATGTAAAACTGGGGATATCATGTCTGAGAATTTCACTACAGGAAATTGATGTCTATCACGCAACGTGGCACAAAATGTAAAGATTAAAAGAATGCAATGAACATGCCCTGAAAGAAGGATTATATCTTTCTGATACGAAATGAAAAACTAATTTTTGTCTTCTGTCAGTAAAGTTTCGTAGAAGATCCTTATTAAAAGTTCTTTATGTTTTAATGTTCTTAACAGTTATGTCTTAGTGAAATGCTTAACAAAATCAAAACGCTGAATCTAATACAGCAAAAAGTATCATGTTAAAAAAAAATATTTTTTAGTGCATTAAATTACTCTAAGATCATTTTTATATTTTAAACGAAAACGATGCACTTCAAGATGTTATTACTGTCCACTAGAAGTATTATGATTGCAGTGGGAAGAACAATCAACCCTGAGAATCTGCCATGATTTTAAAGAACAAACTAAATATATAAATATCATGAAATATAAAGAAATGTTTTACATTTTTCAGAAATCTTGTTCTTTTAACGTTTATTTTATTTTATTCTTTATTTGTTTATAATGTATATTTTAAGCTAAAACTATACATTAAGAAATTATTTTTGTTTTTTATCAGTAGTATTCTATTACATTAGAAAGGAACGTTAATCCTGAGAATAGCCTCTAAATACTAACCTTAACTGTTATGTTTTGTAATTACGAAACATAATGATGTTCTAATAGAAAAATTTATTTTATAAATTTTGAATTTCGTATGATTTTAGTGACAACTTTCTTTTTTCTTTATTCGTTTGATTTATCAATATTTATTTCTTCAAGAATGTTCTATTGCAATGGTTTTAGGCTTTCAAAGCAGCAATATTTTTCTTTTTAACCTCTATAATTTATCTTACCTTAAAAGATTATCCTCGTATCATAACCTATTGCAGCAGTAACGTTTCCTCGTATTTATGCACAAAATAAAAGCGGTATAAATCATGAAAATAATAAGCATATATTTCGCTATAAGTCGTATAAATATAAAAAGAAACGAGAAAGTGTACCCTTGATAGAAAATTATTATGAAAGTATAAGTTATAAAAGCAAATATAAAAAAAGTGAAAAATAATCGCAATTTCATTAACGCGGCAATCAATCCCAATGACTCTTAACCTTTTAGAATTTAAGAAGCATTTGCCATTTTGCAAAATTTTTACGAAATAAACCAGCAAAATAAAGCTATATACCTTTTATATTAAACTTTTATACTTTTTATACTAAAAATTAAAGCTATTTCAGAATTTTACACTAGAATAAGAATATTCCCTGGAAAATCATTACACATGTATTTAACAACAATATGATTGAATTTTGGTTTACAGTAAACCATCATACGTCTGTGGCAGTACATCAGAAAGAAGCTGGACGTATCCATCGAATTGTCCTAGTGATGCAGCATAGTTCATAGTGCATGCACAAGCCTCAATGTGCTAGAACCCGATTACCGATATTCAGGGGACGCATGTAAGCATATTCTTATGTAGCAAATTGTTCGGAATGTAAGCGTAAGTACAGAAAAATATCCTTGGAATTTGGAATCACGAAAGGTGTCATATCTTGGTTTTTGCAACTTTTCCATTTGAAGGGTGACATAAGTTCATGTTTCAGCACAGATTGTCCTTGAACTTTAATATCACTAGACGATAGATATTTGGCAATAACTGTCAAATATAAATTCAGTACATACATCTCATGAAAACTGTTGTTAGCTTCACAAACTTTTTTTTTTCTTCCGAGACATACCGAGTACAGACGCTTACCTATATGTCTGCAGACCTGTTGGATGTATTCCACTCACGGCAGTACAATTCCAAAGAAAGTTAGCCTGATTAAGAAAGTTCTCGGAACACTTTCATAGTGTTACTACGCTGTTGTTCAGACTAATCAAGATTTTTAGTATAATCGAACTGACGTTGTATTCTCATATGGAAGGCATCGGAGTAAGTTGCATCCAGGAAAACGTGATTAAAAACTACCAGTACGATAGTAAAGAACTGCTCGTTTTGTTGTCATAATTCTGTTTTTCGAAGAGATCTTTTCTTCCTACTTAGAATCTAAAACGGTCAGAACTATCGTGCATCTTTCTGTTACAACACGTTTGTCTGCAAATGGGTGCACTGGGTGCTAATTTTGTCTTCATCGATAAAAATATCCATCTTCACATGGCAAATATCTTAAAAGAATAAATTGAAGAATGTGATATTACTCATTTGGAACAGTTGACTTTCTCAACTCATTTAAATTCTACCTAGCATTTATAAGCATACTTGGTCGGCGAGTTTTAGACCGTAGTTCTTCTTCTTATCGTATTCTGGAATTGCAAACAGCAATGATTAAAGAGTGGGCTGCTGTAGCTCAGTCCGCAAAGGCAATGCTCTCGTAACTGGAAAGTTACGGATTCGGAGCCCGAGCCTGTCTAAGGTCCACCGTGTTCGTTAAAAATGACTGGGAGACGTAAAATGCAATCGTATCCACAATATCCTCCAAGTTCTCAATCAATACCACTGGAGGTGGCAGATTAAGCCTATGGGTCTTCTGCTTGGTCCTTTCTTCTAAATTACGAGGACCCACTTGAGCATAAGTCGTATTTTCACCCAAGCGGTGCTCGTTAAAACGAAAGGCGCACCCCTTTGCTTTAATGCGAGTAGCGAGGACCCACTGGAGTAGGAATGGACAAACTTTTTCGGCCGTGGGCCAAAAATTGAAAGAAAATAAGTTTGGCGGGCCAAGATACATTTTTTCTTAAATTTTAAAAACAATATAAAAGTACCTAACTTTTTAAATACGTTAATGAGATGAATGAAATTGCGATTTCATTTTTAAAAGTTCCTTATACTGAGGTTCTAAGTATGATGTACTGATTTTAAGGAACGATGCTAAATGCCCATCTCTCAGTCTACTTCTGAAATAATTCTTTCTATAGTTCAAAGTTGAAAACACTTGTTCACATATAAGAAGCAAATATACCGTTGATCTTCTGGGCTTGAAATAATAAATTTGGGATATAATATTTAAGGAAAGTAGAAAAGGAGATGAATATATAATGTATAAATATATATTTTTTTTTAATTTGTCTCGGACTGGCAACTTAAAATTCTATCCCCGGACCGGATAAAATTTTCCGGCTGGCAGGAGTTGGCCCGCGTGCCACAGTTTGCCCATCCCTGCACTTGAGCATAAGTTGTATTTTCACCCAAGCTGTGCTCCTTAAAACGAAAGGCTCATCCCTTTGCCTTAAAAAGAGTAACGTATGGCTCAATCGGGATTGATTTGACCAACAGACATCAGAAACAACAACATGATTTATAAGTGAGATGTATTTTCCAATGTATCTCAATAACTGGATGTTCAGGATACCTCCAAATAATTTTAATTGGTGTTCTGACTGTGTTTCAACTAATCGCAAACACATAGCTTCATAGAAACAATTAACCTTCATCCAAACTGTATGCCCAACTTGTCTTCTCCAGTTGCAATTAGTTTGCGATTAGTATCTTATTGTTCTAGGAAGCAAGCCCCTTATTTTTATTCTTAACATTGTACACTTATCAGTTTCTATGAGCTTTTAAATTTGTTTATTAAACAAACTATGTTTACCTCGCTTTTTATGTGTCCTCTCTCTTTATTTATACCAACATGTCAGTATCCTTAATTTATCACCAAAATATGCTAAATTTTACAACACATTTAACAGATTAAATAAAGAGCAAAAGCCAAATGAGTAAAGGAATTTTCAAATAATTGTCCCATTTTTTTATAATTGTGATATTGGAAGTGGTGACTTTTATAAATGCTTACAATATTACCTAAAAAATTGCCTCACATTTCCTTTCCTATACTGGTTGGCTGTTCAAGTTTCATTACCTTTGTATTTTTAATGTTGAAATGCTCAATTTTTTAAAATAATATCTAAATTTATATTGTTTATCAGAAATATTTTTACACATGGTTTGAGAACAATAATCCTAATTTTTTCAACATCGTCTTTCTTAATAACCATTTTGACTTTTCATTAATTTTCAAATTTTTCTTAGCTCGTTGTGTTTATCAAAGAAGCACTTTTCCTAAGTTCACTGCGCTTAAGTATTAGACGAAAAGCTTGTTAGTCTTGGATTGAGCCCATTTTAATATAATGAGCGGTGAAGAAAAATGTCCGAGGTAATTTTAATAATTTTGATGTTTTTATTAACAATATATTTTAGCAGTTAATTAATTTTCTTTTTTATGTAATTCATTTCCTTTCATTCAAAACGAGAAAGAAACTTAACAGATTTACATCAGGATAAAATACATCCATATTATTCATTCAAAATCATAAAGTTATTTTATATCCTCTGTCCATACAAGCAAAATCGAGAAGGTGCTGCCATCTAGTGGAGTTTATAGGGTTCAACTAAATGTCTAGAATAGTCAGTATTTTGCATACAGTGGTAGTTATATAACAGTTATATTCTTAAAGGCTAAGAATAGAATTTTAAAAATATTCTTTTGTTTAGAAGATTGTGTCAATTTACGCTACAATACAAGACACCATATTACAGTATATTAGTAAATTGTATTAAAGAAATCTATTTTTGTACTTAGTACCGTAACTTGGGATTGGCAAATGTGGTATTTTTCACGGATGCATCAAACAAAGGGTTATCAAAAAATAGGTTTTGTTTTAAAAAAGCCGGAGTGTGCGTTTTTTGTGATCGACTATTGGTAGGGAATACTAAATTGAGTACTTCTCATCTGTGCCCTTAAGTGTCATAAAACGAACTACTTTGACTGTCTCGTTTATTTGTAGATATATGTCTTTCCTCCGGAAAAAAATGTTTCTTTTTATTTTTTATTTTTTAAAGGATGAGAAAGTGAGCTGAAACACAGTACGTGATAAAAATTTTGAACATCAGTATTCTACCTTGTATTTACGATAGCCGTTGGGTAGAAGCTGCTCCATCTGAGTTCATGAATTCGAATACCACAATTGGCATGGGTGTTCAAAGCAGACTAGAATAGCTCTGCGCATTAGGTCCCAGTTCTCTATATTCTTTAGCTCTTGTAAAGCAACAATCTATCTTCGTGATCCAGACAAGCCAAATGTACCTTCTAATCAACAAAGTATGAAGGAACTATGTTTAATCGTAAACAAAATATCAACATCGAGAGTGAGATGTAATTTAACGATTTAACTGTTCCGTTGGAGTAAAAAAAGAATAACTGTTTTTGTCATTTTTTCTGAGGTTCGTGTGTTTGGAAAATCAGGTAAAGAGTTAGATACAATAGGTAAGAATAGAAACTTTCTCTTTGAATGCTTCAAGTAGCTGGCTCCAGTAGCTGGCATGGTAATATTTGTGAGTGTAGCACACACATATGTGAGTGTAGCCATCTTTCTTTGACCATCACACGCAAAATGGAGTGAACACACTGTCCACTTGATCTTTTGCAGCATCTTTTCTTTACACTTTAGCCTAGACTAAGTTGTATTTCGATTACAGATTTGTTCACTCGTGCTCTGTGGTGTCAGGAAAGAGTTTCAACACCCAAGCTCATCCTACGTGCCCTCTCAGTTGTCTTCAACGTCATGTTTCTCCACGAAATAACAAAGAATGCAAGAAGGCTGGTGGTCATCAGCAACCTCGGAGAATTTCGGCGACTTCCTAGCGTACATGTACACGAAAGCCGTTCGGGGTGGGTTTTCCGACGAAAATGCCTTCGAGTTTGGTGCTCACAAACGCAAAACTGTCCGAAGACTCTCACTATGAAGTGGTACAAAGGCACCACGAAGAATGTTTGCTGCAGCTGTTAATCGAATTTTTTAAGAACGTGAAACGCATCTTTTCAATGGCGAAATGGCAGTGGTTTATGATTTTCAATATTACGAGTGCCAACGTATTGTTCATCAAAGTCCTCGAGAGCAGAGGATAGTAAGACATGTAGGATCGCTGTAGTGCAATTACGCAAGTACTCTAACACTGTAGTAATGATCTATATGTTTAACACTGTAGTACTTTTGTACATATTTAAGGCTATAAGCGCTTTTGCGGGAGGATACTATTTATTAAGATCTTCATTTGTGGTGGTACAAGAGAAGAAGACACTTGTGAATAACTGCTGTTTTATTATGTTACAGAACAAAATGGAAAGAGTTGCTTGTAAAGAACAGTACTCAGCCACTTACATTTTTTACTTAATCTTACATACAACATACTTTACAACGTCTAGATGGTTGTACAGCCTTTTTGAATCATACAATATAATCAGGTACTTTCCATTTGGTCAAGCTAATCGAAAAGTTCAAAAATGAGATTTTAATCATTACTTTCAAATATTTTTATTAATATTGTTCTAAATAGATATTATTAAATATCTGCTTACAAAAAGCGAGTGTCTGTTTGTGTATTTTATTTATACAGATCAATACATTTTGCCCTAGATCACCAAATATCGGACAGATATTCTTTGATATCACATTGTATTCGTCGTCTTCGTCCACTGTCGATATTTAAATCTCATGTAACCATGATGTCACATCTTATGGTATTGACACGGATATTAACTTTGCCAATCGAAGTCGGATGGTAGTATATAAATTTTATTGTTGCATTTTACCGAGTGAAAATAAAAATAGACTAGTTATTTCGTAACTTCATCATCCTTTATTTTCATACGAAAAGGCATATAAGACTTTTAATTTAGCTCTCTCCCCCACCCCCTCATTTCCTGCTACTGTCTTTGACTCAACCCCGTTCTATCATCCCGCCTTATCTCTCTGTTTCTTCATTATTCGTCGCCCTGTTAGTCGAGGACGAACACGTCGTCAAATGCCCTCATGTATTCAGTTAGGGCAACACTGGGTATATCTCTAGAGTCTAGTCGTAGGACATGGCCAGTAAAATGCCACCTCCTTTATTTGATATCTTGATCAATGCTTTTTAAGTTAGTTCTCTGTAGAAGCTCTTTATTCGGTATTGTATAAGGCCAAAAAAATTTCGTGATTATCTTTAACTGCTTGCCTGATTATCCCAAGTTATCTTGGGTTAGTATATATACTACAGTTAATTATTATTCCGAGAAAACTCGGGTGAGTCAGAATTTGTTTGTACGATTTTGTTTTATCATGATTTTACTAGACCTGGAGGAAATGAAAGAAAATATTCAGCTTTGATAGGTATTTTGCCAAGATTTGTTGGTTTCTCGGTCTTTTTGACGGAACTGATCAAGCGTTTTCCAGTAATTAGAAAATTAATTTCAGAAAATCATCGTGACGAGTTTTCTGCTACACCAGGAAGACCTAGTATTAGTCCCTTTCCACTCAGGTTAACCTCAAGGCAGTTTCCAGATGTTATTGCTACTACTGGAAAAAATTCAAAGCCAATGAGACAGTGTACTCTGTGCTCCTGTGAAACAGATTTCAGAGGCAAGCCAATAAGAAATGAAACCAGATACCTGTGTTCAGAATGTCAGGTATCACTTTCTGCTGTCCCTGGTTTCAAAAACTATCATACAAATACTAATATCTAACTTTTCCATTTGCTCGAGATAACTCGGGATAATAAACCAACATTAAAACTAAAGGCTGTTACATATGTAAAAAAATTAAAAATTCAACTTAAAACCTACATATTTTGTATTGTTTCATTTCCTTGTATTTAATAATAAAAAAAATGGGATGAATTTTTGCAATTTTTTTCATAAAACTTTGTAAAGGAATCGATTAGATACTTATTGAAAGGAAATTAGTTTCCTAGCTTGTACTACAGTTAACTTTCAGGTTTCAGATCCATATAAAAGTACTGATTTAACTAACGATTTAAATAGGTTTACTTTTACCCTTTACTTTTTATTGCCATATTTCAAATTTTACTAAATTTGGAATTAATTTTCCCTTTTTTTCTTAATTTAGTAACTTAGCAACCAGTAATTTATCCACACATAAAAATTGTGTACAACATTTTTTGATTTTTTTTTGTATTAAGATATAAATAAACAAATAATACTATATAAAAGAGTAGTATAGTGAAAATTGTAACAAACCAACTGATTAAATAGAAGTTTAGTGGGAACGCCAAGATCTTTGCAATTATCCTCAAATTTTGCTACCTTAATTCTAGTAAAACTTTTTCATCGTAAAATGGATTGTGTTGTACTGTTAGTATTGTTTTATAAATAGCATCACTGAAATAGAAGGTGACGATAATATAAGAAATGGATAATTTTATCTGTTATAAGAGATCACAGATAATTCGTCAAATATTGTCGAGTACAGGACAATTATTTTTAACTGACGCTATTCAGATCCACTTGCAATTAGATCTAAAATCAAAAAGGATCATAAACTTAGTAAGGAGACTAATGGTGGCATAAAATGTAAGATTCAAAGAACACAAATTAGTTTTAAAAAATTCTAACTTCTCTTGTAATTATTAGTCTCCGTACCAAGTTTGGTGGCTTTCCGGTTGTTAGATCTATCTACAGGTTGATCTGAATAGTGTTAGTTTAAAAAAAATTATTTTGTATTGTTTCATTGATGATCAAAGTGTTACCTCGCACTATAGAATAATGTAGTACATGTCGAATATATATATGGAATAAAACACAACTAAAACATTTTAACAACTATTGTTTTTATTTTGCTATTTTCGTTGGTTGGCAGTCACATTCTTTACATATTAAATACTATTTTACATATTTGAAATAGGACATGGAATAGGTATATTTGTAGAAAGTTATTGAGTGATTTATTCCATGGTAGGCTTTTATTGGACTGCAGACTTGAGTTTTATAGGCTTTGGAACTGTAGGCAGTTATTGCACTTCAGAATGCTATTGGATGGATTATAGGATGGGAGGCTATTGCTGAACTTGAGTTTCTTTCATAGGCTTTGGAACTGTAGGCGGTTATTGCACTTCACACTGCTATTGAAAGGATTATTGGATGGTAGGCTATTGCTGGACTGCAGACTTGAGTTTTATAGGCTATGGATCTGTAGGCAGTTATTGCACTTCAGACTTCTATTGAATGGATTATTGGATGGTAGGCTATTGATGGATTGCAGAGTTGAGTTACATAGGCTATGGAACTGTAGGCAGTTATTGCCTTTCAGACTGCTGTTGAATGGATTATTGGATAGTAGGCTGTTACTGGACTGCAGACTTCAGTTTCATAGGCTATGGAACTGTAGGCAGTTATTACACTTCAGACTGCTATTGAATGGATTATTGGATGGTAGGCTATTGCTGGACTGAATACTTCAGTTTCTTTCATAGGTTATGGAAATGTAGGCAGTTATTGCATTTCAGACTGCTATTGAATGAATTATTGGATGGTAGCCTATTGCTAGACGGCAGACTTGAGTTTTATAGGCTATGGAACTGTAGGCAGTTATTGCACTTCAGAATGCTATTCAATGGATTATTGGATGGCATGCTATTCCTGGACTGCAGACTTGAGTTTTATAGGCTATGGATCTGTAATCAGTTACTGCACTTCAGACATCTATTGAATGGTTTATTGTATGGTATGCTATTGCTGGACTGAAGACTTGAGTTTCATAGGCTATGGAACTGTAGGCAGTTATTTTACTTCAGACTACTATTGAATGGATTATTGAATAGTAGGCTGTTAGTGGACTGCAGAATTCAGTTTCATAGGCTATGGAACTGTAGTCAATTATTGCGCTTCAGACTGCTATTGAATGGATTATTGGATGGTAGGCTATTGCTGGACTGAAGACTTGAGTTTCATAGGCTATGGAAATTTTGGCAGTTATTGCACTTCAGACTGCTATTGAATGGATTATTAGATGGTAGGCTATTGCTGGACTAAAGACTTGAGTTTCATAAGCTATGGAGCTTTATGCAGTTTTTACACTTCAGACTGCTATTGAATGGATTATTTGATGGTAGGCTATTACTGGACTGAATACTTGAGTTTCTTTCATGGGCAATGGAACTGTAGGCAGTTATTGCACATCAGACTGCTATTAAATGGATTATTGGATGGTAGGCTATTGCTGAACTGAAGACTTGAGTTTCATAGGCTATGGAAATTTAGGCAGTTATTGCACTTCAGACTGCTATTGAATGGATTATTGGATGGTAGGCTATTGATGGACCGCAGACTTGAGTTTTATATTCTATGGTACTGTAGGCAGTTATTGCACTTCAGACTGCTATTGAATGGATTATTGGATGGTAGGCTATTGCTGGACTAAAGACTTCAGTTTCATAGGCTATGGAGCTTTATGCAGTTATTGCACTTCAGACTGCTATTGAATGGATTATTGGATGGTAGGCTATTGCTGGACTGCAGACTTGAGTTTTATAGGCTATGGAACTGTAGGCAGTTATTGCACTTCAGACTGCTATTGAATGGATTATTGGATGGTAGGCTATTGCTGGACTGCAGACTTGAGTTTTATAGGCTATGGAACTTTAGGTAGTTATTGCTCTTCAGACTGCTATTGAATGGATTATTGGATGGTAGACTATTGTTGGACTGAAGACTAGAATTTCTTTCATAGGGTATGGAACTGTAGGCAGTTATTGCACTTCATACTGCTACTGAATGGATGATTGGATGGTAGGCTATTGATGGACTGCAGACTTCAGTTTTATAGTCTATGGAACTGTAGGCAGTTATTGCACTTCAGACTGCTATTGAATGGATTATTGGATTTTAGGATGTTACTGGGCTGCAGACTTGAGTTGCAATGGAACTATAGGTAGGTCTTGTACTTCAGACTGCTATTGATTTTATTATTGGATTAGACTTGAGCTGTATGGGCTATGGAACTGTAGTCAGTCATTGCACTTCAGGATGATATTGAATAGATTACTGAATGGTAGTGTGTTACTGGACTGCAGACTTGAGTTGTATGGAACATAGAACTGTAGACTATTATTGAATTTCAGACTCCTATTGGATGGATTTCTGGCTGGTAGATTATTACTTGATTTCAAACTGCTATTGAATGAGTTATTGCGCATTACACGTTACAGAACTTCAGATTGCTGTTGAATTATATGCTGTTATAGGACTGGAAGCATTTACTGGCCGAGAACGATGGATCTTTTTATCGTTTCTTCTGCAAATAGAAAAAAATAATGTTAACAAGTTTGAAATCTTGTAATTTGACAAATAAAAGAATAAACGAATAAATTTCTTATTTATTTTAATACTTAATTCGTTAATAAAAGCGAAATCGCACTTACCTTTCTAAAGCAGACGCAAGATGTTAATAATTTTCGGATATTCTGGAAGCGTTTTCTTTTCTATAAGAGAAAAATATATGTATGTAATGATACTTTAACCTAAAACTAACCAAAGTAATTATAATTGTATTTTTTTTTTAAATCGGGTGATTCTATCCTTAAATTTCGATATTTGGTGAAACTCTTTATCATCTTCTGTTCTTTCTGGAAAATTAACGATTTCACATACACCAAAATTAGTTTTTCTTTCTTATGTTGCTTCTTCCCGATTCACTTCGTGACTAACCATTATAGCCCTAATTGGCTGGCTCGTACACCTATAGGTCATCATGTACGTGTTTTTCAGTCTAGAACCGCTTTAAAACTGATGCTAAGTAAAACTCACATTTTTTTTTTCAAAATTCCGTCTATTTTCATCAACTAAATTACTAACATCTACACGACTACACCCAATCCGATATGACTCCCCCATTTTACATTTGTGTTAGGTTAAAATACCTGGGACATATATATATATATATATATATATATATATATATATATATATATATATGTGTGTGTGTGTGTGTATATACATGTATATATATACATATATATATGTATATACATATATATATATATATATATATTGACGCTTTTTGAAAACTTTACACAAAAATAAAATCTTGATTGATTTCCTTGAATATATAAAGGCATATAGGGTTGTTGAGGAGTACCAGAGACTAGTTTTTCAGAGAGAAAAAAGTGTATTTAGTGACATTGACACATTTTTTTGTTGCAATCGTTTCTTCTTTGGGATAATGTAGGCATTTATCAATAATCTAAGACAGACCTTACAATCTGTAAGAATTTTATTTATTTAAATGTTGTTGACTGAATTGTGTAAAAGAATTTTTGATTTAAGTGTTTTGTGAATCCCAAATTATAATTAATGTCACTCAATGGTGCTTCTGTTTTGCTAAGGTCTTGTAATTGAAACAGAATGTCATTTACTAGAGAATCCCATAATTTGAGATTTGTCACTTATTTTTGCACTACTTGTAGTCATAAATTGATATTTTCCAATTATTTTTTTAGAAATATGAATGAGTACTAGCAATTGGTGTCTATTAAATTTTCAAGTCATTTGCTAGAGATGATATTACAATCATTGGTTTTCAATATGATATTGTAAAGGTTTCTAACACACATTATAATTACTAATTTCAATTGTATGTCTCCTTATTTTTATTGCATTTTTTATTGTTTTTGCCTTAAATTAATTATTAGTGTTGGTTTTTGGTGTAATTAACTATCAATCCCTAGATCTGGGAGTGCCATATATTGGCATGCTAAGTGAAATTTACAAGTTAATATTGAAAAATTAGGTTTAATTTTTTAATAAAATATCTTTTGAAATATATCTTCGGGAAATATCTGATTGTACATCCCGGTTTACATTCTCCAACGTTAAAATATTAACCATCTTTTACAAAAGCAGTGAAAGTACAAAAGTCAAGTAAGGTAATAACGTCCTTTGTGAATTGTGGGAAGTTTTTATAAACTCTTCGAATTTAAAGAGAGTTCAAATATTAAGTTCCGTTACCAATTAATATTGAAATATTATGTTTAAATTTTTGTTAAAAATAGCTATTGAAATATATGTGTTTTTACAAAAGCAGTGAAAGTACAAAAGTCAAGTAAGGTAATAACGTCCTTTGTGAATTGTGGGAAGTTTTTATAAACTCTTCGAATTTAAAGAGAATTCAAATATTAAGTTCCGTTACCAATTAATATTGAGATATTATGTTTAAATTTTTGTTAAAAATAGCTATTGAAATATATCTGCTTGCAATGTCTGACTATACATCCAGGTGTACACTATCCAACGTTAAAACATTAATCAAAACATAACTTTTACAAAAGCAGTGGAAATACAAGTCAAGTAACTTAATAACGTCCTTTGTGAATTGTGGGGTTTTTTTATAAACTCTTCGAATTAAAAGTGGGGACGATGATTAAGTTCTGTTACCAATTAGTATTGAAAGAACATGTTTAACTTTTCAATAAAAATATTTATTGAAATATTTTTGCATCTAATGTCTGATGTATACATCCAGGTATACCCTCTCCAACGTTAAAATATTAACCAATACATAACTTTTACAAAAGAAGGAAAAATACAAGTCAGGTAACGTAATAACGTGCTTTATGAATTGTGGGGGGTTTTATAAATTCTTCGAATTAAAAGCGGGGAAAATAATTAAGCTCCGTATTAGATGAAAATTTTAACTTATTATACACATATAAATTTATATCACACTTACTGGGATCTTAATTAAATCCAGAACATTGTCATTTTCGGGAGTTGCCGTCACAATCGGCTCTTGGTCACAATCGGGAGTTTGGACACAAATCGAGAGTTTTTCTTCAGACGTATCACTGCAAGTAAGAGGATAATTTGCTTTATTCTATGAAAAATTTTTTACACATGTAGAGAATGAAATATATTTATCGGCAAATGAAATGGAAAATATTAAAATTAAGAAAATTCATTCGTGTGTAAAAGTAGTTATATATATATACATACATATACGTATGTGCACATTTTTTAGCAGTCCCATTGAAATGGTATTACTTCAGCAGTAACTAAATTGCTGTATGTGTAGTTTCCAGCTAACTTAAATTAGTTTTCGGCTAACTTAAATGATATCAAGTTTCCCTCTTTGCTCCCCAAAATTGCTGAATAATCTTTACTCTTATATAAACAAACTACCGTGATTCTCCTCGTTTTGCAGCCGACATTGAAACATGGGTATATTCTTGAGCATTCGATACAGAACTATTCCCCTGTGATGACGATCGCTTAGACTGATGTTTTTCATCCGCAATAAATATAAAGTTCCTCAACGCTGGACTTCTGTCTCTAATGAAGTCATGACTGCAAACTAATTAGGAGTTTGGTTTTTTTACTAAATAATAGAGGTGATTTTCCCATGTAATCGGTGAGAAATGTTTTTCTTGGTTATATATATATATATATATATATATATATATATATATATATATATATATATATATATATATATATATATATATATATATATATATATAACACCGGCGAAAACCAGTATGTATATATACATATATACACATACACATGCCACATACATACAATTTCTTTTATATTTTAATTGCATGATGAGTCATCCATTGTCAATCCAGATTTCGTTTAACACTTTCACGATGTTTTCTGAACATAGATGATCAAGTACAGCCATGTGGCAAAAATCAGCAACGTCGATATCCGTTACATTGAGATTACTAGATCATTTATGTATTTTGTTGTAAACCGAAGTTTTTCACGATTATAATATTTTATTTACAAGTTACCATGATGTGACAAATTAATGGAAGTTTATAACTAATCTCTACAAATAATAAATTTTTGTTTTAATTTTAAAAAAGGATTTAATAAACATTGTTAAACAGCATAAAAAAATTATTCAACTGCAGGTTAATACACGGTTATCTTTCTGCTTTAGTAGTTGTAGACTAGTAACGTTCACGCACATTATGTGTATATTTTTCTTTATATAGAGTGTGGGTTTGAAACAAAAGGGATAATCAAATATCAAAACTAGATGTTATAGCATTCCTATTACAAAATTTCTAAATTTTACGGCTGTTTTACAGTTATTTTTGGCAGCAATGATATTATTTATATGGAAGTTTTCCAATTTATAGAAGGCTGATTGCAATCCAAAATAAAGATGTACAACTAAATGTTTCAATAGTCCTAAATACGATTCGGCTAGTACGAGATGTGTTTGCGGTGGCCCGGGTTTGCCCGACCACTACGTATTTGACTGCTCCCTCACTAGGGATTGGCATTTCAAGCGCCCTGGCCAGGCCTGGAAGGTATCTCGACTGATCAGCTAAATTGTAACAAAACCCTCTCATCCAAACTAAGCAAACTGTCCGGTTGGCTATAGGGAAATTCAGAGAATCTGCAGACCGTCGTAACAAGGCTGATTCTGAATATATAACTTTCACTATACCTCACTATTGTATTTATTATCTTGTAATTTGTATTATTAATTATTTTTTAATTTTAATTTTATTATTATTACTTTTTTTGTACTTCCAGTGTTATTTTGTGTGTTTTATATTTGTACGTGTTGCTTTGTAATATTTTTACAGTATTTATACTACATTGTATATTATGAGCTGCTGTGGATTGTACACCCAGGGACATCCAAAACATCTTAAACCCTTGTTTTGGAGTAGATGCTCCTCGATGGCACAGCCAATAGTCCTAAATACAATACTGTATAACAATGTATCTACTTCAAAGACAAGCCGCATATTTTTACCTGATAAAGTGCTTGTATATTTATATGTTAGTTGTATTGCAATGTTCTATCTATCTTTTGGGCTGAGCATACGTTCCCTGATAATATATTAACTTTCTTTTTGAATTATAAAGTCAGTATGGGATTTTTCTTTGGCTGCCATGCCATGCGGGTAACTATAACCTCCTCAAAGGTAGTCGCAGTCATTGGCATATTTAGTCCTAAATTTCAACATTTTATAAAAACATTTCACTACGAATCAAGTCAGAAATAATCAAAATGAATATTTAAAGTTTCAAAATTTCGAAAGTTCCCTTGTAAGTACATATAGCCGTTACATTGTAACATGTCAAAATTGATTCAGTCATGGTCAAAACGCGTATTTCGTCTGAAATCAAAGCACTGAAATTTTTCGAAATGCAATGTTTCCTTTACACTCGCATAAGGGAGTAAAATTTAAATACAAAGAGACAAAACTCACGTGATGTTAGAACAACTTGGTTTTCTTTCTGAATCACAAGGAACTTTAGTTCTTAATTTTGCCAAGATTTTTTCTTCGTCATAAAAATCAAATGCTCCTGCAATGTCACCACAGGCAAACATTTCTTCATTTCTTAGTTTGCAACTGAAATAGACATTTTTAAGATATTAGTCAAAAATATTTGAAAAAATATTAACTTTTCTCCAATGATAAAAGTATAGAAATTCTCCTTTGCCAAGGGAAATATAGGGTTGTGGGTTTTTTCACTCAATTTTGCTACAGTTAATCACGTTATCAGTATGTTAATCATTTAATATTCATTGTAAGTATATTTTGTTTCACTTTATTGCTTAGAAATTTCTTGATAAACCAATAAGGGTAACAATAAGGGAACAGGGGTAGTTAACGAAGTACCTGAAATAATGAATATCTGGCGGTTGTTAATTAACCCTTTCACTAGAGGAAACAATGAAAATAATTTTCAGTTTTTAACATAAGAACAAAAATAAATCTTAAAAATAATTATTTTGCATTGTCTCCATAGCGGAGCCCTCGAGTTTGAAGACAAATTTTAAATGACTTCGCTCCGGAACCCTCGAGTGCAAAGGGTTAAAAAGAACTAGTGTGGTAAAATTATAAAGGTTAAGTTTGGCGACTCTACGTTGTTTCCTATTTTTCAAGCAGCACTACAAAAGAAACACTGTCAGCGAATTCGTAAGTATGAAAAAATTTACCATCTATATGTGGTACAATGCTTTCATCTGAAAGATGTCAGTTAAACCAATATTAAAGAGGTGTTAGTTTCTACTCTAGGAAAATCTGCTGCTCCTTTTACGGCAGTAAATTATTGAGTGGCATAGATTAAACTAAGCTGTACGATCTGTAAAGACAAAAACCACAGTGGTTGGCCAACTGAAAAAAACCAAGCAAGAAAAGCCACTGATAGTGTATGAGTTAGCAAACATTGTCAGCTGCATGTCGCATATTGACTAAATTTTTGGACATAGAGTGCAAGATGAGTTCCAGAATTACTTAAAATTGAAACAAAAATAGTTTTGTGAAGATGCTTCAATCGTTAGATTGGCGATGTTTCATCGCCATAAAACAGATTTTTGCCCCGATTTATAACAATTCATGAAACGTAGATGCGTCCATCCATGGTTTACATTTTACACCTGAGTAGTAGAAAGAGTCAAAACAATGGAAGAATCGACTTCCAAAAAGGGCGACGATTGGAGAATTTACCACGTGCAGGCAAAGTCATGCTGTCATATTTTTCAGATGATGCACATAAGATACACTCATAGACAAAACAAAAACAACAAATGCAAATTGGACACTAATTGATATGCATAAAGGTTTCGACGGAAAATGCAAAATTGTACAGTTTGGCGGCTAATGAATAAATATGTGCCGCTTCAGGGCATCATATCTACGTAACTGGGAGGATATTTTGTTGAAAACCGCTGTTAATACCATCACTTATAGATCTGCTTTCCTCTCAAAGTGTTTAATAAAATACACTCATCTGCATAAATTAAGGATAATGAAATTCAGGCAATGAAAGAGACAAAAGCAAAACAAATTTGACTTATTTGTAAAGTCTATTTATTAAACAAAAGGTAAAGAGCAAAAATGATGCTATATGTTTGACATAATTAATAAAAATTGCGATTTTTACTCCCTGGAGTAAATTTCAAAAAAGAACCTATTTACAGAAAACAGTATAACATGGTTAGTATGAAGGTTAATACGCAGTATGTCTCCCGGACGATGCAATACAAGCGTTACAAAGCCTACGCATGCTGAGTATCAGATTATCAATCTGATCTTGGGGAAAATTACACCACTCATCAAGCAATGCCCTCCGAAGTTCCGATAGACAGTTGGGAGGGGGTTGACGGGCTGCAATTCGTCGGCCAAGCATGTCCCACACATGCTCTATTGGATTCAAGTCCGGTGAGTATGCTGGCCAATCCATACGGGTGATATCCTCCGATTGAAGGCATTCGTCTACAATGTTTGCAGAGTAAGTTCGGGCGTTGTTATCCATATACAGAACTTCAGGACCCATGGCGCCCCGAAACAAACGTACATGTTGTTCCAGAATGACATCCCGATAGATGTGGCCTGTCATCGTTACACTCTGAACATGCAGGTCAGTTCTGGAACCAAGAATAATTCCTCCCCAAACGAGCCATCCTGCACCACCGTAACGGTGTCGTTCAATGGTGTTCTCTTGGTGGTAACAGGTACCTGGCGCTCTCCATATGAAAGTCCGGCGAGAATCAGAATGTAAACTGAACCTGGACTCTTTTCTTTTGGCAGTAACTGCCAAATACCGGTCATCATTCAGCGTAGTAACTCGGGGGCGACCTGTGCTGTAACATCTACTCACATTACCATCATGTTTGAATCGTTGCCAAAGCCTGGAGATGACACTCTGGGCGATTCCAAGTTCCTCGGATACTTCCAGCTGGGTACGTCCACATTCCAGTCGTCCGATAATTCTACCACGTAAAAAATCATCCAAATGCTTCCTTTGTGCCATAACTATGCGGTTATTGCACTGAAAGGCTTTTAAAGCGCTTGTGAACAATTTTACTTCTTTGCTAC
Organism: Pardosa pseudoannulata; assembly: GCA_032207245.1. Taxonomy (NCBI): domain Eukaryota; kingdom Metazoa; phylum Arthropoda; class Arachnida; order Araneae; family Lycosidae; genus Pardosa; species Pardosa pseudoannulata. The sequence goes on from CM063498.1 coordinate 112,178,581, forward strand.
CATTCCTTATATACCCCTTTCATACACTCTCGTCATTGTGACGTACTATCCGCGCCATCTGGTGGTTTCCTGCAAATTGCATATTCTTCTTCAAGATGTGTGTGATAATTCTACAGGTGAAATTTTTATTTTAGAGCTCAATTTCTGTGTGATTCTGAATTATCCTTAATTTATGGACATGAGTGTACAATTAACCCCGTTTATTTATTTGAGATGGTTAAAGGATGCTCTTTGCTAATTTCCTATTAAAGTTGACTCTGTAATTTAATAGTTTTTCTAAAATAGTGTTTAGTTTTATTTTTAACATCGTTTTAAATATTAAAATTAATTCAACCATTTACATTTTTTCTGCATATGGTGAGGGTTCTATGCAGCTTTCCCTCTGAGCATGTTTTCTCGGTAGACTTCTATTTTTGATAAGCTTGTTTCCATTCATAATTACGGCTCTTAATGTCTATCGCTTTGTATATTTCTCGTCAAACTTGCATCAGTTTGTGTCAGTCCCACGTAATGTATTTCCCAACCCCAAAAGTAATGAAGCTTTAATTTTTCTTTTTTTTTTCAGGTCAGAACTTTAAGTAATCTACTCTTTTCACTCAGATAATCAGGCCGACACCTAAATTATTTGCTTTTGTTATGTTTGTTTAAATAATTCAAATTTGTTTTGCCAGAATTCTTAAATGGTATTTAGATGTTTATATTTTAAGGATTAATAAAAATTATGTATGTATATAAATATATATATATATATATATATATATATATATATATATATATATATATAACATGGTATGAGGGATTAAGGCATGGAAGACACATATCAGTTCTTGTATAAAAACTTCTTTATCGTAATCCTTTTGTCCATGGCTATGCCATTTACATATAATTTGTTCACATTTTAGTACGACAACCATGTAGGATGTTACCAGCCCAAGATCCCTCTCGGAAGTGTCTTTTTTGACTTTGCTACCGAAACAAATTCCTATTGTCTACTTCCACATCAGCTTCTTTACTCTGCATAGTTCGGCTCGAGGATGTGATTTTCTCCTATTACGTTATCGTTAATGAGTTCCAACTATTTTTAATTATAACTCGTTTAATTCTTAACCCCCATTTTTAAACCTGTTTTGTAATTACATATATATTTGTATATATATATATATATATATATATATATATATATATATATGTGTGTGTGTGTGTGTGTGTGTATATGTATACATATATATATATAAATACACATATATATATGCATATATATATATACATATATACATATACACACACATATATATATATATATATATATATATATATATATATATATATATATATACATATATGTCAAGTTTCAAAATGAAGGTTAAGAATTAAGCGAGTTATAATTAAAAGTAGTTAGAGATCATTAACGAAAACATAATAGAAAAAAGACACACCCTCGAGTGGAAATCTACAGAGTAAAAAAGCTGACACGGAATAGACATAGGAATTTTGCTTAGGTAGCAACGCCAAAAGAGTCAGTTCTGAGTGGGAACTTGGGCTGATAACATTATCCAAGCTTGTCGGGGCAAATTATGAGAACAAAAGATATCTAAATAGCATAGCTATGGACAGAAGAATTATAATAAAGTTTTTATATATGAAATCTAATGTGTCTTCCATGCCTTAACCACTCGTCCATGTCATATATATATATATATATATATATATATATATATATATATATATATATATATATATATATATATATATATATATATATATATATACATATATATATATATATATATATATATATATATATATATATATGTATATATATATATATATATATGTATGTATGTATGTATATATATATATATATATATATATATATATATATATATATATATATATATATATATATATATATATATATAATTACAAAACAGGTATTTTTCACAGTTAGGGAAGAATAAGGCCTCAGTATTAATTCAAAATCTCGAGATCAAATATTACTGAAGAATTCCCCAATTTCGTTATAAAGAGGAATATAAGAGAAAGTAATTTATTATAAAAGAAAACGATAAATAAACATAAGCATCAACTTACTCAATATCTGAACTGCTGAGCATTTGTTCCTCAGCGAGTGGCCAAGCAGTATCAGGAGGGCAGAGAGCGCTGTCAAGAAATTTAAAAGAAAGAGATATTTAGACAGCTATAGATAAATGTCTTTTAATAATATTTCTTCTTACAAAACATTAGACATTTCAACCGAACAGCATTTTAGTGACAGAAATGAATTGAATAATGACTAAATATTACACAGATCGAGAGCGAAAGCATGAAACTTGTCAAACAAAATAATATTGTGGGTACTTAGATAAATAGACAAATATTTTATATAAAGTATTAAACAAGCTAAAAGATTAATGTGTTTTCCACATATATTGTTAAATAAAAAATCTTGTTATCAAACAGTCTACTAAGAGTTAATTAAACATGCTTACCATTCATCTTGTCGACCGAAAACATTATAGGGAATTTTCTTTATAAAATACTCTGTGAACAAATCATTAAATATATCTATCCGACACAAACATATGTATGTATATATATATATATATCTTTATATAAAAATTCTTCTGTCCGTGTGTTTGTAATAGAATTCCTAAACGGCTGGATTGTTTTTTGATGAAATTTTGTGTATGTAATTAAGTTGGTTCTAGAATGGTTTAGATTCAAAATTTGATCCGACAGAAAATGTATTTAT
>CM063498.1:112188832-112241332 GCA_032207245.1 Pardosa pseudoannulata
AACATAAAAATAAATTCAAATCTATACACAATTTGAACTTGGTGTGTATATATATGTTTCTATATTGTACATTGTTTTTAGTTTTGGAATGCTTCAATATTAGTACAAGTAATATACATTTATTTAAATATCAATATATTTTTTTAATTTTTTTAATTTTCAATTTCTTATGTTTTATGAATTTATTCATTTAATAACCTTTAATGCTTCTAGAATTTTACATGTAGAGATTTTAAAAAATATTTATCTTTGAATTTAATATAAAAATTTAGGTTCAAATAAATATATCTCAAACATTATCTTTTTTCACCACTTAAAAGAGGGCTGGATTCTTTCAGCAGGAGTCCCGATGTGAAGACAGCAAAGCTCACTGGGTTCTGAAAAGGAGACATTTCAAAGGTTTCCAGCTACTGAAAAGCAGTATCTGTCGGCAAATGCAGCGATTTCATAACTGAAAGGTACGGGTTCAGTGCTATGATCCACCGTGTTAGTCAAAGATGACTGGGGCACTTAAAATATGTTCCTGGTCACAAGGTTTGCTAAGTTCAAGGACCCAGAGGGGTTATGTTATTCGAGTCCCTAGCATACCTTAAGCTACACATGCCCCTTCGAGTGGTGCTAAATGGATAACAGCTTCGCAGCCTTGTATTGGCATAAAAGCGTATAGTGCCTATATCGCCAGCTGCGTTAGGGAAAAAAAGTTTTCCAGCTACTGGAATTAAAACTCACTTAAAGACTTAAATGTGGTTAGAACGCAATAAACCAAAACCACGGTTGGAGTCGTCTGCGATGTATTTTATGGCAGAAAAGTTACTTTACTTTAATTGATAACCCCTCCCCATAATGATTGCTGCATACATATATATAAACTCCTAAACTCCTCGTCCGAACGATGGCCGAATGGTTAGGGTGCTGGCCTTCGGAACCGGAGTTCGTGGGTTCGAATACCACTATGGCATGGATGTTTGTAGCCTTTGGGAATCGGCTTTAAGCAATAAGTCCCGGTCTCATTAGCCCTCGTGTTGAAAATAGTAGACCGTAGCGCTCCAAACCAAACCAAACCAAACCAAACCTAAACTCATCGCCGCTAAAAGCCAGCGTGGAGCTATGACCTATGGTACCAATCTCCGTTTTCGATACCTAGGACCGTGGGATGTGAAGCTCATGTCCCGGTTAGATGATCAACCTTACGCAGAATCCCCAGTGTTTAGTTCCCAAGTATGCTTCATCCTCATTTCATCAACCCACTGAAGGGATGAAACGCTGAGTCAACCTTGCCCAGCCCGAGGATCGAGTCTCGGACCTGTGTCTTAGGAGCGCGGAGTGCTGCCCCAACGCCCTTAGGCTTTATTATATATGTAAGAGTTCCTTCACAATTTTGAGTAAGGAACTGAAGAAATAAAATCCCTCCCTCCATGTAAATTTTTTCTCTACGTACCTCACTGACTGGATCCTCCAACCGAAGAACATCCGATCCGATCTCTATACGAACTATGCGCAGTCATTTATAGATGATGGGATTATGTAGTCAGGTGACTGTGAGAAACCTTATTTCTGCATAATATGCCAGAATTATTTTGCAGTGGTGTCTAGATAAAACCAAATTAATCAAAGACCAAAATAAACTAAAGATAGACCAAATTAAACAAAAGACGACTATTTATAGATGTTATGTGATCAGATGAATCACGCAATATCTTGTTTTTCTCTAATGCAAGACGTCGATTTTGACGAAGAACCCATTTTTAATTTTTTGTACTGTGCAAGAGTCACATAGGGGGTATCATGGTGCGGATATAATTATCTGGTACTGGAGCGATTCCCTGGTGTTCGTTCTGGATAAACATAAAGCCATGCAATACCTTGAACCAATTTCAGATCCAGTGCATCTCACAATGTTGCATTTTTGCTCCGCAGGTGACGGACACTTTATAGACCATAATCCATAAATACATCGCATCAGAATCGCTAGAGAATGGTTCGCTGAACATGGGTCAGACTTCCAACAGCTTTCCTGGCCGCCTCCTAGCCTGGATTTTTAGTGATTCTAAATTCAGTTTCTTTGAATACTTTGATTGGGTATACGCTTCTTTATTAAGAAAGCATTTAAAATCAGATCTAATTAAAAGAAAACAAAGTTATTGATTTATAAATGTAATCAGACTTATACGTACATACTCATCGGAAACTTGGACATTGACACAAAAAGATTAACATACTTTTGGTGTCTTTGACTGCCAGATACTAAGAGCTATTTTTGGATAAATACAAGTTGGTAGCATTTGACATAAGATGGTCAAATTTACCATGCCTACAAGGAACCCAACATCGTCAAACACATAAAAATCCAAAAAGTTCAACAGGCTGGCCACATTATTAGAATGAACATGCAGCGTTCAACACAGAAATTCTTTACCAAGTTCACTGGAGCAAGAACTAGAAGCCAAGCCAAACTTAGATGGTTTGACTGCCTAGAAGGGACTTCGCCAATGAGAGTGAAGAAGTGGAAAACCATGACCAAAAAGAGAGAGGCCTGGAAGAAACTTGTTGAGACTGCTAAGGCCCACCCTGAGCTGTTGTGCCTATGAAGGAAGGAAGGATGAATTTCTTAATATAAAGGTGCTTGAGTAGACCAAAATGGAAACAGATCTGGACCAACAAAATTTAGATCCTCATCATCATCATCATCATTGGAACTACAGCCCTTAAAGAACCCTGAGCTCCTTTTAAATATGTAGGACATTTTATTTTCTTTAAGACATTTTAGATCCTCGTGAGTACGGATAATTTAGACCCACATAAGTTCATATAAAATGTGGAAAGTTTCATATATCATCAAGTTTTGAAAAACTTCAAGGAAATAAATTTATTTGAAGTTTTAGAAGGAATATATATAAATTTATAAATATAGTTGAAGGGAGAGAAGCCCCCCGCAGGAATTTTTCTTGCTGCATCCCCGACTGACAAGAACTTCCAAGAGGGATCCTTGTCCTACAATAGTTTTCAAATTAGATCCGCAAGGAAAAGATCAGCTAGAACTATAGAATATATATCTAAATTTAGCAACTGCATTGAGTAATTCTTCGTGCCTGCCTGTAACGTTCTTTTAGCAAACTGAAACTGATAAAAAAAATCATAGCTACGATCGTCGTTGGAACTGAAATGGCTGGAAAATCCATCCATAAGGTGAATTGAAAAAGAAATTGCCATTATCTTCAACTAGATTAAAATCCGCTTTTTATTCGTGGACACTAAATCTAGAAAAGTATTGTTATAAATTTCTTTTATTTTTATGTAATACATCGGTATAAAATTGTTAGGTTTTTATTTTATGAGATGTGAGTTCATTTCGAATGTACACAATAGAGACAACAACTTATTTATATATTTTCCTACTCTATTTTGATGGTAAGGGCACAAACCAGTTTCCTGTCACAGGTGCTAAAGGACGTGTTCAGGCCCTCTTCATACTAGAAGATGTTCTATGAACATGGCCCATTAAAACCCAGCTGTGTTTGTTAAACTCAGTTAAAAAATAGTATGTTGAATTTATGTTTACTTTGAACAATATTTCTTTTTCAGTGAAAGTATATGGCAATCTAAACAACACTCTCTATTTTCAAGTATCTTCTATCATTTAAAATTTTGTCTTTTGAATCGACATTTTATAACTTTGCGAACTTAGTACTAGAATTTACTTTTTTAGATGATGTAGCAAATAAAATCATAGCAAATAACTGTACCTTCATTTGACAATACGTTTACATAAGATAGCAAATCTTTCCTCATATCCTATGAAATTTAAAATTACAGCTCATCATGAGTGAGGATAGGTTGTAATATTCAAAGTTGTTTATATTTCATAGTTTTTCTCTCTTCAGAGTCAAAAGCAACTTAGGTTGAAGATATTTATCAATATATATTCTGCAGAAAAGACTCGAGCATTAATGGGTTAAATGCCCTTCAGTTAGAAAACGTAAGAAACGCTAACAAAGAGAAAATCCTGAACAAGAATTTAAAATAGGAAGAAATAAATCGTCTGCAGAAGTTAAAAAAAGAAAAAAGACGAAAGCGAAAGTAAAATAAAAAAATAATGGAAGTGAAATGACTAAGTTATCAGATTAAAGACAAAGCGAAAGAATTGGGTCAAAATAAAATTGTTAATCTCGCCTGAAAGGGCACAAAGAAGTGACAGAAAATTCTCTTTTTATTGCCCGGAGACAATTAATTTGTGGGGTTGCATTTGCCGAAAGTTCAGTCTTAAAAAATGTATAAAATTTGTTGCATAAACGACTTTCAATTTTTATACAATGATATTCTTAACAACTTTTAAATATTTTTTAGTGAACTGCAGTTAGGAATATTTTAACGGTTGTAATCATATCTGTAAGTAAAGGGAATAGAATTTAGGATCGATCCCTCTATGCAATCGAAGCATGTTATAATATTGACAAAACTTTAGCCAGGTAATAAAAAGCTATCAACACTCCTACGGAAAATTTTTTTCTGGTTTGTATTTTACTGAGGAGCTTCTCTATGAGTTCATTGCCTATTCTATTAACCTGCCTCAACTACGTATCTCCTATTTCTACTCTTCTTGTGAGAGATGCATTATTAAACCATATCTTTTCTATAAATGTTATTAACAGGTCCAGAACACAATTCCTAATACACCTGAACGTGGACCTCTGCAGAAATTATACCAGGAGATTGAGACAAAGAATATTTAAGTGTATTTTAAGTATTTTCCAAGTAGTAATGCAATACTGAATTAAGTGAAATAGTTAATATTACAGAAAAAATTTTTCTTGCCTTCTCTCCAAAAATTTTCTTCTGAATTTTTTTAACATATATTTATGAGAGATGTTAAATGTTACTAATATATCAAGAACAATCCCAACTAAATTGGAAGATTGGAAAGCTGTATACAAAAAGTATTTTACCACATTTGGAAGATAGACCAGGCTGATGTCAAGAAGGAGGAAATAGGCATCTTCTGTAAATATAGAATTAACTTTTTCTTTAAATTATGTGCCCCAGCTACTTATGCGCATTTCAATAGATACAGCTTTTCTAAAAAAAAAAACAAGATAAGTATAACGGGTATTATAGGGAAGAGGTCTGATAAGAGTAGTACCTCTCTATGCCGTACTCAACTATAAAACAAAACGTCTGGTTGTATGAGTCATGTATCTGCTTTGCTTTCTCTCGTTAACATCGTTTGTTGTTGATTGTAATCAACTTCCCTTCGTTTGTGATATGTTGGTCGCCACTGCCTTATGAGGTATGCTAATAAATAGCGCGAAACATAAAATTATGAAATCAATTTCCTATCACTGGCAGGAGGGCAAACATGGATTAGGCATTAATCTACTCAGATTTTTTAAATCTCTAGAGTAATGGTTATGAATCTATGACCCAAAGTCAGACACTGATATTCTCTTCTTTTATATACCCTTGAATCAATTGTGGAAATATCATAACCTGTGGGTCAGACAATGATATACACAGCTCTAGAAACCTCTACAGCACTGTCGGTGAACCTATGACCCATTGGTCATAAATTGACCCACTCAGCTATTTAAAGGCCGAAAGCAACTATTACGAAGTAATGACTCACTGATCAGACACCACCTTTTATAATAAATTCCTAGAAGAGAAACTATGACTCACGTTTCAGACAGTGACCCACACAATTTTTGAAAATATCTTGAGCAATGGCGTGAACAGCGAAATAGTACTGACCCACCCATATTCTGTGAAATCTTAGTGTAGAGGTAACGACCCTATGACCCTCGGGTGAGAAATTGACTCAATCAGATATTATAAATCCATTGAGTCAAGAGATTTGAAAAAGCTGAGTGTCTGTCCCTCAGGTTATAGGATTGCCACCATTGCTCTAGAGGTTTTCAAAAGCTGTGTTTCAAAAGTGTCTCATCCGTAGATCATAGTTCATCTACATTTTTCTCAAAGTTCACAAAAGCAGTTTCAATTTTACTTAATTATAAGTTTTTGGACCATCGATGTTAGATTCGTCACGCTCTAAAGAATCCCAATATCTGAGTGAGTTAATATCTAACCTGTAGGCAAAGGTTCATTATCATTGCTCTAGGGGTCTACAGGTTGGGAGGGGGTACTATTACTAAGCTGTTACTTTGTTTTTATTTTCGTCTTGTTTGGCGCAGTTTGTCCTTTCAGGAATTAACGCCACTAAATTCCAACCAACCAACCATTACTAAACATGATGTGATGACAACTCATTGATATTTCCCAAAAGTTGCTGTTTATAAAATCCAGTTTTATGCCTTTTTTAGTTATACTGTTTGCACATAAACACAAATAAGGCAACATCCCTTACGTTTGGCAGAATTTAATTTCATTAAGCAGAAATTCCTGCCTAATGGAATACGATTTATAATTATTGCCCGAATAATTTCTTATCTACATTTTTGCATTACGGTTGGTAGTTAGATCCTAACAGAGCAAAAATCTTCTTATTCATGCAATAAAACTCAAAATATAGTTCTCCAAAAACATTTGCACAGGAGTTTCAGAAGCATTTGCATCCAGTCACGTATAAATATACTTAAATTCAGATTGAGAAAGGTTGCTTTTCCTACATTTAGAAAACCTGTGTTCAGTGTGATGTAAGTATTTCTTCCGTGAAAATAAAGCCAAAATATACTTTAAGATAACAGAAAATGCAAGGGAAAACCTTCTGGTGCAGACGATCATTACTTAGATGCAGGGAAATGAAACAATTTACTGGTATTTTTTCGTCCATTGAGACGTGTAAAAAGACATCGAAATAACACATTTGCATCATAAGAAGGAATAAAAAAGTAATGCTCTTAACACAAATTCCCCGTAAGAAGGCCATAATATGAAACACTGAGGGTATATATAAATGTTCTGAAAATAAGAATAGAAAAAGAACACATATACGCTAATGAAGTAAATGGGTAAAGCTATATATATATATATATATATATATATATAATATATATATATATATATATATATATATATATATATATATAATATTATATATATATATAATATGTATTAATTATATATACATATATTAGTATAATTTTTCTGAACGCATAATATTTGTGGATAAAAATTTGCTTTCGAATCAACAGTTATTTATAATTTAGTATAAGTATTACATTATTTTTAATAAGTATTTGTATTTAACTTTGTATGAATTCTATTAGTATTGTTATACATTTGTGATACGTATTTATATAATTAATATAGTTTGAAAACATGGTGTAAAAGGATGATTTTTTTTTAATTAAACTGTGTTTTGTGACAAAAAAGGGCCAGTTATGGGAATATCATGTAGTATGTTATTTTTCTTTTTTTGTGTGAAAAGCACTTGTACTTTCGATGTGTAATTTGCAAAATAGAATGATTTCAATACTGTTATGAATATAAAGATATTAAGTGAGTTTAGTGTACAGTTCATATTTTTAAAAACTCAAATATACATAGCATCAGTTCATTAATGTATTTGTAAATGAGTACATATGGTTTACATTTTTAAAAACTAAAATACATACACTCAGATTCAGTTCATTAATTCATAAAATGAATATATATACCTTACACATTTGAAATTGTAGTCTTATTTGAGTTTGTTACAATTGTATTCAGAAATGAGTAAATACACACATATATATATATATATATATATATATATATATATATATATATATATATATATATATATATATATATATATATATGTCTATATGTCTTATTTCAAGTTTACTTACTTGTATTCGAGTCCCACTTCGTACTCAAAATTGAGATACATGTATTTCCGAAATTTGTCTCCAAAATTTAGTACAAGAATTTCTCATATTTAAGACTGAAGTATTGGGAGGTATTATAAGATCTCAATGTACTCAAAAATAAGTACATTTTGCTTATTTCTAAGAGTCTAGTAAGTAGATGTAAGTGAAAGGTTCAGAAATTCTACGCCGCACCAAAATGTTTAATTCAAATGGATGTTTGGATAGTCGTTGCTCGTGGTTAACGGTTAATCACTTTTTAAGACTAAACCATCAAAGTAACTAATTTGTTAAATTTAAAATATCATAATTCAAACTTTCAATCATAGCGTCTGCTTCATTTTCATTTTACATTTCATACCAAAGTGGTATTTACAGATAGCCAGGCATGCATACAAGAGAGCAAAAGTCCGACGATAGAGTCTAGTATAGACTGTAAAAATGATGATGTGGCAAAAACGGAGCTACCTCTTGTCTTATTAAAGTTTCTAGAACAGTTCACCAAAACGCAAAAACGGCTGCTAATGAATTGGCAGCCCACACACTAAATTTCAATTGATTTTTAAGTAGAATTTTCAAATATTATGCTCTTAACTAAAAGAACAGTGAAAATAGTAGTACTGCCTATCGGCATTAATTCAAATCCCTCTCTAAATACGCTCGTCACTAATATTGTAATGGCGCAACACACTCGTCCATACGGGTATTAAAGTATTGGTATCCAGACGAAACAGTCACCCCCTTCACAAATATAATGAGTAAGTGGTGACGGACAAAAAATAATGTGAAGGAAAAAACTTACTCAACACTGTTTACTATTCCAGACTTTCTGAAGCGCAAATTTGTATATAACCGGGATTCAAAGGTGTTCCAGCCTTCTGCCATATTGCTGACCGGCAAATTCCTCGAAGGATGGACTGAGGCGAATTGACGCAGGGTCTGACCATTCAGATGACATAGATCTGAAACCTAAAAAGAGCCCTGGTAAATCATCCGTAGAGGAAGCTTTAAAAACCACCTCTGCAATCTAGTTTTAAAAAAGACATAGGAAAAGGAGAGAGGAGTTTTCCTTGAAGCGAAGGTAAAAGGTCGAGTTTGATGGCGAGAGAAAAGAGATAGCGTTTGTTTCATCCTCGACTTTGAGGTTTTGAGTTTCTAGGAGTATTCCTGATGATTCCTAGTGTGTTTCTTCAGAGCATTTTAGGTATAGCACCAGTTTCCTTAGCTCTCGTTTGTTTCCGTCTGAATGTCGTCAAAGATGTGGCCTGAAATGCTTAATTTGTACATAATTCATTGTAAATACAGTGTATAGTACCATTAAAGAATTTTTTGTTAAAAAATTTGTATTTTTTTAGTGACTGTAATTTTGACGCTTAAGGAAACACTATTGAACAAACTGTAAAACACTGTAAAAAACTGTGTGTCAGGAAACACTAGTGAATAAACTGTGTAAAATATTAATATTTTTTAGTGACTGTAATTTTGGCACGTAAAGAGATACTATTGAACAAACTGTGAAACACTGAAAAAAACTGTGTGTCAGGAAGCTCTAGTGAAAAAACTGTGTAAAAAAACTATATTCTTTTAGTTACTGTAATTTTGACACGTAAGGAAACACTATTGAACAAACTGTGATACACTGTAAAAAAACTGTGTGTCAGAAAACACTAGAGAAGAAACTTTAAAAAAAAATTATATTTTTAGTGACTGTAATTTTGACATGTAAAAAAACACTGTTGAACAAACTGTGAAACACTGTAAAAACCTGTGTTTCAGGAAACACTAATGAACAAACTGTGTAAAAAAAATATTTTTTTAGTGACTGTAATTTTGACACGTAAGGAAAGACTATTGGACAAACTGTGTAAAAAATTATATTTTTAGTTACTGTAATTTTCACACGTAAAGAAACACTATTGAACAAACTGTGAAACACTGTAAAAAAACTGTATGTAGGGAAACACTAGTGAACAAATTGTAAAATCTCTGAGTAAGGAAACACTATTTAAACACATTATTGGAACAAACTGTGAAACTTTTAAAGAAATTGGACGAGTAGTTTTTTAGTCTATATAACATACACATAGACACATTGTCTTTTATTTAAATAAGTAATGATAAGTGTTTAGTTTTCAGTGGTAAATTCTGGTCAACAGAATTTAAGATAGGCTATCAACGAAACAATCTAACAACTTTTATAACTAAACATGATATATATACTTTGATCTATCAAAATTTTTCTTGATATGCAGTAACGTAACTATAGTCTTCTGTAAAAAATAAAGCTACTCTAAATTCACCTTTTAAAAAATCACTTATTTATTTAGCTATTAAAAATTCACTTTTCATAAAACTACAAATTAAAGAAATTTAGTAAAGAACTCTCTTTCAAATATTTTTCAAAGTGACTTTTCCTACGAACATCTTGAGAATCACATTTCAAACTCAGTGATGTCTGAAAATTAAATTTTTCCTCTCAAGTTAAAATCACTCTTTTTCAATTCCGTATTTGATGTAGTTCAGCTCTCTGGTGAATCCTTTGAGTTACACTTGCAAGAAGGTTTTAAATGGAGAAAAAACACTTTAGCTTGTAATAATTCTGCCTTTTTACAAACGTAAATTGCCTTGGTTATTTGTATTAGTGTATTTTACTATAGTAAAAACAGTTTCCCATAGTAAGATTTCACTGACAAAATTTGGTTTATCTATATTAGATTTCCTTTCTAAATCCTGTAATTTGCATTTACCGTAACCAAGTCTTTGATAGAAATAAATTCAGTTTAAGAAAAAATGAAATTTTTTCGAAAAAAAAAAGTTTTTTGGTTATTTTGAATAATGTGTTAAATTATTAAAAAAATCTTTGTATATGATTCAACAGACTACCATATTTTCACTTCCATATATCTACACTAAATTAATAAACATCTAGTCTCTTCTTTACACAAAAATTATTAAACACAAAAGAAGAAACTATCCTTCCATTAAAATATCTCTCATGATTCTAATTACTATGAATCATTTAAGTTATTAATATAATCATTTAATTTATAAATCATTTAATTCATTAAAAGCCTTTTTTAAAGAATTGAGTTAAACCTAGAGTGATTTTCAAACATTTAATCTTGGTTTGAACATCGATGAAACACCATTATCATTTTATCTTTCATTTAACCTTTAATATTTCGATGTCCAAATGACCATCTGGAGAGTAAACTTTTAATATCGCTAAATGATAGTGCTGCAAAAGAACCAAAGTACGATGTTACATCGTATGCGGTAGTAGTACATTCGTGATCTTTGCAATAATGTCGTTGTAATACGCAAAGTCGTCGGCTCTCTTTACTTTTCCCGCCGCCAGTTTTTGCACTCTCAAAAAGGTAGAGCTGAACAAAATCCACCGTCTATTATATTTAGTGTATAGACTGGATGTACTGAGCAAGCAGATGGTTCGTCGTTGGCTTTGGGGTTTTTCCAAAGGTAAACAAAATCTCCATTTCCCATTGATGATAGCCTTTTATCCTACGACCCTGATCTTACTCTCAGCTACTACTATCTGCCCTCGCACTTGAAGAAATCCCTGATCTGTCACTGCAGTAATACCTGCAGATAATTGAGATACGTTGGCTCCATTCCCAGGTGATAGACTATAAAAGTGTATCCCTTAATATGACATATGTTACAATTCTGGTGGTTATTATTCTGAGACGTAGCTGAAATACTGATGTATCTTTCGCAATAAATCTGTTCAAGTCATAATGCTTTGTTTGTTTAGGCCATTCGTAAACTTACAGTCTGGATGAACTAGATCAGTAAAATAGGCAAGTAAAACATCATTTGCTTATTACAAATAATGGCTAAGTTACAAATAATGGTAAATCAGTTTTCAGTTGTATGTTCTACCAAACGGCAATTAGTTAATAACAGTTTAAAATTAGATGATGTTTAATATTTAGATTCTTCAATACAAATGGTTTTCTTTATTAGAATGCGTGTTGAAATTTTTATAACTAAACATAATAAACATTTTTAACGTACCGTAAATTTATATAAATATATATAAAAAAAAAGTATATTCTCCTCGTGGTAAAAAGCTACCCATTCTCTTTAAGTATTAAAAATTCACTTTTCGTAAATCTACAAACTCAAGAAATTTAGTAAAGAACGTTCCTTCAAACATTTTTCAAAGCGACTTTTTCTGGGAGCATCTTGAAAATCACATTTCGAATTCAGTGATGTCTGAAAATTAAACTTTTCATCTCAAGTTAAATTCCCTTTTTTCAATTCCCTGTTTGATACAGTTCGGCTCTCTGGTGAATCCTAAAAGTTACATTTACTGTAATAAAGTCTGGGTTAGAAAAAAATGTAGTTTAGTGGGAATAATTCTTCCATTTTAGAACAGTCAACAGTAATAATAACTTCAGCTACAAACATTTTCCGTACTGAATTAACATTTTGTTTCTTTTCAACTTTAAAAAACTATTTAGTTTAGTCATTTCAAGTGGCATGCTTTTTAAAATAACAAAAGCTATACACCAAACGAAAAAATTAAATTCACTTGCGCGCAGGATAACTTTTGAAATATACATATGAGAAACTAAATTTTTGTATGATTTGAGGACAAATATTTTTTTTTTCATTTTGTTAACCTAAAACTTTAGATAAGGTATATAAATAATAATTTTAAATTAAAAAAAAAAAAACTTAAAAATTGTTACAAAATGGAAATGTGGAAAAATATATTTTATAATCCTATAAAATATATCGTTTGTATAATATAATGCTATTAAAAAAATGATTGCATCATAACCAGTGTTGCAAGTTCGAGGCGATCGAAAATTCGCCATGTTCATTAATGGCGGTTGGGGCACGTAAAATAGGTTTGTGGTCACAATGCCCCCCAAGTTCCCAAACGATACCTCTGGAAGTGAGAAGGCTCCCTACTATAAATAATCTCAAGATTTTCTCACAAAAAATCTTAATATCTTAAATTATTTGGTCCACATCTTAAGAATATAAAATGAAGAAAATCTTAAAAAGAAAATCTGTAGAAAATCTGAAGATTATATAATCTGAAAATTTTCTTGAGAATGTAGGCTTATGTGGGCCAAATAACTTAAGATATTCTACAGAATGATAAAAATTTGAAATAATGGGAAAATATTGCTTTAAATTAATTTTTTTCTTAGCAGAGGTCTTTAAAATTGCTTTTTTTTCCTTTTTCTCCCTCGCTTATAATTATTATCATATTTTTATAATAGTATTGATACTAAAGCCATTTGATTTGATGACCCCTAAGCCACCTAGGGGTCATCTGCTTGATCCCTAGTACTAAATTACGAGGACCCACTTTGTGTTTGTCCTATCTTGGAGAGTAATGTAGGCCGCCTACATGGTGCCATAATAAAATATCCCACAATTATCTGCCGCTTGATAGTGGTAAATATGCTATAAGAAGTAAGTGTTCCTGCACTGGAAATAATAATACTAACAATAGCTTCTGTTTGATGTAAAAAATTAACTTCTAATTTACAAATTTCAAAAGTTATCCTGCAAGTAATTGAATTTATATTTTTTTCATTTGGTAAATATATTTTGCACAATTTAAAAAAAAAGGTATTGCTTCATATAAAAAAGTAAATTATTCTTATAAAGTCATTATTAAGGATCAAGGTAAAATTATATTCTAAACAGAGTAGAACATTTTATTTTATACTGAATCAAAAATAGACTGTCATAATACAAACTTACAGATTAATAGCCTGTCCTCATAGCCTAAAACAAGTTCCAAATTTGGAGTTTTGCTTTAAATAAAAATGGAACAGTGTTACCTTATTTATTTCTCAAATTTTTGATATTTTAATTAAATGCAAGAAGCAAATAGACCTATGAATCAAATATTTATGTCGCATTCATCAATAGCGATAAATATCAAATAAATATCTGGGCTTAACTTCGGTCCATTAATCTGTTTAGAATAAAACCTCTCAATGTTTATTGCTACGAATTTTATGTTTTTATAAACCATCTAATATAACAGAGCAACTTCCAAACTTTAAGCTTTGTTTTAGATAATTCATTACATGCGAATATAATATGCACAGTATTAATCTGTAATACTATGCATATTATGTGTATTAATAGGAAAGCTTTTATTATAACTATCTTTTTTATTCGTTATAAAATAAAAAATTCTGCCCCATTTAGAATAGAATTTTTCCTACATCGTTAAAAAAATACCATTAACACCAAAGATTAGTAAATCAGTTACAATAAATGTAATCTCTTCAGTCATAGAAAACATTTATCTAGTAATAGTTCTGCGTTTTTAAAAACAAATTCCCTCAGTTAAATTTAATATATTAACTATACTAAAAAGTCAATATTAATAAGTTTCACCAACAGAACTTTCTCTACATTAAAAACTAACATTCTTTATCTCATTCACACAGAAATGTCAGGAATTTAAACTGAAATATAAAAACTGCACATTGATCTAATTTTTTTTCCTTTTCCGCCCTCGCATATAATTATATTTCTTTTAATAGTATTGATACCAAATCCATTTGATTTGATGACCCCCTAGGCATGTCTGAGCATCCTAATTACTCTAAATCATTCAGTTTGAATTTTATACATCTCAAATTAAACCCACAGCACCTTCAAAATTCTATGTTTGACCTGCAGCAATCTTTTATAATGCTTTACACATACTGTTACAAATTATTTTTGCACTAAGGACACAAAGTTACCAATGTCATTTATATTCTATATAATTCTCCATGCTTTCCTGAAGTAATTGTTGAAAATTATTATTAAAAAAATAGGCTCAAAAACTCATCAAATTAAAAAAAAAATTTAATAGTAAAGATAGTTGCATAACATAACATACATAATAAAATTAATATAATTATAACAAAGCAGATCATACAGATATTTAAAAGTGAAAGCGAGTTTTTAAGGACTTTCAAATTTTCTAACAGTTTATTTGAGAAATACTATGATTGACAAAAACTTTAATTACCCTTCTAAATTATAAACTATTAAAGTTACTTAATTTTGGAAATCCTCATAAAATATCTCCTACCAGTAGAATCTTAAATTAACCAATTCAGTCCAACACTGAAGCACTATCCGAATTAGTAAACAATGATCCATTTCTAAAAAATTTAAATTAAACCACAACTATCAATGCTTGCACACTGCAAACTCATTTTCTAAATCATTTTGTTAAGCTACATAAAATCTACATTTGAGACACAGACCATCAACTGACACTTGAAAAAGCTTTAAAAGAATTGATCTGACCTTTTTAGAAAATTCTTTCAAAATATCTTCTACAGTAAAATGCTCTAAAAATGCAAATTAAAAATATCTTGATATATATATAAAAGAAACTTTCATTTTGTAATGGATCATGCAATATAAATTTTTGACAATTCTACTTACACAGCTTTTACATTTATTAATTTATTTCAATTGGACAGACATTGAAAAATTATTTTGTTCAAAACTTAAGGACCCATCATAAGTTATTAAGGACCCTTTTTTAAGGAGCTCCTACAATAAAGGAGTTCCTTAAAGTGTATGAACACTGCATAAAATGTTTTAAGTATTATGTATGAAAAACATTACCAAACAAAAAGATTGCTTATCTATTCAAATACTTTCAAACAATTGTCAAAATATATATAGTTTGTACTGTATCATCGTAGAATGTGATGAACAGTTGGGGGGGAGGCTAATTGGTAACACCAAAGATAGAATATTTAATCGAAGTTACACTAAAAAAAATACAGTAATACACATACAAAACAGGAGCTATCACATGGAGATGCATGGCCATGTAAAACAGCCTATTGTCACTCAGTAAACTTCGTATTTTTCATTCTACGGTGTAAATCTCTTTTTAAATGTTACTTGATATATAAATGCATACATTTCTTCTTAATTTTCTTGCCTTTTTTCTTTCCAGTGTACATATGTGAATGTGTGTGTGTGTATATATATATATATATATATATATATATATCTTGGGCATAATTTCAAATGGTTTGCACAGTTTCAGTTTGATTTCCTAAGACCAGATACTAAGTGTTTCTATCCAGATAAATCTTACGCTGTTGACAAATCTCTCAGATGTTAAAGCTGAAACCTGCATAACTCAACCTGAACTGTTTTAGTTCTCTCAGTGGTATAAAGAGACTTCTTTTATGGGTAAGATTTAGGCAGTACCAATCCCAGACCATCAACTGACCATGGGCAAATTAAGTTCGCCACCATTTTTTCCCAGACCTTCTGCTTTGTTGAACGTTGGTTGATAATCATTTTGCCATCCTCAAAATTGGGCTGCCTACATGCTGTGCATCATCTTGCCCCTTCTAATATCAGCCCTGGGCTTAGGAAAAAGTGCCACACAGATAGTGGTGTGTAGCACATTTGTCATTTTCTGAAGTATAATAGGATTATAATAAAAGCATATTATACTATAATTTGACAAAAATATAATAGAAGTGTCAAAGTAGGAAGTGCTCAAGGCTAGTGCTATATTTTCCTTTTTTAAAAAATAGAAAAATAAATTTAAATTATTTGTGGAAACTTTAGATAAACTCATTTTGAAACAAAAAAAGAAAAACATTTTGCAAACATAAATTCAAAAAAGGAATTCTAGAGTATTTGTTATTGTACCACATGGAATAACTTTTTAAAGAATTTTTAAAATGCAAGCCAGCCAGTACATTCATCCTCCCCTACAGGTTACCCATTCAGCAAATAGAATCCATGTACCCCATCAATATGACAAGTGCAGACCCACTAAGTTTTATTTTTATAATAAAACAAACATTTATTTCAGCCTATTTCTCCAAGTGACATTTAAACCATAAAACCCTTTGTGTATGTTTCTGAATTCTCTAGAGTGGGTACACTTGAATTTTTTTAAGGGCTTGGAAGAATAGTGTAAATGGGTAAGAAAGACAAACTCAACAGCCCAAACTTTCTAATTTTAATGTTAAATGTACATTTGAGATTCTGTCCAAAATCAGCCTGTCTTAAAAATATAAGTATAGTATCAATAGATTAAAGTATACTACTTAGTGTTAAGTGTGTATAATTCATGCATGAATAAGAAATAAGAAAACGTTTTTTTTTCTTCTATTTTATTGATACAGCAAATTTTCACTCAGTACATTATCATAGAAATATAACACCAAGAAAATAAGAAAATCCACCTACCCAGACATACCTCTTTTGATTAAATACATGCTATAAAAACAGCTATAAAAACTCCAAAACTTCTGCTATGACTATTAGAGAGACCATTAAACTGACAATTGTAGTGGAAAACTATCTACCACATATAGAAATATTCATCCCGTTAAACATCTTTTAAATCTCCCTCAGAACCTGTCACCTCTTGAGGCTTTCGTTAAATTTAATTGGGAAACAGACATTCACCAAATATTAATCTCCAAACACATACAAGTCTACAAACACTGACCATGTCAAATAGAAGAAATAAAATTTAATCAAAAATATAGTTAATATAAAAATATAATAAAATAGGAAAGAACTTCAATGCTTTGTGTAAAAAGGCTAAGGCAAATTCTATAAAAATGATTAAAGTCTACACCAAGACTAGATATAATTAATTTTTGGAAGTCACTTTATTTAATCTACAATAAAAATACAGGTTGTAATTTTAAATTGCCTTAAGCCCTCACTAAGCACTGAAAATCATCAAGACTAAAAGTTCTTAAGACATTCACAAAAACAATTTAAGAGATTCGTGTAAATAAAACGAAAAATACAACAATATAAGTCATTAACAATGATATGCATGTTTATAATTTTTTTGTTTATTATCACAGAATATTAAATGATTTATGATCTTCCTACATTTATCTAGAATATAAAAAATAGAGTATTAACTAATATTTTGATTAAAAACTTGGATCTAATTGATTAAAATATTTAACATGGTATACATATTCAAATCTGCTTTGATCATAATAAGTACTAACCTTCAAACAGATAAAGTTATTTTATATTAACTAAATAAGTATGAATTAAGTATATTTGAATATGTATACCACTTTATCAAGAAAATAAATCAAGATAGAAAATTATCACATACGAAAACAAAAGACTAGATATGAAGAATAATTCAGGTTTTTTGGATAAGGAACTAGATTCATGTTTGAACTTGACATCACAATACTAAAGAGTAATTGTAAATAATACATAATAAATGTTGATTAATTGGCAATATTTGAAACATGAAAAGTATGGTTATAGAATTTAAGCTATCAACGAAACAATTTAATTAAAATTGTGCAGTAGAATGCTATAAATTCTACATCACATAGATGTAAAATATTTGTAACCTAAATAAAATTAAGTACAACTCCAAATGAAAAGTTCATGTTAGCTGTATATTCACAATTTGGAATTCATACTTCGATACAAGAGAGCTTAAAAGCTTTTTACCCCTCAGATATTTCAACCTCATAGCACTGTTTTGAGGCTTTCTACCATCCTGCAGTAACACCAACAAGAAAAATAACTTCTTAGATAACAGAACCCAGAACTCAAGCTTGCTTTGATTAAAGCACTGGAACCAAATGATTAACGACACCACCAGCTCAGATAGCAAGACAACCTGATCAGCTTGCCCTTTCTAGTTTCTGGCTTGACCTTTCAAGACAAACGAGTAAAGCTCATTCATATGAACTCTCTCGTGAAAGTAGAAGACTAATCTCAATAAAACAGATTAGTAGAATCATGAAATCCTGCTCCATACAAAGGTGGGAAAATGAAGACCAAATTTGGGCCTACGGGGTAATGGCTTTGAACAAAGATTCCAAGACAGATAAAAGTAGACTAAAGAAGAGGTATGTCTGGACAGGGGCGAAATTAGGCCTCAACTGGGCGCCTTGGCAAAGAGAGCAAAAGTAAGATCATAATTTTTCTTGAAATGATAAAACTGCAAATCCTTGCGAGAGTAGCCACGGAAATCCATTGCATTATATATGTCTTCAGTATTGGAAGCAACAGAGAGCTGAAAAAGATACCAAATTCAACATTATAGCTAATTATGTATAAACATTTTTGTAGTAAAAGAGGAGCTTAAAATATGAACATAATTTTTTATTATGAGATATGAATGTTACTATGTAATTAACTTTAAAATTAGGAAAAGATTGATTTAGTATGTATAGAAGCTTGGCATTTCTGGGAGCATGTACTGAAATGTCAAACTAAAGAATGTCATTTTCAATTCTGGGATCTAAAATTTAAAGTGTTTGAACTCAGTGATAAAACTACTCTTTTCCTATATTACCACTGGGTGTGCAGTATTTAAGAAAGTGATGCTACAAATGTAACAGAAAAAATGTAATTACATTTCTAAATAATACTTGGCACACATAAAGCATTTATACATTAGCACTTTTTTAAAATGCAATTGTTTTATCAAAATTCTGAGCATTATTTACTAATTATATCCAAAATAAAAGAGTAATTAGTTTAAGAAAACTATACAAAAGACTGTATCACTAAGGCAAAAAACATTAAAGTAAAATTGGCAAACATATAGCTTCAAAGCTACTAAGCAAACTACTTTGTTAATGTCGAAGTACATGAGACTTTGTCAAAACTTCACACTCTATGCTGCTTAGGCTCAGAAGTTTCATATATACCATATTTACTCATAACATGCATGCAATTTTAACATCTTTTTCTGTACATGAAAAAAAGATCTTGCTTATTTATCTTGTATATAACACACACCATAAATAACATGCAGGTGACTTTCTAGATTGTAAACCAATCAATGCAAGAACAAGAAAAATTGTTTCTTTGCCATTAATCGCCACTCTTTTTTTCAACTCTTAATATTAAGAACAAAAAAAAATCTTAATCTGTTTAAAACTTTTAGTTGCATTTTAAAAGCTAGATGATTTCTAAGAACCTGACAATACAACCAAGAATCTGCCATGGACTGCTAATTAATGTTAAGTCAATAGAGTTAATACCATACTGTTATATAAATATAGAAGGGCTAATATAGAAATGATTTAAAAATGTAGCAATAGTTTTCTTTCTTTCTAACTTTATATATTTTGTGGTTACTCAAGTAATACTATAATATGTATAATTTGCATTTTGAGTTATTGTTGTGACTTATATACATGTAGATGTGATACCTCCAGATTAAGTTACATAGCTACAAAGCATTTGTAGGCTCAGAATTTTATCTTCAAGTTTATCTAAGTAATGTATTTTTCTTTATTTTAACTGTATTTAACCTGTCTAATAAAATGGTTCATGAAGAGTGAATGTATATAATTAAAAAATAAAGTTATAATTACTTTGTTTGCAAAAAGAGTCATGATGAATTTTCCAGGGCGAAAAACCTTGAGTAAGCGACCGATTAAATCCACATACGATTCCTAAAAAGAAAATGATGATTTATTAATTAAAAATAAATAGAATTTTTTTAGTTCTACATAATTAAATAAATAAGATACATACCTGTGGATAATTAGTTTCAAAACTGACATATGAATAATCAGGTTCAGGAGTAATGTGTATAGTAACATAATATCCCTAAAAGAAAAAACACAACTTAATAAATACTGTTCAAATTAAGGGAACTAAATTATGAAAACATGTTTTTTCAAAAAAAAAAAAAAAAAAAAATTAAATGAAGAATTTTGAAGATATTTGATAGATGAAGCTTGATGTTGAATTAAACTCTGCTTCTACTTTCAGCTAATTTATCCATGTAGTACATTTAAAGATGATTAAAACATCAGGAACAAATAATTAAACTAATGCAGAAGACATAGGAAGAACTTTTATTATCCTTATAAACAAAAGGATAGCTATTTTGCACGATATGCTCATAACACCATCATAGCTGAGTAGGGATAAAAGGACAGAGAACTTTCACAGCCTCCAATTAATAGACTTAAATAAAATTTAATGAACACACAGAAAATTTATTTCTACAGTGCACATGCATTATCCCATGCAAAGTTTATGATTTTCTATGTGCAATATCTGTCCTTGATTCAAATACATTTACCGAATTAAAATGAAATATTAAGTTAAAAGATTTAATAATTTACTGCAGTCTTTTCTATCATTAAAGGGTATAATATGCTTTTCTATCATTAACTATATGAAACAAAATTTTCCTGTTAAGTCAATCCAATATTATATATATATATATATATATATATATATATATATATATATATATTATGCATTTTAACCCATCACACAGGTAATAAGGGAATTCACATTGGCTTGGGTGAAGTCAAAAGTAATAAGGTGGTCAAGAGAAAGAAAAACAGAACTTTGAAAAATAAAATCAGATTTATTAGACAACACCTTTCTAAGTTTTCTGGAGTAAAATAAGCATGTATATGAAAATTTATACATGTGGGAGGAAGCCAATCAAGGCTTTTAATGGTTATTTTAGTGGTGGCATGGCAGAAGTGCCACCGACTTATTTAAGAAGAGCTGGAGTTGGAAAGAATTAATTTCAAACATGCCAACGTTCAGGCACCTCTGTCAGGAGCAACAGTGTGGTTTCAAAATTTAACATGCTATCCACAAATTACAAACCTATGCAATTTACATACATAATAAACAAAATAATCCAAATAAATTACATATTTTATTGATTCCTAAATTAAAATTGAGCAAATTGAATTAAAAATAAACACAGTAGCAAGTTATAAAGAGTAAATTAACAATAATGCATTTAACAATAAGTAGCTTTTTTTTTTTTTTTAAGTATAACAGCTTAATTTTTAGAAGAAATTCTTGTAGCAACATTGACCCTGATTAAAATATTTACATCTTTCTATCATCAGGTATTCTAGAATTATTCTAATCAAATTTGAAATTGGAAAAAGGGACATATTCAGCATTATTTTTAGAAAGACTTTGTATTTTATTGCTGAATTGAGATCTTTTAGTTAATCAAAAATTATGTTTTCCAGAGAAATCTAAGGAGTTTCCGGAGTTGTCAATTTCATTTCTCCAGATCAACTCCGGAAAATCCAGAGTAGTTGCCATGTCTGTAATTTTGGTTATGTGAAGTTGCCAATTTTCCAGAAAGAACAAGTTTTTTAAAGATTATAATTTAAGGATAGAATCATTCAAAAACTATTTTAAAGTACAATCATGACTACATTGATTAGTTTTAAGTTAAAATATTATACATATGTAAATCTGCAAATGCAATAACATACTTTTGATACTTTTAACTTTATGTTAAGGTCATAGTGGTGTACATACTCATGGAATTAGTGCAAAACTGGGCTTTAACCGGGGTATGGTTGGTCACAACCCCCGCCTGGTTTTTTCAGTGCATTACATTCTGTGGATTGTTCCTCTTTTATCTTTAATAGATTTTAATGTTATGTATAATATATATACACACGTGTGTGTGTATATATGTATATATATAATATATAAGAGCGAGAGAGAAAGGGGGGAAGTTTTCACCTCTGCTAGTTAAGTACAGGATTTGTTATATCCTCTCCTTAAAAAACTAATTACCACAATAGTTTTGATGAAATATTATCCAGAAATGGTAAATATTTAAATCACCTATATAATTAGAGGGAAGTCTAATGCAAAATGTTAAGTCATAAAATTATTAATAAGTTGTGTTGTTTTGGTACCTTTTCAAAACAATAACATTTAATTGTTTCAATCCCCCATTCTATATACATGTTAATATTTAAAATTTAAGGAAATAATTTTTGTTAACTTTCAGTTACCTAACTGGAAATTAAGAAGAAAATTATAAAATTTCTTGTTTTCTATATTTTTATTATATATTGGGGAAGATTGAGAAAAAAATTCTGATTAGATTTTCAACACTTGAAAGGACTACATGTTCTTTTCAAAAAAAACTCAATGACTGAGTAATTAATTTTTAGCATCAGATTTGGTTATTAATAGATGCAATTTTAAGAATACTGACTGTGTGTTTGTGTATGTATGCATAGGGGACAAGGAGGGAAGGCAGTTTCCTGGGCCTCACAATATTAGGGACCACAGCAAGATGCTTACATAAAAAATTAAGTAAACATGCCTAAAGTGAATTTCTTTTAAAAAAAGATTGGAAGGAAATACAGATATTAAAAATTGTTTTAAATTGGACAAAAACTGAAAAAATAAGCTAAAAATTTTATATTTACAAACAGCAGTTTAGTTTCAACATAACATATCTTCAATGTTTATGAACAAAATTTAAAAGCTTAATAAATTAGATTTCATTCTGTACTTGCTAAAAATGAAATTTTTCCCATATTTCTTGCTTAAGCAAGGAGGAAACATTCTAACAAATGATAATGATATGAACTGTTTATGCTTACAATTTTTGTATTCTTTAAGCCTACTTTTAAAACAGTACTTTCCCATGCATTACTTTAAAAATATATTTGTCAATATTTTCTCAATCTGGACTAAGATAATTGCATTTCAGGAAACATTTAAATTTCCTACACTAAGAGAACTCAAAATTTTCCTTTATTTAGAAAAAAAAATTCCTAAATTTAACAGGGGCAAATTCTAAATTTTAGGAAAAATCATCCAAAAAGAAATTACACAACATATACAAATGAAAATATGGACTATACTAATTAAATACTAAAATTTGGAAACAAAAAGGAACCAAATAAAGAAATGGGGACTTTGAGAGACTTAGGGACCACTGCTAAAAGCACTGGAATAGAAAATTTAGTTCTAAATTAAATTAATGACCAAACAAATTTTAGAAGAAGGTACAAGTGCTACATGCCTCAATATATTGTTTCCCTTTGAAAGAAGACTACTGTTTTTAGATTTGATTAGAAGTTCACATAACAATAATTTTGTTTGATTAGTTGAACTGTTAAGTAAATATGGTGCAATATCAGCATAACATGTTTTACAAGTTTGAGCTGCTCTAGAAGTCAAAATGAGAATGTGGGTTCATATCAGAACAAGTCTTAATATAACTCATTTTTATGCAATACAAATCAGAATTTTCTGAATGCAAGTGGAATGGAACATCATGATACTACAAGTAAAAATATTGCAATTCTGTAAACTCCAGACTATTCAAAGGTTAATGCTTTTTGCTGGCATATTTGAAATGCTCTTGAAAAATTATTTGATATTCACTGATATATGTATGCACTAATAGAAAAATTATAAATGCATAAGTTAATTCAATTGTACTACATAAAGAAAAATTTAATTTAAATATCCTACAAAATGAATTTATAAGATAATACTTACTCCTTTAGTCAAGCCATTCATTGAATAACCACATGGTTCAAACAGATAATCATCAATAACAACTCCAGGCAATAATTTATCAATTCCTGATTTTTGAGTAGCTTCTTTGGCAGAAGAACAAACTTCTCTAGTAAATATCTTCATCACTTTGGGATCCAGTTCTTGCATCAAGACGTGAATTCAATTAAGGGACAAAAACAGAACTCATGCAGTGCATATGTAAAGTATTCTTAGTTTAAAATAGTTTAATCTTTTAATTTATAAAGTTATAAAGTAAAATATTTCTAACCTTTAAAGAAGAAAGTGAAGCACTATGTAAAATTTTATGAATGGAAATTATAAAAAATTTCTTTAAAGTTTTATTAAAAAATTATATATACAAACACAAAATGCAATACACCTGAATAAAATTTATTTTCAATGAAATTTGTGAAGTCTTTTGCATTTGATAAGCCTGCTACAAATGACAAAACTTAACAAGTACATAAAAATGCAGTTAAAATAAGTAAACCAATTAAACATGCACCAATACTAGTAAAATCCAATAAAACTTGCAACAGGTGGAATATTAAACTAAAATAAGAGGCAAATATGAATTTTAACTTAAATTTAAAAAATAAAACACTGAAAAAAATAAACTTTCTTTACACAAACATTTTCAGATCAGTCAAAAAATAAAGTCTAACATTTCATTAAATTTTACATTACTAAGATCATAACAGACTATTGCATTTTATATTAGTACTGCAATGAATACTGATTTGGCCAAATACTGAATATTGGAAATTTTATATATGTTCTTTGAAAGTTTTTACTTTGATTGCAATTCTGTATTTAAAATCTTTTTCAACACTTTAAATTTAAAATTCAAATCAACAAACTGCCATTTTAATCTTTTTATACTTTAAGAAAATAAACTTAATGTAATTTTTGCATTAAAATTAAACAATTCTGTTATGTAAGTATATTACAATACAAAATGTTTATAATTATTTCAACATCATTTATACTACATATTACTGATATCAATAATCTGATATAACCTGATAATAATCTGATTCAAACAGTATTCTGTAACAAACTGTACACATTTGTATTTTAATATATAAAAAGGTTCAATGCTTGTTTCAATACAGATAATAAATTCGCAAACGTATGTATGTAACATTCATAAATGGAGTAAATGTTAGATTTTCTAATAATGCAATGAAATGCAACTCTGCAATATTCTTGATTAAATATATTTAAAAGCACAGTTCAAAAAATATCTTTATGATCTATAACCTATTCAAAAAGATATCTAACAATATTTGGCCATATGTATTCTGCCATATATTTGTTCAATATTCGTATACACAAAATATTTTGCAAAAGGCCTAATACTAAATAGTGACTAAATATACACTGCAACCCATATATATATATATATATATATATATATATATATATATATATATATTGGATAATAAACTGCTCAAATTTTTATTTTTTATAAAAACAAAAAGTAAAAGGATATCTCTAAAGTCTGATCAGGAACATTAATACCAACTTTATCATTAAAAGGGTTCAGTGTATATAAGTACCTGAAAGAAAATTTTACAATCATTAATAACAAAATGGAGATACAAATGATGATTGATGAAAAATATACATTTTCACAACAAGCACATTAAGAGGATATATTTGTGCATGCACACACATGCATATATATATATATATATATATATATATATATATATATATATATATATATATAAATAATATGAACAAAAGTATTTATGTTCTGTATGTATTGTTTACATCAATAACATATACTGAAATTGAAAAGATATTGCAGCTTAAATATATTGAAAGTCTCCAAAAGGTAATCAATCCACCAACAGGATTCTATGGGCCAATGAAATTTCGAACTGTGAGGATAAATTGACAAAGAGCACGAAAAAAATAACTAAAAAGGAGGAAAGTATTACAAATGTGGATTCCTATATAACAATAAACTGGAGGAGAAAGTAGAGAGATAGAAAATAATTTTTAATGCAGCCAAACACATCTCACCACTTTGTAATCAATAATGATTTACTATTTGCACTTTAAGTACACTGAAAATCCTTTTTTGTGAAATATATTAACATGGTTAATTTTATTCAGGTGGGGACAAAAAGATTAATATAATGTATATTTAAGTACCTTTATGAAATTAAAAACTTGTAATTTTTTTTTAAATCAATTCTATTTTTACATGAAAACTTTTACTTTAATCTACCCTCTAACAAATATCTTACATAACTGCCTCTAGATCAAATCACTTCTGTTGTTACTCATACCCTTAGTGTAGGTTTTCCTCCACCAAGTCTAATAACCGTGTCACAATATGCAACAGGTCTACGGCTAAGGGTAATAGTGGCTTTACCTTGAGCATAGAACCACGAGAGCTGAAGTCACTTAACCTCAACAATGGGCCATCATAATTTAGAAGCAGGAACCAATCAGAAGACCTGGAAGGCTTGCCTGCCATCTCCAGAGGTATTGTTTGAGAAATTGGATAACATTGTGGCCATGAACATTTTACGTTCCTCACATTCCTTGACATTGCAACCACCAACACACTTTATGTGCCCCAACCACAAATAATGAATACAACAGATCTTTGGGTGGCTCAAGCCTCAATCCCATTACCCACTGGTTACAAGATTACTGCATTTACAGATTGAGCTACAACAGCTCAAACTGCTTGTCTTCTTGTATCATTAAACCAGCTTTTGAATTCCATCCTTTTAGAATTTTAATTATGAGTTTAAATAGCACCTGCTACATTAAAAACATTGTGCTTTGAAATGTTGTTGGAAAAGAATCCATGGACCAAAAGCTATATTGTTTTCACTCTTCACAACAGTAAAAAAGGCTCTAATTTAATCATTAAAACAAAAACGTGAATAACATGGTTTTAATATTGCAATACATAAAATAAGACATAATAAAAAATACAAATTGTCAAAGTTTACATTTTACTAGGGAAAATGAAAAAAAAAACTATATATCCAATAACATATGGTATGTGCATCTGCTATTGAATCTAAATTGATTTTAATGTTCAAAAAGAATCAAATCACCAAAAAGCTATTACAAACTCTTTAAAATACAGAGATTTGTGGGGTGAAAAGAAGTCCATGGAAAATTTTGTAGATTTATATATGAAGAGGAATGTAAAAACAAGGGTTAGCAAATGATATTTTGATAAAGGAAATATTAAATCAGATCTATAAAAACAAAATAAGTGTTTTGAATATATAAAAGTTTGCAAAACACATTAAATATTTTACACTGGAAAAAAATTAAATGACCGCAGATTATTCTTAAATTACCAGAATTAATCTTATAAAAGCATTCCAGTCAACAAATATGGCGAGTTTGCTCTCTTTAGTTTTGTCTGTCCTTTATTCATGTTTAATGAAAATAGCATTAGTTTCACAGCTTTAACCTTTACAACTGTTATAGAGATGGTTTGATTTGGTGTAATATAGTAAACTTTTTTGCTACAAAAAGGTGAATGAGACCAGAACCTACTGCTTAAAGCCAAGGATTCTTCTTTAAAAAACTCTGAACAAAATTATAAAAATATAATGCTGACACAAGTTTCTCAGCATATATGCAGATAGTTATAAGAAAATTATTTGGCCCATGAAAAAAAGTTACAAATGATGTGGTTTAGTTTTGCTCATCAAATTGTAATAGAGAAAGATCGAAAATAATGAATATGTACTGAAGTTGCATAACAAGGAAAGGGCAAGGATCTATCCTGCTCCAGGTGCCTCTCCACAAGAGGCACCAAATGAGTATTTTTCATGCATATTAATATATGTTCCTTGGAAAAGGCAATCTGCCCAGGACATACATGGGAATCAAAATTTAGGGATAAAAGGAGAAAAATGAAAAAAGTGTTATATAACTATTAAAAATTAATGTTTTGATTTACTTAATGTAAAAACAAGGGCCTAAATATGAAATATGGAAAAATCTAAATAACTTTTTATCAATATAAACAAGTACTCAAGTTTCCTAGCAAAAAAATATTTAAAACAGATTCAAATCAGATGGTTCTTCAATGTACCTAATTAAAAAAATAAATTCACCAATACAGCTGAACTTTATTACATTAAACTTTGAGGAACCATATTGTTTATTGTACCTGAACCTTTAAGAATTCTAAATCTCACAAAATTATAACTTGCATAAGATTTACATAACAACATTATCTTATATATAAGATTAATAAAAATATTATCTTTAATGATTTTAATTTATTAAAACCAAACAACTCAACAATTGTCTATTCAAAGAACCAAAAATGAAGACAAATGCAAAATTAATTTTGTCTTTCGTTGTTGGATACTATTTTAATACTGAATTATTTTATAATCTTCTACTGACATGATGTCATCATGCAAGATGGTATCAAGATAGTTTGATATTTCTTTGTCCAATACAACAAAAATATTTTCTTTCCTTGACTGAGTAGACAAGATGTCATTAATTTCATGCACTTTGTTTCTAAATTTAGAAACAATTTAAATCTATTTTTATAACTGCACAAAAGTTTTATAAAAAATGAAGAAAAAAATCTTAGTGAATGACTGAATGAACGGATTCGTCTATTTCATTCCTCAGATTCACTATAAATGTATAAAATGGAGATTCACCATTTATGGATCAATTAGCATTGTAAATAAAAGGAAAATCCCAAGATCAAAATTTCCATTTGTTATAAGCTGGTTTGTTAAAAAAGGAATTTCAACAGTACACCAATAATTTAAAAGCCATTTCAAACAGCAAAGCTTTAAAATGCACTTCTAAACAGAACTTGAAAACTTTGTGATAGCTAACTTTGTTATTAACTAGTTGGCGAAATTCTATTTTTCTTACATTGATTTATAATTAATGTTTAAAAAATACAGTATACATCTAATTTTTTATAAATTGACAATTCCAAAAATCTATGAAAAAAAGTAGCAGACAATGAAGTTATATTTGAGGGAAAAAAAAAAGAAGAGAAAAACTGAAAGTAAAGAACGATTTAAAAATATTTGATTTACATGTTTCAAAAACAAGTACCTAAGTATGAAATATACCAGAAACTAAATAACTTTTACTAATATAAACAATCTCACAGACAATGCCTTTAGCAGAAAACTTCTATCAATAACATGAAGTACTGCTTGAAATAACTATAGGAGGAATTGAAATCTCAATACCATTACCACAATATTAAAAAAAATATCTATATATAAAACAATATCATGATCAGTCTACATGAACATGCATTTAGGTGATATCTATAAAGAAAGTACACAGGTTGTTAAAACATAATTCTACCATAAGAGAGCCCCATATTATGATCGCAGAATTAACCATAATGGCCCATTAAAAAAAAAAAAAAAAATGTGCATTTTCTGGAATCAAAATCCAGAAAAGTTTTTTTTTCACATAAACACACAATTAAGGCTTAGTTGTACTATTATAATTAGAACTACATAAGTTCTAGATGTTTATTCATGTCACATCACACTGCTTTTTGACCTTGAAGCCTGTGTTGTGAGAATCAACTAACACTTCTTTCCTGCTCTTTGTCAGAAAAAAATTGTAGACACGGCAGAGAAAAAATGATGAGAAGAGGATAGAAAACTTTCAGATTATCGTCAAAATTTATATATGCGACTAAAAAAAAGGTATTCCTTCCTTTTTATTTTTTTCTTAATTTCGGAAAAAAAATCTGTGCTTTTGGAACAAACTCATAAAAAGTTTTAGATCAGAATCATCCCTGAATTCAATATTCAATGTGGCAGTCCATTTTTAGGAGCATAAGCCCAGAGTAACAATTCTTTTTCCCCCTTTTGGGTTCAGAAACAGGTTAAACAGATTTCTTTACACTACATTTAAGAAAATTCAGGTCCCTCTTTAGTTTTGACATTCGTTTGTTATTCGCTAACTTTCACACACCTGTATTGCCAATAAATTGCCTAAGACTACTACTTTGTTTTTGTCTGTTTGTTAGGGGGAGGTGAATATTCCACAGAAAGAAAATATTAGAAAAATGAAAATGCTATCAAAATATGAGAAAGACTACATATGTGATCCGTTCTGCTGTTACATAACTCTGTTAATGTTGAGAAAGAAAATAAGAATAAAAATAGTGAATGGTCCAAAGAAAGAAGAAATAAAAGGCATGAATAGCCAGAAAAAAGAAAAAATGCCATGAAATAAGGAAATTTCTAGAAAAAAAGAGGGGAAAAAAGGGCGCTAGGGTCTGCCAGGAGCAATTTATACTCACTGCACCACTATTGTACAGAGACATATAAAGCAGAATAAATTTTATTCTATATTAACCTTTAATGGATACCCAAACATTGCCTTTTTTTTTTTTAATGTAACACATATCCTCTAAGGAAAAACTGGCAATCTTCAATCTCCCTAATACACACACCATAGGTGACACTTTGGGAACCACTGTACTAGACCTTGAGCATGTAATGGCTAGTGTTTTTAAGTAACAGCATATCAGTGTGGACAAAAGAAAAAAATTCATCCTCATTCTAACCAGAAATTTTGGTGACCATACCATAACTTAATTCTGTCCTACAGGTATGTTTAGATGCAGCAAACCAATATTGAGCATATGACCCCATTTAGATATAAAAGAGCACATTTTACAGTCACAAATAAAGAAAAAAAGGATGGCCCTTGTTTCTGCATTTAGGCAAGTTCTAATAAGTAATGACATAGTCAAAATTGCTACCTGTAGAGCACTAGCAGATTTTAACGACATTTGACAATTTTTGTTAAAAAGGTACTGTGCTGACATAAAATTTATTTGCAGAACATACATGGAATATAAAAAATTACAAGGTTATTATGCCTGACACATCTACCATTTTCCTGACAAGTAAATATACTGTGGAGGATCATATTGTCTCTTCTAATATTAGAGCCTGAAGAATTACCTATAATAAAATTATCCAAATGTTTTTGTCGCTTTAGATGAGGTTTGCTACATTCTTAATTTAATATGTCTGGTAATGTAGTGGGTAGCTTGAACTGTACCCCAAGACATGAAACTTACAGCTCAATCGTGCCAAACAATTCTTACCTTTCAACCATTCAGCAATGAAAGGTCAAAATGATTCTGGAAATAGCTTGCAGCTTGTGTACATAGACTAGCTTACTAAAGAGTGAACATAAAAGTTTTGATTTTTCAAGAAGTGAGTTCTTTATAGAGTACCAGAAAACTCAATGAGAAAGACAAAAATATCAGCAAACTGTAGTATGTCCAGACAGTGTCTGAACACATTATATATAAATCTTTAGATTTAAAATTATACTTACCAACAATCTTGACTAATTGTTCCTAAACAATAAGCTGACCCTAAATTAGAGAAAATATAATTTATAAGTACTATTTATATACCACAAATAGTGCAAAACTGCAAATTTAAATTTCTTCTGAGAAAAATTATAAAAAGCAAAGTATGGCTGAAATGAAAAGTAACATAAAAGCAGAACATAACTACTAATTGTAATACAAGATTATCTATTATTTTATCTTAAACAGCACAAACATTAAATAATTGAATGTGATAAAATTTACAAATTCCTTTACGCTTTAAATTTTAAAATGAAATTAGCTTAAGCAAAAGCTCTTAAAATTACATGATATCTACAATAAAAAACCATTATACATTTTTTCAATTGATTAATAATTAAATATTTTATTAATGCTTTCAAGGCTTTTTTTAATTATACTTCCCACAAATAACATGGAAAAACTTGTATAAAAAACAATTTTAAAAACTTTTATTAACTTGCTAAAATACTTTTATGTTGTAGCAAGTTAAACAGTAATTCAAATACTAACTCTTAAAAATTTTTTAAGAGGCATAACAAGTACAAGAAAGCTTAACCCTCTGACTGATGAGGTTGTCACTAAATGTTACAGCTGTTGAGCGCAAATTTAGGGCTTAAAATTTTTGATTTTGGATTGCTGAAATTATAGATTTTTCATCTTTGCATTAGGATATTTATCCACCAATAAAGGCATATTTGGCTATCAGGCTTCCCAGGCTTATTCCAACAGTGGTATATGTGTATGGGACACCTACTCATGGTCATAGATCTTATACAGTGCAAAATGTATCATATACATTGCACTGTGCAGAATACATATTTGAAATGTACGATACATTATGGATGGAAACCACAAAATCTAGGAGAAAAAACTATTTTTCCCAAAATACCCTGACATATCAGTCATGAGACATTTCTCAGAAAAGTGCTAAATTTTACCTTAGCGAAGGCTGTTTTATAAAGGTGAAGTTTGTCCTTTTTGAATTTATATAAAGAGTATAATTTTGGACATATGCTTGCACAATCTTTCTATAGGGTGCATCATTATATACATCACCGAATTATTTCACCTCTCTTTCAATTAAGTTGTCAAAATCCTATGTGAAATATATATCTTTTCCATGTACGATGAGTATACTACACATGCAATTTCTCACCCAAATGCCTTAAATTTGTATATATATGAATGATACAACTGAAAGTAGTTAATGTTTTTCTTAAACTTCAACAGGGGGTGAAAAAAGATATCAAAATATTTTAAGATAAGGACAATTAAAAAATAATTTCACATTACCTTAAAATTAAGTTAAAAAAATAACCTTCCCTCAAAAAATAATTTAAAGCTGTTTAATAATTTTTTTTTCCTTTTTTTGTAATTTTAGGAAACATTTTCTTTGAAGTCAATGTTACAGCAAATTAAAAATTGTAAATAATTTTATCGTTATGCAAAATAAATTTTATCTTAAACACTCTAGCAAAGTTGGTGAAATTTTTAAAAGCATTCCAATATTTTCTAAAGCTAAAAAAGTACCCCAACAATTGCCTAATTTGCCAGTTTTGCCTGATAAGTGACCATCCTTTTATAGGAAGTCAGGGCTTTAAAATGATTGACAACTGATAAACCTTTATTGACAGACACCTTGACAGTCAGAGGATTAATTAACTCCAGAATTAAAAGAAAATAACAAAACTGATCTTACAGTTCATGCATTTCAATTTACCTTGAAACAAATCGTCCAAAACTTCAGTCTAAAAAAAAAAAAGTAAAATTATTTATAAAGGAAAGAAAAGGCTGAGTACAATTTGAAAGACCAACAACTTTAAAAACACAACATACTTCATCAGCAAAACTGGTGTGAGGCTCAATTTGAAGTTCAGGTCGCATGAAGTTTTTCCTTGAATAAAACACATCCTAAAATTGAGAACAAAATTAGAGAATGAAAGAATTTGTAAAAGTTATTAAAGATTTATATTAATTTCCTTGAGATAATACTCTTTCATAATTCAAGTATAAAATTTAATATCCAACTTGAGCAGTAAGAGAAAGCAATGTTGATCACATTACACCTATAAGGGTAATAAAAACTAGATATTCATCATGTGGTGTTTAAAAACTTTTAAATCTATATGTCGTACATAAATGTAATTTATTAACAGAAATTATAGCCAGAGCAATATGCAAAACATAATATAGAAAGAGTAAGTGACAACATTTAATCACTTATACCAGTAAAATATTAATATGAAAACTAAAGAAAAATAAAAAAATTAATAGAAGAATAAAGCACTTTGAAAATATGAGAGAAACATAATAAAATTACAGAAAACCACCTAAAATTATATTAATGAATTTGAATTTAATGTATCTGAATGATAAGATTAAATTAGCTATTTTCTATCATATAGAATTAAAAACATGATAAATAGTAGAATTTTTCCTCTTTACAAAATTATTAAAAACTATTTCAGACCTAAGACTTGAACAGTAAAACAATTATGATATTTTGAACTCGGGAATGAAAACTTAAATCACTTTTATAAAAATATAAAATAAAAATTTTAATGACATGAAATTACACTAACACATTTAAAAAGGTTTACATTTTACTCCAAAATATTAAATAAGAGCAGTTTTTTCATTTAATTACCAGAATTTCTTCTTTAAAAAATAGAAACATTCAAATTATTTTGGGATCTAACATGACAAATATAAGCATTGACTGTGCTTTCATCCACATTCAATGAAAACAACCTCCGTTTCACAGTTTTAGCATTTAACTGCTGTTAAGGGTTCCTACAGATTTCACAACTTCATCCTAAATACTTCTAATCCTCAATATTTTTACCTTTTAATTACCTTTTTTGAAATGTGCTGACAAATTTGCTTACTAAGTTTAAACCTTGTTTTAAGATTAATAATATTAGAGTCTAGTAGACTGGCATCACAACAGTTAGATTGAGAGTCAAAGAGTACATGCTGTATTCTCTCAAAGTAAACAGAAAGAAGTATTAAGAAATAATTCTATTTCTTAAATCTGGAGTTTGTTGGAACAAAACTTCAGGATTCTGCACCTCCCCCAGAGCACAAATACCCCTATTCTATGAAGATAAATCTTTTCAAACATGCTGTTCAAAATTTGTTCAAAGATTTATTACTTACTAGTACAATAGTAAAACCAGTGTAGTCATTCACTGCATATAATAAAGGTTTCACAGCAAGAAGTAGTGTAGTAGCACCACAAGTCTTCAAAATGATTCGATCTCGTGAAACAAAAAGACTGCTTTCACTGCAAGAGAAAGAGACAATTATGATTAAAAATCTTATTCCATAATAGCAGTATGAAAACAACTGATGCGGTACATATGTTAAGATTATGTACAAGAAAAACATAATAGCATATTTTTTAAATATCAATGCTTAGTCTAAAAACTGAATAATTAGATAGCAAAAAACTAAAAAAGCAATTCAAATAGTTTTCAAAAACATATTTACATCTCAGAAATTTTGAATAGTCTTATGCCCAAAGTTTTATCTTCAATAGAATTTCTTAACAAGACAAAAATGAAGAATACTAAACTAAGAATCATTCATGCAAATCCTCTTTAAAACTTTTATTGCTATAGCAGTCTTGTAGCTTACTATGAATAAAACTTATGCTACAGATTTAAACTGCTTTAAAAATACATTTTAAATATTAGACTACAATCTAGTTACTATTGACTTTGAGTCATTAGAAAAAAAATTACAGAATTTGCATAATTGAAATTTTTTTGTCTACACTAATTGTCTTGCTGAGGAGCTCTACTAAAAGTAAAAATCTGGCCCAAAGACTAAAGATGTAAATATTTGCAATGCCCTAACCCATTAGGACTTGTTCCCTTGTGTATTTCCAATCTTTAACAAAGTCTGTTCCTGTTTGTAACAAACAATTCACAAACAAAAATGATAAAGACTGAGTAGATTGTTGAGAATTCCATTCTATAAAATGAAAGAAAACATTTAATTAAAAGTGATTATATCAATGTATTTATGAATGTCCTAAATTATGACACAGTATCATTTGGAAGTAAAGTACAAATATAAAAATACTTTCAAAGCAAGAAAATTCATATTCTAGTTAAAAGTATGCATTTGTAGGTTCACATAAAACAAAGAAATGATGAAATTAGAAAACTTTAATTTTACAAATCAATGTTTATTATTTAAGAATTTATTCTTAAAGATTTGATTCTCAGTTTTACACTCTAAATACTAATTATTATAACTGTATAATTACAAGTTTGAAATATATTTCAAAATAAAACACAGTGTTGTGAATTTTAAATGCAACATATCAAGCTTACAAAGTATGCAAGATGAACATTAAACAGCAATGTTTTAATGCTATTTTTTATTATTTAACTTTAAAGTTAAAACTAAGTAATTTAGGCAATAGGGTATACTTTTATGTAGCTCCTGAAGGGTGAATAAATCATAGTCATTGTAGAAAATTAGTTTTTGTCTCTAAATTACTGTCACATACAGAAAATTACATCTCAATTATACAGGGTATATTGTCTACATAATAATTGTATAGATCACATCAAACATCCTACAATACCCACAGGAAACACTTAAAATAGCATGCTCAACCTTCAAAAGTAATCTGAAAGGTATACTCTATTCACTACTATCTATAAATACTTTCTAAGAGTAATGCTTCTTTGGACATTTTGTTTTGATCAGTGGACAAGATAAGAGATTATTTTCTTACTTAAAAGACATTAATCACAATGAACTTGTATAAAACTGATATTAAACAAATTAAAATTGTCATTTGTGATAATACAAAAAGGTAACAATTAATATTACCCAGAACTACAACAACCTATTATAAAAAATAGAAAAATGCTTAAAAATTCTTGAATCTGTTAATTTTTCAAAATGATTTTCTAAAAATCTTACAGCATAATACAGAAAATTTATTATGACCAAACATCTATTTTGGCAGTTAAAGAATACAACTTCTAGATTTGAAATGTTATGTAAATGAACTCTAAAAAAATAATGTAATGAATTAACAAAAATGAATCTTTATAAATATTAGTTTTTTTAATAAATTATAACTATAAAACTAGTCACACTATAACAAAAAAAAAAGAAAAAAAAAATATCACACGGCATGCTTTCACTTTTGTTATACAAATTTAAGTTAAAAAATTTCTTCCAATGCACCATGAAATGTTTTTGTCAATACATAAAGAGAAATATTATTTCAAATTAAAAATTATATAGTTATTCAGAAATTCTTTTTTTAATACTTATATATGCTGATTCAAATTTCTATAAACACTTAAAATTCGTATACAAATTTAGTGTAACGAGTGATAGATTTTTCCTTCAAAATAAATTACTATAACATTAATACTCTGCTATTACTGACTTTTAAAAAAAATATTTTTAAAATATATGAAGAATCAATTTATGTTATCTCAACTTAACTACAATTAGAATTGATTATATTAAGAAAAACAGTCAAAAATATTATTTTTCAGTCTAGTGTATGGCTACTGCAAGCAAACCATATTAAATGTAGCAGAAACTTAATATTTTTATAAATGAAATTTCATCTTAATTTTACTACATTTAAAACATTTTTCAGCAAGATAAACCCTCTCAAAATATATCAAATTCATTATTCAAAGTAATCTTTTAATTAGTTATGTTATACTCTAAAATATTTAATAAATTTCAGTATAAAATTGAAAAAAAATTAATTGAAAATTTAAAGAAAATTTAAATGCTTGACTTTTTAAAAACATAAGTAATGATATTACCAGAAAAATTATATATATATATATATATATATATATATATAAATAAGAGAGAAAGAGAGAGAGAGAGACATATATTCATTTAAAATGTAAATCAATATATTAAAAATTATTTTGTCAACATAATTTATATGAAATTTAATAACAAAAATCCATGGCTACAGTAATTAAATTTTTTTAATTGTGAAAAAATACTCAAACCGTATGACTGGTCAATAGATTCATTACATAAAATAGCATCTATTTATTTTAAATAGCAAAACAAATTTAGCAGCAAAGATGAATGCATATTCATCTTTGCTACAAAGATGAACATATAAAAATTGTTATAGTGTGCTATTTATTAAAGTACACATAAAGGCTAACAATATAACTTACACAACAGTCTAAGAAACATTTATACTTGTATCTAACATTAAGGGACATGAGACGTGATTATGCTAGATTTGAATCTCACAGTACTGGGTTTGAACTTGGAAGGCAAAACATCCTCCAGGAAATTCAAAGATGTACTGGTTAAGTGTGTCTAATTGTCCTCTCACTGAAAGTTTGGTTGGCTTTTTTTCTGTTTGGAGTACTACAGTTTAATATTTGCTACATCCAAGCTAATGAGACTGGGGCTTTTTGCTTAAAGCTAATTCAGAACAGCTACAAACATCCATACCAGCAGTGGAATTGGAATCCACAAACTGCAGTGTCATAGGGCAGCTGGCAGGTGAGAAAATATACAGAACCAGATCAAAATCAGCTTTTTCTGATAATAATTGAGGGAATTCTCCAATGTAGTTATTTGTTTATATACAAGTTATTAGTTCCATTATGAATTAAAATATCAAACATTTCTCTCTAAGTAAATTTACATATATATGACATGTCTTCATATGAAATGTAAAAAGATATAAATGATTCAGTAAATTCAAAATAAATACTAGTTGATCCTCTCCGCTCGCAGCGTGTTGCCGCCATGTGGCTCTGCATGTGAGGCACTGTAATTGTAAGACGGCCTCTGTGAGGTGTGGTCGGATGAGACCCGAGCTGATATGGTAACATTTAACTGCCATGTGGCAGAAGTTAACTATTTTGTAAATATTTTGTTTCATTAAATTAAAATAAGAAAAGGCAGTGGACAGTGTTTTTATTGGAATGAACAACAACAGGATCTTGTGGAAAGATCCGAACCAAATACTGAAGTTATTTATATAGTTTATAAACTTATAAATAATTTTTTTCCAGCTAGTAATATACATAGAAAAATTATGTAAATAGATAGTAGATTCTGTTATCTAACTTACATCAAAAAATTTACTCAAGTTACATTTAATTTGAATAATTGCAATATACACCTGTATGAGCATGTATTTCATACTTTAAAAGAAAAAAAGGATTTGGAATATTACTCTATTCAAAACAATCATTCAGATAAAAATAAAGTTACCTAATAAAATAAAAGTAAGAATTTCCTTTAAGGAAAAAGTATAGGAATAAGTAATTTATAGGAGTTAAGACATTTAAATATCAAATATGTAAAGAACATTACAAATTTCCTGTAGCAAAAGTAATCACAGGACACTGTTTACATTTTTGATATTAAGTTATAACATTTAATACATAATTCCCCGAAGTTTAACAATAATGCCCATCGAACATTTTAAATAATAAAATTACCACGTAATACTGACTACGCATGAGGACCATGCTGTAAGACTGTAGCTTTTCTGCCAAGTCATGAGGAGATTACACCAAATGCTAGCTGCAGATGAGAGAATAGAATAAAACTTCAATAAAATGTCAGACCGAGATGTTAATTAAAATGTTATCACACGACTCCAAAAATAAAATTGAGAGCTATCTCAGCTTTTTAATTATTACTTAGTTATAATTATTAATATCATAAATATTAAAACTAGGGTTAGTTTGTTAGAAAATATAAATTTTGACGAATA
Source organism: Pardosa pseudoannulata (assembly GCA_032207245.1). Classification (NCBI taxonomy): domain Eukaryota; kingdom Metazoa; phylum Arthropoda; class Arachnida; order Araneae; family Lycosidae; genus Pardosa; species Pardosa pseudoannulata. The sequence goes on from CM063498.1 coordinate 112,228,092, forward strand.
CTAGAATATATACATATAAGAATTTCACATTAAATGATAAATTTTCAAATAAGTTCCATAAAAAAGGAGATCAAAACTAAAGATATGTAAATGCAACTTTCCTTAAATTTTTAACTATAGTTAATTTATATCTTATGAAGAGCTAATTATAATATTTCATAATAAAAAGCTGAATCTCAAGCAAAATTAAAACATCAAATGAAATTTAAGTAAATTTAATCTAAATAATTCAACACGAACACAGGTGACAAAGCTGATTTGAAAAAAAAAAACCATTTATTAAATGCTTTTAAGAGTTCCAAAAGCTTAGTCCTAAACAGAGTTTATTAGAATCAGGCATATTTAGTGATAGCATTATGCAATAGATATTGTAAAAGAGTAACAGAATCATATATCTATAATTAAGTTCAGGAGAAAAAATTAGATATAAAACTTAAGTTGCAGAAAGAGTTGTCTAAAAATCTTTTTTTTTTTTTTTTCAATCTAATAGTATTAATTCATAAATATAATGGGAGAAAAAAAAAGTAGAGAAAAGTTTCTAAAAAAAAATATATATAATTGGTTATTTAAAAAAAAAAAAAAAAAAAAAAAAAAAGACAAAATTTACTGCAACAATGAAATTTTCAAAAGGAAAAAAGTTAAATCATAAGTATCATATAGATTACATTTTCAGTTAGTTCATTTGTGTTACATTTTTAAAAATAGTTATTCTTTTGCTATACATCTGCTGCTAACAAATCCCTTATATGGTAGTTAGTAACATAACAATAAATCAATAGTCTGTCATAAAGCTCACTTATCTGAAAATTAAGCTTATATGTTAGTCAAAAGGAAGAAAAAACTTTTGAAAAAAAAATTTTGTATTAGTAAGAGAGAATGAAATACAAATTAAATCATGCAAATTAAAATTTCCGTAACACGTGCCCCTCTTTTTTTAATTATAGAATCAGGAAAACAGTACTATATTTTCAAGAATATTTAGAAAGCAGATACATGAAATAAGGACAAATGAGCTAGAAAAAAAATTCATTACTAAAATGTTCTTCCAATATTACTCGACATTTTGTTAACTTAATAAAATTATAAGTATATAGGACTGGAAATACCTTAACACATATGCATCTATATACTCATTCTTTTTATAACTCTTTATTTCACACTTGACTTCCTTTAAAATCAGCTCCCATACTGATCTAAAAAAAAAGGAAGAAAAACATAACTGTATAAATTGTGTAGTTTTTTAATATCATGAATAATGCTTAATAAGAAATTTTATCAAAATTTAATTTAAAAACATAAAACTCTTAATTTATTACCAGAGAAATATTTAATCAGTTTCACAAACAACCGTAGTTTAATTTTATTTGATTCTATATTCATGCACTGTATCAACAGCACTTCAATAAGATTCAGATAGCCTCTTTCAGTTCTAATTGAAAACTATTATTAAAGCTAGAGATGCACAGAATATTAGATTAATATTCAGTATCTTATTTGAGAGTCTGAAAAAATACTTGTTTTGGTTGAATATGTCAATATTCAGCACCCAAATAGTTAAGAAAAGTTTTCAAAATAGCAAACATGTAACATGACTGAAAGTTATGAGAAAAGATAGTGATTACTATAAATAGAAAGGCAATTAATAAACATTTAGGTATTGAAACATACTGATTTCTTAAGAAAAAAAATATTCACCTAATAATATATTTTGTTTAGTTTTGATGAATTGAAACATGCAAATGCCATGTCCATAACATGTACAATACAATAAAAGTCAACCCCAACATAATATAACTGCATTGCTATGATCCGTTTTCTTAAATTTTTAATTAATTTCAAAGATTTGGAAAAGATTACTTTTATAAACGAATTTATTCATATTAAAATTGAGGTAAATCAAGATTTGGTTCCTCAAAATTATACTTTCTTATATAGTTATTATCTTAGTTATTCTAGAGATTTACACAGAATATGTAACTATATTTACATCAAAATTTTTGTATTTAATACTATGTAACTATGGTGTGGCTTTATATAATACAGTCAACTTTACACTATTTTGACTTAATCTCAAATTTCTGCATAGACATTTTTTTAAGTCCCATAATTTATGTTACTGTAACTCAACAGAATCTTTTAAAATCTCAAAATTCCCTACCCTTATCTCAATGCTTCACATAGCCTTAATGTACAATTTTTTTTAAACAAAATAACTAAAAAGAATTTTAAACATAACTTCTACTTGGGTTTTTGTAGCTTAATTTTTAATGCTTGTTAAAACTTAAATTTCCTTGAAACATTTAATTGTTTTTTAAAATGCTAGTTTTTAACATCTTGTATCTAATTCTTCGAAAGAGGTCAATAAATGTTTCGAAGATAAATCCTGTAATGTAATGAAACCATATATAGAAGAGTTTAGTATAATTTTTTTTTACATTTGTAGAAGTATGCAGTATAAAAATTAAGCACTTCAACATAAAATCTGGTTTACAAAAATAATTCTCTGAATATTTTCTCACAACAGGCAAATACCTCATAATAAAATAATGGGCAGATTTGTTTGATATCCCAAATATTTCCTTCAGTCTTGATGACTTACTTAAGATATGATGAATCATATATGAAAAATTAGAATGAGATTTCACTGACCTTATGTACCTACTCTTGGTACATATCGAAATTTTTTTTTAATCGCTGGTAATGCATATTTATCTTTGAAATAAAAAACTGATTCTGGTTATAAGAAAAATGAATTATGATGTTCAGCAGATAAATTAATACTGAATAAATTTATTATCCAATTTAAAATAGTTTAGCTAGTAAATAAAATATAGAAAGATTTATGGGAAGAAATAATTATATTTTCCCAAGACACTTTGCCCATAAAACTTAATCTGTATATCACAATTCAATAAATAAAAAAATAATATCAGTTCTTCATATAAAATTTTTGAGATCCATACAGTATAGAAAAATATTTACTGTAAATAACCAGAGCATTTATCCAGAGTTAATATTTAGGGATCCATCTTTGATCTTAATTTTTCTCAGAAATAATTGATGTTGGTATTTACATAATTTACTGCTAGTAGCTTTATATCGGTATTTATACGATAGTACCAATAACTACAGTTCTAAAGATAAAATGTTTTTTAAAAAAATCAATTTAATCTTAATGAATTTTTTGTAAAAATAAAAAATATTAACAAGCAGAGAGAAAAGTTGACTGTGTAACACTATTCTGATCAATGAATTTAATAAAAAAAATGTTCTATAATAAAAATTACACGGAATCAGTAAAATAAAGGTAAAAATAAAAAAGCCGAAAATAACAGGAATTTTGTAGTACAAATCAAACATTACGGGATAAGCCATCAATAATCAGATGCAAATAAACATAGGTACGATTCAATGTTTTCAATTTCTTAGTAACAAAAGGATTATCTGAGTAATATAATGGCTAAAATTAAAACAGGAGTATGCCTCAGTCTTCGTATATAAATAACCGGTGACTTACCGTGGTATGGCCCTTAAATCGCGTGGAAGAGGGACAGCAGAATGAGTATCTTTCGCTGTATTACCGAACCATATCTCAAGTAATTTCTCGGTGCCTTCAAAAAACTCATAATTGGCTTTTACATCCATTCCTAGAAGATGTGAAACAAGTTTGTAATAAAGTAACTTTAACATAACATAGACCTCAACATCTACAGCCCAAATTTACCGCTTTTAGATAGCTAATAGCGTACTACCCACCGAACAACCTTTCCAGCCGTAGGATGCTTCAATGACTGCCACAAACCACTGTTGCCAGGGTTAAGGATATATATGTTGAAGGTGACGTCAGATAACGACTATCTAGAAACGTGCCTGTGCACGTGATAATACATATCAACAGAAGACGCGGATTCGGTATATAAGAAAGTTCGGAACAAATTACGTTATTATTTAATATAAGCTATGATAATATAAGTAGTCTTCTGCTTCTTAAAATATAAGAAAGTACTATGAAATTTAGAAAAAAACACAATGCAAATAAATAAAGAACTTTGTACAGTACTGTATAAGCAATTCCCTAATCAAAATAGCACATTTTATGAAGTGAATATATTGATTGAAACTGAAAAATTTAATTGCATTTAGTGATTAGCTTTACATTTTCGAAATAGCTGCACGAATGAAATGAATATTTTAACTAAGCCAACAAGTCTGAAAATTTATGTTCCAACCAACAATTATCTAAAAGTTTGACTGTAAATGAAGAGAAAAACGTGGTATAAATTAAAACTGGGATCCTGTGTGTAATATAAAGTAAAATATGTAAAAAAAAAAAAGATTGGAAGAATGTATGATTGTAAGTTCAGAGTATAACTTCAATGGTTTAGAAAATTTTTTAAACCTTAATCAGTCATCACAGAGACATCATTTCACAATTGAAAAATATTATTATTATCCATGCCTAGACTAAAAACAAAAGTATGGAACTTTTACAGACCTGAACATCAGAAATTTAATTTTAATAAGGAACTTCATTTCTTTATTAATATTCACTGAATCCTTAGGTAACTTGTCTTTTTCGCTCAATATATTAGTTCTTAATTGAGTAGAGATGGGACCTTTATTTCCGAAGAAAGATGGCTTTGTCCCAAAATATTTGTGAACGAAAAAAGATGTAGCAGTATATTATTTTAAATTGCATGTAATTCGGTGTCTGATAACATTAGATTAGGACATGAAATCAACAGTTAAATTCATATAGGTTTCACTGAAAACTCTTTTAATTCAAATTAAGGGGCTTACTCTGGACATCTCGAGTTGGTTCGCACGTTCATTGTGATGTCACTTTGATATCAGCTTGATCGTTTGCTAGCATAATGTCAATTTTAACCAACTTCGCAACGTCCAGAGTAAGTCCCTTAGTATTCGAAAAAGAAAATATAAACTGATTAACTTATAGAATTTATTGAATGACAAAAGAATGTATATATGTATCTCATTAAACATCATTCAGAATGCCTATTTAAGTTTGATATATATTTAATACTATTGAAAAACATCGAATCTAAAAATTGGCAACAGTTTTACAAATTCACCCCTAGAAGTGTATAGAGCAATTTCACGCAACTTGACGAACTACTTTAATGCCCTTCCCATTCATTTTCATGCTTACGACAGCTAATAGGGTGATTAAGTCAAAAGTTATGACGTCTTTGGCTTTATTTTCAGTTGGAAGGACAACTTTTTGTTTGTCTATTGGCTGCTGTAAGCATGAGAATGAATGGGAACGGCATTAAAGTAATTCATGACGTTACGTGTAATGGCTCTATAGGCAAATTAAAAGCTGCTTTTCCATTTGAAATGAAAACCAGAATCATCATAAGTTGAGATGTGCCCTGATGCGTGAAATCGCCGTATATCGCAACACTCTTCTGGTGTGAATACATCACGGAGCAATTTCTCCGACAATTGTAAATACAATTTTACCATGTAAATTAGTCGAAAAATCAGGAATATGCCTAAATGGGTCGTTATCCGAGACTTTTCGAGCATTAAGAGCACGATAATCTCCGCATGGCCACCATGACCTATCGGACTTTTTTACTATGTGCAAAGGATTTTTAGATGGGCTACAATCCGAATGATTTTTCATTATCAACAAGGCGACAGTTATTAAGTCCACTGGCGTTCGTCTCCGCCAACGCTTGGCCACTTAGTTTTCCTGATATGCACATAGTTATGCATATAGTTGATTTTTCAGGAAATTTGGCATGGTATCAAGAAAGCTTCGCTTTATCCTTACTGAGAGAGCGATGATAATTGTAGTTTCGTTTTTGCCACCTTCTTTTTTTTAACGACATATTTCCGTTTTATTCACAGCACTTGGATCACATCCGGGTCACCAGTGTAGGTTTTATTAAGGTTTCAAATGTCTACTGCAAAATGTACACCATAAATATCCTTTTAAAGAGACAAAACTCAAATCAATATTTATTGCAAACACTAATCCCATCCTTACCTCCAACTACATAAAACATAAAAAAATGACAAACTTAAAACAGTTGGGGCTTCAGTACCAGAAGTCCCAGGATCGAATCCCCGTACAGGCGATGTGGGAATTTTAATTTAATCTAATTATGTTTGTGAGGACTGTAAGCGTGCTGACGTCAAGTATTATTAAAATGAATTTTTTCCTAACTTTTCCATCAACACGGTCCAATTTATAATTTATTTAAAAGCATTTTACAATTTTTGGATTTACAGCGTTAAAACAGAACAACGTCTATCGGGTCGTCTAGTATATATACACTATATAGCCAGTGATGACCAGTCACTTGCGAGTTTAGACATTTTGTTGAATATCTAGAAAAATACAAGAGGAATTATCCTGAAACCCCAGACGTGTAAACAAGATGGTAGACGTCATATATTTCAGCTAAAGATTTTACCCGAAACCTCATCTGGGACCGTCATCAAATTGAAGAAAAATGAATATGTTTTGGATAACCCTGTAAAAAGTAATGTCATGAAAAGCGTTGAAACTTTAGCACATGATTCGAATGCTTCTTGTAATAATCTGTGTTCATTGTTATGAGGATAGCATGTATACTCATGGAGAAATTAAAGTTTTTATAAAAACAATCCCAAATTTCTCAAGTTTTTTGCTTATAATTTGCAGGGTTCTCAATATCAAATGTTATTTTCAGGACGAATGTCAAACGATATTGTACACAATACCCTGCAATTGAAATTATAAAATAATAAATATTGGAGGAAAGATGAGCAGGTTTACTAAATAGTGATTCACTGCGCATGCGCGAATTCAATCAAAATATAATGCACATAATGTATTTCCTAAATGTATAGAGCAGCTTTTGTAACAGTAGCAAAAATGCAGTTTGAAAATTCTGAAAATGATTGTCGATAGAATAAACTTGAAATCCGTTCTTCCCAAAGAGAAGCAAAAAGGTAAGGAACAGTATCCAAATGTAGTATTTTGAATAAATACAAAATATACATACAGTATATTGCGAACAGTATATTGTGTTTTAAGCAACACATTGATTTGGATTGGGAAATCAAAATGTTGTAACTTTATTTTAAAAAATGATTTTTTAATTCCATATATTGCCTTCTTTGATTTGTGTAGCTTCTTTCCCCAAAACGTGCAATTAAAAGAAACAGTTTATTTTGCTTTTCATATCACAAAAAAAGAGGAACAAAATATTCTTTAGAACAATGAAACAATGGCAGTTTATTATCCAGTGCTGTTGGTAAATTTGTTGATAACAGCGAAATTCGGAAACTATTTGGTCCTGTTGCATGAAAACGCTGCACATTTTGAAACCTCTTGGGATATATAAATATATCAAATGAATGAGAAAACTATTTTTTTCTTTTTATATGCATAATGTATATTATATATTAATGGAAACCATAATATATCCAAAGCTCATATATATCTTTAAGATAAAAATATGGAAATTATTTTCATTCATAGACAATATCATCAAGGAACATGGCAGACTTTTCTATCAAATAACTTCATTTTAAAAATAAGCATTTGTCTGACAGAAGACAAATAGTACCTGCAATAAGCGTTATCAAAACATATTTTAAATTCAAACTTATTCTACTAGCACAAAGTTTTCAGTCAATTAGTTTTCATTATTATATGTTTACAAACAGCCAGTTACAAACCTCGAAGAGTAATTTTAGCTTAAACCACCATATAATACATCGAATCTGAGATAATTTTTAGAAAAATTAAAATGTAAATCTAGTATCAACAATCTTTTATTGTGTGTTCGCTTTGTCTGGAACATTTCAGGGTTTTTATAAATTGCAATCAACTGATAAACAGTTCTTTAAAGCTCACAATATTTCAGACGATTTTTTTTAATAAACTAATGAAAGTGATACAGGACTTTTTTTTTTTTTTTTTTTTTTTTTTTTTTTTTTTTTTTTTTTTTTTTTTTTTGGCGAGAATAGTCTAAAAGGAAGAATTCATTCTATCCAACATTTTCGTAAAGTTAATATACAGAAGTCTTTTGAGTATTGTGATGGTTTTTTCATTAGAAAAATGAGAAATGAAATTCTTAATTATAGTTTCATTCGTAAGTTTTAATTTTAAATACGAGGATGAACTAAATTTTAAACTTTGAAAACTGAATGAAAAAGGAGCTCGGTTTCAGGAATTTATTAATAATTAGAAAATGACGTCAGACATTACAAACTAAGTTTCAAATGTCGGATCGACTGTATTTTGACCGGATATCTATCATAGGGCCTTGTTCTCTTTCGAAATCGAGACAGATTGTAATAACTGCAAAACTTAAACCAGGTAATAAAAATGGGGGTATTTTAACACTCCAGTGGGATTTTTTTACCTGTATTTTATTACGCTTTCTCAGTGCCTATTCTATTAATCCTCCTAAATGATCCATGTTGAATTTCTACTCTTCTTAACCGAAAATGCAATATATATATATATATATATATATATATATATATATGAAAAAGTAAACTAAATCTGTAAACAAATGTAAAGATTTTGTATAAAACCCCGAAGACGGCTCTTTAAGGAATATATTATCAGACAACTTCCTGTAATGTGATAGTTCAGTCATGCCGAAGTAAGTTTACACCCTCAGGAAAGGAATTTAACCATTTAAAACTTTATAGTGCCATAGCGGTCAATTTAGAAAATTCTGAACCAAAAGGAGATACACGCTATCGAAGACAGATTTTTTTTTCTTTTACTCAGGTTTTTATTTTGCTCTTTATTTAGATTTTTATCTGATCTCTTAGTTTGTCCCGTACCCTTAAAATAATAATGATAATAATTTTGTTATGAATAAGCTAGGCTTGTAAAGCTGTTTTATTAACAAGCAGACTATCTGTTGCGCTTCCATGCTTAGTTATTCCTATTGAACTTTTCTTTCAGAATGACGGTGCAACAGAATTCCCTGGGTCATACTAACAACTCCTAGTGACAACGTTTCTAGAAGGCGTTAGTCAACGTAGGGTTGAGTGACATGCTTATTTATTACAAAATAATAATTTTGTGATGAATAAGCTGAGCTTGTAAAGCTATTTTATTAACAAAATTGTTATTAAAATAGCTTTACAAAACATGGGTTGTCTCTCGCGTTTTCGTACTTAGTTATTCCTGCAGAGCTTTTCATTCAGAATAATGGTGCAATAGGATTCCCTGGATCATACCAATGCCTCCTAGAGACAACGTTTCTAGGAGGCGTTGGTCAACGTGGGGCTGTGCGACATGCTCATTTATTACAAAAGCTGTGATTGCAAAGTTGTTTTATTAACAAGGCAGACTAACTCTTGCGTCTCCGTACTTAGTTATTCCTACGGAGCTTTTCCTTCAGAATGATTGTGCTATAGGATTCCCTGGATCAAAAGGACGCCTCCTAGAGACAATGTTTTTAGGAGGCGTTGGTCAACCTAGGGCTGTGCGAGAGGCAAAAACTACCAAACGATGGTGATACAAAGGTGGTTTTTGTATCTCCTGTCAAGCCCTCTAACAGCACAGGACTATCGCACAGAAGCATTACTTCTGACCTGCCTGGGCCAGGATCTATAGCTCAGAGTTACTGTGAAGTTTGGATATAATGAGAATTATCAGAATTTTGCATACAATAATGATACCCTCTAATCCTGAGATTTCTGTTTATAAAGCAGAAAAATGACAGCGAGAGATAAAAATAGAAGTGATTGGGAAACCACCCCTTTTTCCCGGGTCAATATTACTCGCCAATGGATCCTGTAGGAGAAGACAGGATACACCTGTCTTCGAAATAAAAGCACTCTATTGTTGCTAAGTATCCTCCTGTTGCATTCCACTCATTGTATGGTAGTGTGAGTCTAACGCCACTAAAACTGGTTCTGTCTGGGTTTTTTTCTTTGTTTAAAGAGAGCAGTGTGCCGAAGGAGTTGCAGTTAATGTGTTTGCAAGTAATAAAATATATTTAACTGAGTTGAAAAAAAAATTCTTATATTTGAAAAGAAAAGAAAAAGAATGTTATGAAATGTAACAAAAGTATAAATGTTCAGCATTTAAAATGGACCCATGTTTACAGTCTAACTCAGATTAACTGAATTTTATAGAACAAAAACGAAATTATGCTCTAATCCATTTAAGCAATGATGAAAATAGATATAAGCTAAAAAAGCTTAGGGCTTCACCATTTGCCCGGGGCTTGCGTAATAAAACAAATATAAAATGGGATAAAAAAATTTCCCGTAAGAAATCATTTAAATAAAGTCGGACATATCCCGAGGACAATTTTATAAAAGTTCTAAATTGATGTAAAAAAATTTGTCTGTGAATATATGACAACCGAAACAAAGGTATTGTGATCAAACACACGCACACACATATTTTTAATTTTGGTACTTAACTTTATATAGCTATCACCGGATTTTTACCTGAACAAAAAGTTAATTTTTTATATAGAACCAATAAAGTTATATTAATTGATGTTTTATATTTTATTTACATATTTTATTTTAAAACTTTCTGTTCTATGAGCCTTATTAGTCGTTTTTAAAACAATTTAATTGTATTATTACGTCTGTGATTTAGTTTACATATTTTATATTATTCAGGTGTACAAAAGTGTACATATTTTAAAATTTTCTAAGACAAACTGGTGGAAATTAAAACAGCAGGGGTTTCACAATAAGCTTTCAAAATCGATTATGTTAATTGTTGATATCCCGTACCACTGCAATTAATGCAAATTGCTTGTACAGTATGTAACCAAATGCTAATACTGTATTTAATTTTCTTAAAAACTTTCATAGTCGGCTATGTTGATTGTTGCTATCCCTCAGCACTGCAATTAATACAACTTGATTGTATTGACGCAGTTCGCCAGTAAAACTGGTTCATATGCACCAAATGCCAATACTGTATTAAATTTTATTAAAGGCTTTCAAAGTCGATTATGTTAACTGTTGCTATCCCGTACCACTGCAATTGATGCAAATTGCTTGTACAGTATGTACCAAATGCTAATACTGTATTCAATTTTCTTTAAAGACTTTCATCGGCTATGTTGATTCTTGCTATCCTTCAGCACTGCAATTAATGCAACTTTCTTGTATTAATTGCAGTTCGCCATGAAAACTGGTTCATATGTACCAAATGCCGACACTGTATTCAGTTTTCTTAAAGGCTTTCAAAGTTGGTTATGTTGATTGTTGCTATCCTCAGCAATGCAATTAATACAACTTGCTTGTACAGTATGTACCAAAAGTCGATACTGAATTCAATTTTCTTATAAGCTTCGGATTGTTGCTATCCCACCTGACTGCAATTAATACAACTTGTTTGTGCAGTATGTATCAAATGCCGATATTGTATTCAACTTTCTTTGTCAGAGTTTCTTTCATCGTTTGATGGGATTCACAAAAATATTCCTAAAGTAAATTTATCTTTCATAAATTTAAAAAAAAATTGTTTTTGTTTTTCTAATGCAGTTGGCAATACAAATACATATATCTTTATGCCAATACAAGGCTGTGAAGCTGTTATCCATTCAGCACCACCCGATGAGCACGTGTAGCTTAAAGAAAAATTTAAAAAATAAACAAATAAATAAAATGGAGTCGCAAAAGTAGATTTCTCCATAAATTAGTTTAAAACTTTTTAAGTAAAGATAATTTTTGTGGAAAATAATCTACAATATAAGAAATATGTACTTTTTGTTTGAAGAAAATGTACTTTTCTGACAATAAATTTTTATTTCTATGTTTCAAATTAAAAAAAAAAATATTTTGCACATTTTTAAAATAAGACATTTAATACTCTAGAAAATAATTTTTAATTCTGGGCTGTTGAGATAAAAAAGGTTAAGAAGTTGATCAATTGTAAAATTTTGGTACTTGTTATAAATTAAAATTTCTGGAATTAATATTATTGAAATTCACGAAATAAAAAATATTTAATTCGTGTAATCTTCAATTTCGTGTAAATATAATTTTTATGCTCATATAATTTTAGTGTTTCAAAAGTTGTGATGCGGATAAGAAAATTTTGTATTATCTTTTATTTCTTGTACATATTTTATTTATTTATTTATTTTGTGAAGCAGTAACTGTCAGGCCCGGATTTAAACTTTCTAAAGTTCTAAGTTTTATATTGTATGTATACAAAAAATTGAGTGATTTTTTTTACTTTTTTAAATTGCATAAGCTGGCCTCATAAAAATTTAAAATATATACTCCTTATGTATAAATATATTACGTCGCGGAAGTAGCAGAGAATGTTGGTAGAATAATAGGTTGACAATTTCCCCAAGTATTGGCGGCAATCTAAAATTACTTGAAAAGCTAAAATAGAACTGAACAAAGTTTGTTTTGCTATGGCTAGACTCAGAAAAGCTGCAGCCGATTTTCGCCATTATTTCAGTTTAAAATTAGAAAAGGTCAGTCGACAACCGAGTTTTTTCAACACTTCGTGTTATTACGTGCTAAAATTTGGAAACAGAACGGCACTATTGTACATGCGCCGGCTCAAACACTTGCCAGCAAACTGACAGAAATTTGACACCCTATAATGAAATAAAGCATACTTTAGAAGACAATTTGAAAATTTAGCATTATTGTGGTTTATTAGCGAGCTTGTTGGTCGCTCAAAATTTCAAAACCAGGAAATAGACAAAGGGGTAGGGTATGGTTTGCAGTTCTACGATCTATTATTTTGCTATACGAGGGCTAATGAGACCGGGACCTACTGCTTACAGCAGATTCCGAACGGCTACAATGATTCATGCCACTTGTGGGATTCAAGTCCGCGAACCCAGGTACCGAAGAACAGCGATCTGCCGTTCAGCTATCGTTCGGCGACAAAGAGTAAGGAATGCAAACTAAGATTTTACTGATGGGAACACGGAAGAAATTCCGCTCTTGGAGTTCTTTTCTTTTTTGCCGATATGGAATTAAAGTTGGTGAAAATAGTTTAGATAAGTTTATGCTAAATTTATATATATATATATATATATATATATATATATACATATATATATATTATATATATTTATTTATTTATATTTATTTTATGTATATATATATATATATATATATATATATATATATGTTTATGTACATGTATGTGTGTATATATATATATATATATATATATATATATATATATATATATATATGTATATATATGTATATGTATGTATATGTATATATGTGTGTGTATATATGTATAT
>CM063498.1:112246332-112253832 GCA_032207245.1 Pardosa pseudoannulata
GGGAGAGAGTGATACTGTATCATATTCTTTTTTACCAGGACTAGGAACTCTTATCGTTAAAATAGGATATAACGTCATATAGTATTTTGTTGTAACGAGGTATATATATACGTATAAATATGTATATATGTATATATATAGATGTATATATATGTATATATATATATATATATATATATATATATATATATATATATATATATATATATATAATATATACAGTATATATATATATATATATATATATATATGTATATATGTGTGTGTGTGTGTGTGTGTGTAATACCTATAAGCATTACATAGTCTTTTATAACTACATTCAAAAATAACTTTTTTAATGATATCATAATATATATATTGATTTTAATAAAAAGAAAAGATAAACTTATTTTCATGATTTAATAATGCAGTTTATTCTGAATATGAACGTTGGGAGACAATTAATTTTGATATAGGTTTGATTGAATTAATAAATTATTTATAAAACATTTGATAATTAAAAATTCATGAAATTTCTTAATAAAATTTTACTATACAATCATGGATTAAAAAAAAAAACAAAGTTGACATGTTGGGATCTAAAAAATTACAGGCTTTCCAGACGGCAAGGGTAAGCAACAGCTGATTGTTACGTAAGCTGCATTAAAGAGGAAGTAAGAAAAACAAGCCGTTAGACACTATTGTTTCGTCTTATCCCCCGAAATGAAGATATTCTTGATCTCCTAGGCAGTGTGAGTAGCAACTTATTACTGGCACTGCGCTATGGGAACTCAGCCAGGTGCTCGAATGCATGAGCCAAAATCCCATGCGGCCGAATCGTAAGCTGCATAAAATTGCATTTTCTCGTTTTGCAAAAATTGTCCATTGCTTTGTTTGTTTTAATATCAAAATACATTAAAATACAAATCTGGAATGGGATTATTCTTTAGAACTAATGTTACCTTAGTACAGAGATGTAAAAAACCCCGGAATTTAGAAGAGGTGGGAATATACCCGGAATTTTGGGAACTTTGGGAAGAAATTATTTTAACAATGTTTACATATATATTTTCAACGGTGGGTATTTAAGAACTATCATATTATTTCTAAGAGATTCTTTTTTTACTTTTGGCAATATATATATATATATATATATATATATATATATATATATATATATATTCAAGAAATCATAGCAATGAGCATTTAAATGATTTTATAGTAGTACTTATGTCATTAATTACCTTGTTAGTCTTATCAAACATATAATTGGTTGCTTCAACTTTAATTGCTAATATAATACTTGTATATATTATTTTTGATCATTATTTATTATGTAAATTGCTTTATGCTAAACTTATTCCCCTCCTTTTATAATATAAAAATAAATATCTACATTTAATATAACAGTTTATAATTTTTTGTATTGCATATATCATTTAAAGATGTAATCATATGACACTGTTGCATTTTGTGTCCAATTCCTACACACTCACACAAACATTATATATATATATATATATATATATATATATATATATATATATACTTATATATATATATACATATATATACATGCATATATATACATATATATATACATTATATATACATACATATATTTATTCATATATATATATTTTATTACATATATATATATATATATAGAAAGATATATATATACACACATATATATATATATATATATATATATATACATGCATATATATACATATATATATATATACATATATATATACATACAGATATATATAATATATATATATAATATATATATATACATATATATATATATATATATATATATATATATATATATATATATATAATATATATATATATATATATATATATATAGTAAGAGAGAGAGGTGTTATACAAAAAGATTATTGCCTAATATTTATGTAATAATAAAAATATTTCATATTTCTCAAAAAAAAATTACTCATACTTTCATGCTAAACATGATACCTTGCCAAATATAGTTAGTTAATCCAAATTATTCAATTTTTTTCATGGCATATAATAGTTAAAATTTGTGAAAATATCAACTTTTGTGGTCTACAACAAAAACAGAAAAAATGGCGGTTCTTATTGTGTCATAGGAATTGGCGACTTCAAAATACTTCAAAACTCCCATGTTTTGGAAATTTCCAAAATTCCCTTCCCAATAAACCCGGTTTTTTCCCTGGTTTGAACTGGGTTTTTTCCACTGCTCACAACTCTACCTTAGTAGCTATGGAAGCGATATATTTCAAAAGAAAATATAAATTTCAAGTCTTTATTAAAAGAGCTTATGTTCGATTCCATATAAAATAAGTTTACCATTGTTTGGGATAAAATTTTTCCTATAACAGTAATAAGAGTCTAAAACTGTAAAAATTATTTAGTTTTGTTAAATGAAGTAATGCATTTTTTAAGAAATAATAAAATATATATAACAAGGGAAAAATTAAAAATTCATAAAATAACTTTAGAAATTTGCAAATTAGAAATTAATCGTATATATAAAACAGAAACTATTATTTTTAATGTGAAAACCTTAGTTATATTAATACGAGCAATATATTTTATTTAACAGATTAATACAAAATAATTTTTGAAACAATTTTACTTTATTGGCATTTAAAATAATTTTAAAGTTTTAAAATGCCAGATATCTCTTAAGTTTTCTTTTATAGAATAAAACATATGTTTTACTTCAATTTGATATAAAAGTTTAGAATGATATATATATATATATATATATAGTGCGGAAGTTATCTTGCAGGTGGTAAATTTCATTTTGTTTTTATTTGGCGTTTAATTTTATGTTAATATAAAAATGTTTGACTAGAAATGACAAAACTAATTTTTTTTAAGATAGAGTTTATTTAAGTATTTCTAAAAAAATAATTCTAAAAGGAACAGAACATCTTCTTTTATGACAAATCGAATAAAATCAGTCATAAAGAAAATTTTACATCTCGAAAGGTACTATGTGGCCTTAAACAGGAAAAAAAATCTAACATTAAACTTTTTGAAGAGATTGGTTTGGTTTGGTTTGGAGCGCTACGGTCTACTTTTTGCAACTCGAGGGCTAACGAGACCGGGACCTACTGCTTAAAGCCGATTCCGAACGGCTACGAACATCCATGCCACTGTGGGATTCGAACCCAAGAAATCTTTGAAGAGATTTACAATATTTATTATGCAGTCATACAAATAATAGGAATTGAGCTGTTATAAATGCATTTAGAGCTCTGTATAATCGTTATACGTTTAAAAGTTCCATTACACTTATGTTATCCCAAATTCCGAGTTTTCAGAATTTTTATCTTTTAAAACTTGTTTATTTCTTTACAATTTAAAAGGATTCCCAAAAACATTTTTTACTCCTGAACTATTCTATGTATTCCCACAAAAAAAGATAGAAAAAAGAAAAAAAAATCAGTATGTAAAATCTTTTAATATCTTTAATTTTAATCTTTCACCGACAAAGAAAACTTTATGCCTCCTCAGATACTTGAAAAACTACTATTTTTTTCAGTATTAATTATATAATTTCATAAAATATACTAGGACTATTATATTAAATTATTTTTTATTTAAGTATTATAAATACTTTGAAAAATATATTACAATAGATATTTTGAACTTATAATTTAAAATGAAAAAATCATGCTGAAACAAAATATTCTAAATTTTGAATTTAATAAGAGGTAAACATTTTTCCTTATATTTGATTAACTTCTTAATTTTAATGCTGCATTTTCGATAACATCTTTCTAAAGACATATTATGAGAGAGAAAGCACTTTTTTCAAACATTAAAACACAGACAAAATTAATAAATATTAGCAGTCATTAAACATAAGAACGTGTGAGAAATATATGCTTACGATTACTTGTTATAATAAATAAGATAATGCGATTAAAACTAATTATTTTTTTAAAGGAAAATACAATTTATTCCCTATCGATGTTTTGCTTTATTCTTCTTTTCGTCACAGATTTATTTTTGATGGACAAAATAAGTAAAGAAGATAAATATTAAATCCTAAAATGGGTGATTAATTACATTTTGATATAGTATGTATAGTTTATATATTTAAAATATGCTCCGTGTAGTTTAAAATGTTAATCTCTCTTTAACGAATTTTACATAATCTGACATTTTAAAGAGATTCAGCAACTTCGTTAAATAGAGATCCAATTGAATATATATATATATATATATATATATATATATATATATATATATATATATATACAAAAACACACAAACACTTATTTAAGTAAAGGTATACAGAAAAATTCACATATCTGAAAACTTTATTTATTGAAAGAAAAACTGTATTTTTGTTTCCATCTCTTTTTTTTTTCGACGTGGAGTCAGCTGACACAGTGTGTGCAGTCTAAATAAATAGAGAAAAAAATTAGGTATTCCGAAAATTTGGATTGGTGGGGAGTACAACAGTCTACTCTTTCGATGATGGGTGATCATTCATTTGTTTTATGTTTGTTAATAATGACAAAAATAGAAATAAAATAATGTTTAAAATCTGTTTTTTAATTTAATGTTATAATTTTAATGGGAATAGGATTATGTTATTAGTCCGTCGTCATAAAATTGGAAGAAAGAAAAATGTACACGTATATGTATAAGTATATATATATGTATATATATGTGTGTGTATATATATGTATATATATATGTGTATATATGTGTATATATATGCATATATATGTATATATATATATGTATATATATATGTATATATATATGTATATATATATGTATATATATGTGTGTGTATATATATGTATATATATGTGTATATATGTATATATATGTATATATATGTATTATATATGTATATTATATGTATATGTATATATATGTATATATATGTATAAATATATATGTATATTTTATATATTATATATATGTATATTATTTATATATATATATATATATATATATATATTTATATATATATATATATATATATATATATATATATAAATAGGGTGAGTGGAGTGATATAACAATAAACTAAAATAAAATAATCAGTAGACTAGAAGATTTCAGTTGAAGATAGAAAATTTAAAAGATAGAAATTATGGTTTGTTTGATAAGACAGTAATAAATTTTAAAACATAGGATCGAATTGTTAAATTTCCTTAGTCTTTTCAATATTTCCTTATTTAAGTAAAGGTATGCAGAAAAATTCACATATCTGAAAACTTTACTTATGGAAAGAAAAACTGATTTTTTGTTTGTATCTCTTTTTTTTTTCGATGTGGAGTCAACTAACACAGTGTGTGCAGTCTAAATAAATAGAGAAAAAAATTAGGTATTCCGAAAATTTGGATTGGTGGGGAGCATAACGGTCTACTCTTTCGATAATGGTTGATAATTCCTTTGTTTTATGTTTGTTAATAATTACAAAAATAGAAATAAAATAATGTTTAAAATCTATTTCTTAATTTAATGTTATAATTTTAAAAGGAATGGGATTATGTTATTAGTCCGTCGCTATAAAATTGGAAGAAAGAAAAATGTAACAATTGAATTGCATAAAAATTGGAAGTAGCTTAGTCGAACTTTAAGTGTATTAGACTGATGTTTGAAGAGTTTATAGAAATGGGCAAGGAGAAATTATACTTTAACATTTTAACGCGTGTTAATGCCTTTCTATAACTGTTTAAACAGAAAAGCTGAATAAACCATCCCCACTTCTAAGGGCCGTAGCAGGAAAACCCCAAGCTGATTAGATACAGTCAGCGATAACGAATTTCCACAGAACATTCAGGAAATATTCGTCGGAAGTATGACTTATTAAAATCACGCGCAACTGCCAACTATAAACGTGAGAGAAATTGTTTTGAGTGCTATTCGATTTTCTGTAATAAAGCGGAAGTAAAAATTATTTGAATCGGTGAACGGAAATTTAGAAAGAATATTATTAGCCGAAGTATTTTCCCCCACGCTCTTACGTAGTTATATTATCGAACTAGGGCCGGATCATCGCATGGATCAGTGGTTCTCAAACTTTTTTCGCTGCCACACCCTTGTAAGACTAAAAACAAATTGCGCATAAAAGCTAAGGAAAAGCTAAACAATGAAAATTTAATGCTCATATGCGTTTAATGCTGCAATTGAAACAGTTTGGATTAAAATTTCATTATTTCCTTTATGTTTTGGGGAAGTTTAAGTAATTTAAAAAATTATTTGACCTTTATTATTTACGTGACGCCCCTGGCATACGCTCGAGGCACCTGAGGGTGCAGCAGAAACCAATTTGAGAACTGCTAACATAGATAATTAATCAAGCCCCGAATTTGCACATATGGCCTTGGGTCCCTCCATGCATTGCCCGTCGATGGCCGAATGATTAGGGTGCTGGTCTTCGGTACCAGAGTTCGAATCCCACTATGACATGGATATCCGTAGCCATTCGGAATCAGTAGGTCTCGGTTTCATTAGCCCTCGTGTTACAAAAAAGTAGACTTTAGTGCTCCAAAACAAACAAGCAAAACAAACCAGGCATCTGCCGATCGCGTCGCAGATCAATCCACGAGCGAGAACAGAAGACAGAAGGAGATAAATGTCTAACATAGAAAAACATAATATTTATCCCATTTGTCTAACATAGAGAAATTGATTTGTCTAACAAAGGCAAATTGAAACATTTATCTCATTTGGCTAACATAGACAAATGAGATAAATGTCTAGGCAAATGTAAAATCTTCATTGTAGCTGATTTTTTTTTTTTTCAATTTATCCTAGAAAGAAAGGTTCTTCTTCTTTCAGAATTGTTTAATCCCACTCTACGTATGCAAAAATTATTTAACTTTGCCATTTCAAGAAGGCATTCATTATGCTTTTTTACAATAGCAGAGAAAACATAGACTAACTGAAAACAAATTGAGATTCATTTACCTGTCAGACATGTTTTGAAATATGTACATTAAAAACTAAATTTTTACACTGAGTTGAAAATAAATATCTGGCTTAGTCTGAAAACCTTAAATTTTGAAGATATCTGACAATATAACAAAATTAAAAGCTGTTGAATAATTTGAAATCTAAAATAAAATTAGATTTCATAATGCTATAAAATAAAATATTTAGCTCGCATTAATATAAATGCGATTCACGTAATGAAAATAGTTCAAGAATGATCAAAATGGATATTTAAAATTTCAAAATCATATAATATTTATAGAATATTCAAAGTTACCTTATATGTACATACAGACGTATTACTTAAAATGTTCATAATTCAGCCAGTCATGGACGAAATAAGCACTTTCGTTGACTTTCGGGCTCCGAATATATAATGCAATATTACTATAATTACAATATCTAAAATTTCAAAATGGTTTAGATTCACAATATGATACGACAAAAAAAAATTTTTTTTTTGTTAAAAATCCAGAATTGTGCTCTTATTGAGATTATAATAATGCCGCTTGAAACCATTCACTACAACGTTTCTGTGGAGCAGTGGTC
>CM063498.1:112256332-112283832 GCA_032207245.1 Pardosa pseudoannulata
AAAAGTTCTCATTATAAGCCTGTTTTGGGTTCAAGATATAAAAAATGCACTAATCTGTGTAAAATAAACTTCTCCTAGAACATTAATAAAGGTCTAATTGTATAATAAAAAACTTAGTGTTGTTGTATGAAGCAAATATTATAAATAAATGAATAATTAAACAAAAAATAAACCACAATATACATCAAGGTGAATAAAATAGAAAACCACTTTCCTGCATAATAACTTTTGATTGGTTTGGAATGTTAGGGTTAAATGTTTCGCTATACGAGTGATAATGAGACCGGGACCTACTGGTTAAAGCCAATTTCAAACGGCTAGGAACATTTATTATTGAAGTTTGTTCGAACCCATAAACTCCGGTACGGAAGTGTAGCTCTCTTCCTATTCGGCAGTATGAAAACATTTAAGAATCGTAAATTAGAAACTATTTTTTATATCAAATAGAAGTCTGTTATCATTTTTATTCAATGAACCTTAGTTGTAGTAATACGAGCGTAGTATTTTAGTTTATAGAATAATAGAGGCTGGCTTTTTAAAAATTTTCAGTATAACAGTTTTTAGTTTTTTTTTTAAAGGTTTAAAATATCAGATATATTAGTTTCGGTTCACAGAATAAAATAAATATTTTACTTTAATTTCACATAAAAATTTATTTCTTGATGTACAGATTTCAAAAATTATTTTGCGATTAAAAAAATTTCCCCTTTTTTTTACAAAATTTGATGTACAGTTTTATGTTACTTTTAAAAATATAGTACTTGAAAGTACAAAACCAAATACGATTTTTTAAGCTAAAGTTTTGATTAAGGAACTGTAAACGAATATTTTTTTAAATGTCAGACGCATTTAAAGTTTCGATTTACAGAACAAAATCGATATTTTACTACAATTGCTGTAAAAATTTGTCTCCTGAATTACAGATCTCAAAAAATATCTTTGCGGGTGAGAAAAATTTCCTTCTTTTTGATTTGATCTATATTTTTGTAATTTTAAAGATTGTAGCACTTGAAAGGACCAAACCAAATAAAATTTTCAAAGTATTGAATAACACTTAGTGTTCCCTTAAATGATCATAAGGAAAGGACATTTTCTATTCTCATATAGACTCTCTTCGATATGAGCTTACCAGAATAATTTATAATTTTGTGGGACATGGCGTGGACTCCCAGTTTTCCAAAGCTCAATCTCCAGCATTTGCCAGGACTTGACTTTCGTGCCCATGGCTAAATCCAATTTCCACCAAACTCTCTTCCGAGTTTGTTAAAGACGAGCATAATCCCACTCATATAAAAGTTATTATCAGATATAATCAGTTATGATCAGATATCGCCTATGAAATATCAATTAGATATATAAATTAATAGGGATCAGCCAAATACTATCTTGCACGCAAGAATCGGGGGCAGCCAAATATTACCTTGCACGCAAGCAAAATCCCTTGATTTAAAATAACTTATTAAAGTAAATAATACTATTTATTTACACTTTGATCATGTTTTAGTTGAATTAGCACCTGACTGGACAATTACAAAAATTTAAGCCAACACGCACATAACCGTATATGATAGGAATTACTGAATAAAGATGACTGAAATGGTTTTTAAAAGCACCCAGTGATTTATAAAACGAGTACACAATTTCAAAAGCACTCGGAGCTTAAAAAAGGGAAATCTTAAAAAAGACGTACAAAAGCGGAATGTGGGAACACCTTGAAAATCACTATTTTGGTCACGTATCATTGTGACTCAGTAACCTTATTTACTGTGACGGATTATAGCATCTTTTAGGGATAACAACAATCAACAATTCTAAAGACTGGAAGATCGCATCAATGGCTTTCTATCAGTGAAGTGAAAAAGAATTTTCCCACGCCGTGCAGCCAAAGACCTTGTAGAACTTGCCCGATCTACACGTGGGACTAGAACAGACATGAATAACATTTTTAGTCACGTTTCCGATGTATTGGAAATAGTGATAGAGCAGGGCCAGACCAAACTACAGCGAGAGATAATTATCTCTCAATGCCCCGGATAGAGACACCTCCATATTTTTCGATTTTTACTAAGCAGAGGTAACCAAACTTTCATATACAGTCAAATCTCAAGATGCAGTTAATTCCCACCGTGTAATATGAGAACCATGTTATATGAAACTTAGCATTAATTCAAATTAGGTAATGCATTATTGTATGGAAACCGCATAGTGAGAATCATAGAAATAAGATAAATCAAATTAATTCAGCGTTATATAAAATCTCGTTATAAGAAATTCAAAATTAATACATTCTAAATGAATACGTACTCCGTTATATAGAATCTCAAATAAATAAATTGTACATGAATCAGACTTATATAAAAATTTCATTCTCAAAGTATGAAATAATGATTGATATAGCTTATAAATAATTTTTTAAGGGAAATTTTATCGTAACTAGAATTGGGAATACCCCATAAATGTCAAGAATAAAATTTTGACACATCAAATAAGCACTGTCATAGATAATTTTTTCAAGTCGTTTGGTAGAAAAAATTATTTAGGCAATTTATTTGAGCTGTTGGAATGTTTTAGTACAAAACATGCATTATAGGGAAATCGTATTATAAAAAAAAACCATATTACAGAGGACTTGACTGTACTAAAGTCGACTTTTTTGGAACAAATATACTTACTAGCGGCAACTTTTTTATAAAGTGTGCGGTAGTATCTTGATCTATCGTTCCTGCATTGACCTATTGATTTATTTGGTTCTGAATTTAATCCTATGGAACCAGTATTTCTTTTTACCGAATTATCGTTGCCGTATTCTCCGTTTTCAGGCATCTATCACTTAAAATTTCGGTTCTGTTGCTTTGTCTCCTATAAAACACAAATTGATGACTACCTATTCTAATTTGTCTAATTCTAAAGTATTTAAACATAATAGTTTTCTAGAACTGGTCCTGAAATTTGAACAAGTAAAGAAATTTCACCATTAAAAAAATATTGTGTAAAAACATCAAACACTATTTTTATATTATATTATTTTATATTATATTATTTTATATTATTTTATTTTATTTTATTTCATTTCGTTTCATTTTTTAATTAGTAGATTTTCTTTTCAAAGTACTGTGAGAGTCAAGGATGAGGGTTGTAAATTCATCTAAAAAATTTTCTTCCGTCACTTCGAAGAGTTACATCAGTGAACATTCTTGCTGTTATCAATGGGCTACCGACGGACAGGGAAAAAGTTCCCAGAGTCCTATCGTGCTCCAAGCCTGGATAAACTTGTCGGGTTTGAAGAACTTCGAGTCCGAATCAAGAACTAACATTACGTAGACTTGGTTAAATTGACAAAATAGAATAAAGAGATATGTACGCTGTTTAAATTTTAAGTTGTAAAATAAATGGTCGTCGCCAGGAAGTTTTCTGTCCTTTACAGCTTTCCGTATCTATTATCCCGATGGATTAGGCATAATAGAACCATGACTGATCATGGCCAAATTTAGAGTAACAGAGTCCGTACCCTCCAATTCTACTGTTCACAGGGATCTTATAGAAGTTCAGAATGGACTTTAAGCATTAGGTCTTGGTTGAAAAAAAATGACCATAGGTTTCCAAACTAAACCCATTGTTTGACGACTCCGCTTTGACCATTGTTTGACTGCACTGGAGACCTGATCTTCAATAGCAAACCTTTCGCCATCCATAAAAGATTTCAGATAGGTAACAACATGAAAATTTGAAGGTTAGTTATAGTATATAGTTAGTTATATATATAGTTAGTTATAGTATAGTTAGTTATAGTATATAGTTAGTTATAGTATATAGTTATATATATAGTTAGTTATAGTATATAGTTAGTTATATATATAGTTAGTTATAGTATAGTTAGTTATAGTATATAGTTAGTTATATATATAGTTAGTTATATATATAGTTAGTTATAGTATAGTTAGTTATAGTATATAGTTAGTTATAGTATACTCTCTTACTATATCAGGGCTAAGAACTAGGTGGTTTATGATCTTCCAACCAAATAAAGACCAGAGTTTCTTTGTGAGTTTGAATATGGGGACACTCGTATTGTCATAAAAAAAATCACTTCCGCAATATTTTAGTCTGTTTTAGCCAGTTGAAATAATAAAAAAACATTCAATACATTAAAATATTTCATTTATTTATCTTCTAAATAAATAGGCTATTTGCTTCGGTGTCAGGATACAGAAATCCTCCCCCCCCCCAAAAAAAAAAGGTAAATTATTAGCCTCGAGTCACATAAAGCGTATAATTCGCTTTACTAGTCGAGAACCATTTCTAAAGTAATTTTCCACGAACTAGGGTTTTTCCAGTAAATTCTAGAAATAAAATAACATTATTGAAGAGGATAACTCTTTAATGAGACTTTAATGAGGCCTTAAAAATTATTTTGTTAAAATTCTATTGCGGCTTCCAGTGTTAAGAGGATTTGTATATTCTGTTTATATTAATAATTCATTCTCTAGTTAAGTTTTCCACAAAATTTAATTTTTCTAATGTATTATACAATTACTTAAAATAATCTATGCTACTTAAACTTAAAATTTTTATGAACGATAAACAAATCTAATTCTGTGAATGTAGAGAAAAATTTATGCATTTTACAAACGTTTGAATTCATTCTAGCTTAATAAATTGATTTACAAATTATTTTACATAACTAATTGATAAACTATATTTTTATAGATTCACTGAAATATTAATATTTATTAGTGCTTTACTTCCTTGTATACAGTAAAGAAAGCATAGCAAATCCGAAAAATTTCAGTGTTCAAATTTCAATTGAAATACAAAATTTTTTCTATGCCTGAATCAATCTTGAGAAGTTTCAGTGTTGCATCTGAAAGCGCATGCAAGGAAACTTTAAATATTCATCTTATCTATCTCTGATTACATTTTGACTAATTTTGTTTTAACGTCTGTACGTGCGTGTGTATGTAGTATAACTTAGAAATGATAATCAGTAGAATGTTGGCATTTTATACTTAGGGCATCAAATTGCACACGTTCATTTTTTATAGAATTCCACACTATATATAATGAACAATCTCATTATACAAACATTTATGCAGGCGAGTTGACAATAGTAATCGACGAATTTATATGCAGTCGGAAAAATACTTTATTGAGTCTATTAAAAAAAATAAAAGTCTAATATTTGTAAAGAATAATTTAGAATTTTTATTGTTTTATTATCTTCTAGTACGTAGTAAAGGAAGTATTATGAGTGGATTACCATTTGTAATGAAATAACTATGCACCGAAAAAGTCTCTATAACGAATGTTCGTCACCACATGGCAGCACTTGACCTCTACTCGTACAACACCGTTACCCTAGGAAGTGAAACTAACCTTAAACATTTATGGATGTGGGTAAATGATAATTCTAATGACGCATTATACCAAAAAAAGTATAATTTATTAGACTTGCCAGGAAGTTATGGGATGTCCGCAAGTTTTTTTTTTTTTTTTTTTTTTTCGTTACTTGTTATTTATTGACAAAAGTTTGTTGAATACGGTTGCAAATAGAATGGAGTCATCAACTGTAATAAAAGGAAATAATTTATAACAGAATACTTTTCATAATGTAATATCATGTCTTTGAACAATTTCATAAAATCATTAAAATTTAATGCATAAAAGGTTTAAAGTAGATGTACGTAAACATGATTGCGTTTAAACAGTTTAACCCTAGAACATGAAATTTGTTACAGGACTTCTTCGTATACCGTGCAAAACTTTACGAAGCCTGTTTTTCAAATTTTGAATTAATTTATTCTATTGATTTAATGCTATATTCATTATATTTTTTGTTTCTGTTCACAGTATGTTTTATCCAATCAGTAATGTTCTTACATTTTGGCAAACCTGACGAATGAGTGCATAGAGATACTCGCTATCGTCATTACCACATTACATTTTATTAAATTTATTATTTTCAAATTTATCCATGCCTTCTGTTTTGTTTCGTAGCTTCTTTAGGATAATTTAACACGTTGACTGCCGTGTCACCCATACGTATTCAGGTGACAGCAAAGTTTCTGATCGGGCTTGTCACCTATATTGGGGTGACGCTTATTTGACTACTTGAGAAAGATATTCGTTTGTATTTGAAAAGGTATTTCAGAGGAAGTAACAGAATTATTAAATTGTTATAAAAGTAATACGAACAGGGTTTATTAAGATAATTATTTAGAATGTAAAACTTTAAAGCATTCTATACAAAGCTGGGGTTGATCGGGACAACTTGGACAATAAGTTATTGCTTACTTTAAATTCTCAATACATTCAGTATCATTACCATTGCACTGATCAATATCCGTATCATAATCAGACGATGAAATTCTATTTATATTTTTTTTCTAGGAAATCTTATTTCTTCCTCATCGCTGCTATCGGAAGTAGCGTAAGGGCCGGTCTCACCAAAGTCGTTTAACTGCTAACCGCAATCAATATCTGTTTAAGTGGAGAATTGCACCCCACCATTGGTTGGCACCAAAGGTTAATTGCGGTTAGCCTTTAAACGACATTTGTGAGACCGGCCCTAAGCCTCGTAAAAGCTTTCTTGTCCAGTGTTATTTGACTCACTAAAAATAAGTTTTCCATTTTTCTTTTCGTCATTTCAACGAATTAGGGTAAAGATTTTAAGCTATACCCTTGTTTACTCGCCAAGGATTCAAACTGGTCGTGTAAAGTGGCGAGATGAGATACAGATGCGAAATAACGGATACAAATAAACAGACATGATACCATGGAAACAAACGAAGCGAGAGATTATTCTTGCGACCATCATCGATTAGCTTTATTAAAATATTGGTGTCAGTATCCAGCAGAATACGCTTCGAACAGCAGTACTCGTGGCCTGAAGGAGATTTTACTGCTCTGCGACAGGCAGTCAACATGTTAAAGGTTATGAAACACTCAATGACTCATAGTATCTGTGTCACTAGAAAGCATTGGAAGTCTCTCTCCAGGGCTTTATTCCGAGGGCTATCAGTTCAGTTGGTTGGAGCAAAGTTTCTTTAACTGTGGTAACGACTCCAATTGGGGTCGCGGATACAAATAAACAGACATAGTACCATGGAAACACACGAAGTGACAAATTGTTCTTACGGCCACCATCGATTCGCATTATTAAAATGTCAATGACAGTATCCAGAACAATACGCTTCGTACAGCGGTACTCGTGGCCTGAAGGAGATTTTACTGTACCCCGATAGCCAGTCAACATGTTAAAGGTTATGAAACATATAATGGATCAACGTCTCTTTGTCACTAGAAAGTATTGGAAGTCTCTCTCCACGCCTTTATTCCACGGGCTATAAGCTCAGTTGGCTGGAGCAAAGCTTCTTTAACTGTGGGTAACGACTCCAATTTGGATCCGTGATACAAATAAACAGACATGATACCATGGAAACAAACAAAATGACAGATTATTCTTACGACCACCATCGATTCGCATTATTAAAATATCAGTGACAGTATCCAGCAGAATACGCTTCGTACAGCGGTACTCGTGGCCTGAAGGAATTTTTACTGTACCACGATAGGCAGTCAACATGTTAAAAGTTAGGAAGCATACAATGGCTCAAAGTATCTTTGTCACTAGAAAGTAATTGAAGTCTCTCTAGAGCTTTATTCCGAGGGCTATCAGCTCAGTTGGTCGGAGAAAAGTTTCTTAAATGATGGGTCACGACTCTAATTGGGGTAGCGGGGCCTGCAGTAAGAGTCCTAAAAAATGTTAGTAATTTTGATATTTCTTAACCACTATAAATCAGATCTAAAAGAAGTGCTTCGTCTTTCGGTGTGGACTATTTTGCCAAGATTTGATAATATATAAATTAAAAATAAACATGCACATTCCCATTAATACTTAACCCTTGCGTATGCGCTTTTAGAAATAAGTGGACTTTTGCAGTAACGACCTCCTAAATGGCTACATTTAATGGACAAATTATAGTTAATATTTGATTTTAACCAAGAAACTGAACTTATTTTTATTATTGCATTATATTTTTATTAAATTTCTTCCTTGTTTAATTTTTAAATTAAAGTTAATGACTAAAATTGCAATACTACATTACCGTTCAAGTAAAGAAACTGGCAGTTGAAAACATCCTTGAGAATGCTAATGAGGTTCCATAAAATTTTCGTTTATATTATGGGGTCTCTACACCTGAAAGTTAAGAAACTGTGAGCTACAGCGTCATTTTAAAATTTGTTGTTTATTGTGGGTTTGGTTCCCCATAGACTATGTTGATTTAAAAAAATCAACCAAAAATTAATTCGAAGGTTAATTGGCATTTGCACTTGTCCAATGTCGTAATCAATCAACAACAAATTTATCCGTGGTCACCAGAAAAGCTCCATAACGAAGAAACGGTACCAGATATTTTTATGTCTAACAATTTAAACCACTTAAGTTTAAATACCGTGTCATTTAAACCGTACATTACCACACTGTATTAGAATATTGATGCGCATATGTGTATGTACGCATGCATGTGTGTACATACAGTTACGCATATGTATAATATATATGTAATAATGCAATATATATTTTAAAAATATATTGTATAATGTATATATATATATATATATATATATATGTGTGTGTGTGTGTATATGTGTATAATATATATGTATAATGTATATATATGTGTGTATATGTGTATAATATATGTGTAATAATGTATATGTATATGTTCATATTCAAATGTAATATATATGCACGCAAGTATGCATATGTGTATATAAATATACATGGGCACACGCTCACATACGTATAGATTATGTAATAAGATATTTACGTAAATACACGCATATATATATATATATATATATATATATATATATATATATAATGTGTGGCATCTGTGTGTATGTAGATATTTTGCAAACGATTTAACATAATTTTTAAGGATAATATGTAAATATTTTTTTAAATAATTTCAATGAATTTGTTCAATAATATAACATAGACTTCAATTTCTATATGATACAACAAATTATCTCCATTTACACTGCGACCTTACACATTTCTACATCTCCTGATATTAATTGAAGTCCCATCGTTATATGCATCTTTATGAGTAAACACAGTTCTTTGAAAGTGAAACAACTATGATACGTATTTCTACCACGTAGATCTTGATTTATTCCTTCCCCGAGCAAAACATCTAATCAAGCCACTGTGAACCGCAAAGCACTAATTTGAGAAGCATACCTATTTTTTTCTTCTTCAGTACAAGTAGTCTAGGTGAGCTAGTTTCAAGGTTAATTGGGATTTCCACAATGTTATCGTGCAGTTACGAAAACAAGTATTTGACGCTCACTTGGCAGGCAATAATAATACTTTGAGAAGCGAATAAAATACCGGGTTAGTTTATATCGTAGACTGCCGTACAACCCCCAGTGGGTGATGAAGCCCTCCTTGGGGGCGGTTCAGATGCAAATGAGGGGTGGGTGTGAAGACAATCAAAAGGACAAAAGGCAATCTACCTCAAAGCCTTATCCTTAGGGATTTGGTTTTGGTTTGGTTTTGGAGAGCTACTATCTACATAATGAGACCGGGACCTACTGCTTAAAGCCGATTCCGAACGGCTGCAAACATCCATGCCATAGTAGGATTCGAACCCTTGAACTCCGGTTCCGAAGGCCAGCCCCCTAACCACTCGGCTATTGTTCGGCCTAATTATTAGAGAAATCTGTATACCTCCAAGCGTTTAAAAAAATACTAGATTATCCGACATCCTCCTGACACGTTGTCCTGTTTTAACGCTGTAAATCCAAAAATTGTAAAATGCTTTTAAATAAATTACAAATTGGACCATTTTGATGGAAGAGTAAGGAAAAATTATTTTTAAAAATACTTGACTCCACTCCGTGTACAGTCATCACAAACATAATTAGATCAAATTAAAAGTCTCACATCACCTGTACAGGGATTTGAACCAGGGAGCTTTTTGATGGAAAACTAAGAAAAAAAATTTTTAAGTAATTTATGCCACCAAGCATGAAGTTATCACAAATGCAATTAGATTAAATTAAAATTCTGACATCACCTGTACGGGAATACGAACCCGGGGCTTGTACTGAAACCCGTTGCGCTGACCACTGCACAACAGATACGTTAGCAGTGAAGGGTTCCAAGCGGCATTGCAATAATCTCAATAAGCGAGAAATTATGGATTTTTAATTAAAAAAAAACATTTTCTATCGGGTCAAATTGGGAATTTAAACCATGCTCGAATCAATTTAATTACATACACAAAATTTCATCAAAATCAGTCCAGCCGTTTAGGAGAAGCTCTATTATAAACACACGGATAGAACAATTGTATACATAAAGATATATATATCAAGGGTAATCCGTAGCTGTTTGGAATCGGCTAGCAGTAGGTGTTTCACAATTTCATGATATACTATTATTTGCCTGCTACATGCTTTACTTTATTGGGTATGAAGGGTTTAAAGCTAATCTCTAGGTACTTTAATCCTAGGACTTAATGTGTCTAGAAGGAACGTAGTTTACAGGTTTTGAACTTCAACCTCATCCTTCTTCAGTGCTATTTATGATCTTATAGTCTCTAAAAATTTCCTTCAGGTACTATTTTATTCTTAGAATGGTAGAACTTGCTTGGGTCAAGTCTATTAGCTACAAATTTAGAGTAACGGTATTAGCTTTATATTTATTATTTATTCTTAGGCGTCGATATATTAGTTTAAAATAGTTTTTATTAGTTCACTATATTATACACAATAATTATTATTGTACTATTTATATATGTATTTAAATGAGTTTACTATATTATAAATTATAATTATTTGTTCACTGTAATATCAGTGGCGGAAAAAGATTGGTGTAGGCCTGGAGAACAGAAAATTAATTTTGGGGCAACTGCCCCCTTAAAAAAATTAAAAGGGATAAAATGCATATTGGCCATATTTTTAAATAAATAAAGCATATTTTGCACTATATCGATTTTGTTCTGACAACCATTTTAATATAACATAAATGTGTAGAATTATGCTTAAAATAAAATTGAAAATATTTAAATACATTTTTTTTTCTAGATTTTGGCTTTTCAAACTTATTGAATATCTCTTCACAAATAATATTTTCCTGCAAATTGACTTCTGTATATAAAAAAAGCCATGTTATTTAATCCTTACTCCGACCTTGAATTTATAAGGTAATTTTTTACTCTTTCGATACAAGAAAATGGGCGTTCCACAGACGCGTTTGAAATTAACTTAATTAAAATAATTTTAGCATTTTCAAAAGTGGCTTTCATCTAATGCAGTTTAGCTCAAACTAATAATTTATTGCTTGTCTTTTTCATCTTAAAAGTTTGAAAGCTGTTCTAACTCCTCTTTAAAACTATTTTAAGGAATACCGTTCTATCAGTGTCAATCCGTGCCCTTGCCAATATGCTCGTATGCGATACATGGTAATTATTTGATACTGTATTTAGACATAATGAAAGTTATGGTCCTTAATGAAAGTTAGAAAATATAAATATACTACCAGGTTTAAAGATTGGTTGAAAAAATATACGTAATTATAACTGCATTTGGAAAATGTGTTAAATTAGAATTTTATGAACCCCTAGGATGCAAGGCCTCGAGTGCTTGCCCAGTACGCCCACAATTAAATCTGCCCATGTATATCATGAATTATAATTAATTGTTTACCAAATTACATATATATATATATATATATCTATATATATATATATATATATGTAATTTGGTCACGACATGTCATATATATATATATATATATATATATATATATATATATATATATATATATATATATATATATATATATGTGTATGTATGTATGTATGTGTGTGTGTGTGTGTGTGTTACCCAGAAATTATACAACTGCTGAACAAGGTGAAACCCAATCAGCTAGTAGTAATAAAAATGCAGTCGGGTCACATTGAAGAGAACGGCAGAAGTCTAATTAAAACTTTATTTTAGAGGTGCTAAAACGGACATATTTACTAGTCAAAGACAGACAAAAGAAGAGACAAAAATCACTCTGCTCGAACAGAGGTTCGTCGTAGAGAGAAGAAAGAAAGAATTTTCCCAAGGGACAAGAAACTTACTCCGCGAATTAACGCGGAGCTATTTTCTAGCGAGAGCCGGAAAACGTGTTGAATAGACAGAAAATTTACATCTATAGGACAGAAAGCTTTGGGAAGATATTGAAATAATTTTAAGTCGAGAACACTCCTTTGTTTAAGACATTTAAAGGCTGGGAAAAAGGTTTTAAGGAATTATAATAGGAGAGAGGAGGATTTTAAGGAAATATTAAAGTTAAATAATTTTGATATATTACATATACACACACACACACACACACACACACACATATATATATATATATATATATATATATATATATATATATATAAATTTGTGTGTATTTCTGTGTAAACACATACACTCACATCTGTGTGAATTCGTGTCCTTAAAAAGGCTTTTTTTAGGATAACCTTTATAGTATGCCTACATGAATGTTTAGCGTATCGAGGCATTTCCACAGCTATTGTCTACTACGAAATGTTGTGCAATGAAAGAACTCCTCTTTTTTGATAAACTTCTCTCAATTAACTTATCAGGAACGCTGAAGAAACTTTGAGACATGAAGTAATAGAATGAACACAAGAGTAAGCTCTAGATCAATATTGACTCATTGATTGATCTCTGAACAAACTAAACCAGATTCGACTCGTTGAACTGACGAAGTATAAACCGGGGATTCAATAGATAAGAAGAACAAAAGGTCTATAGGAGACGCGAGAATGAAAAAAACATTATCTACTTGCTCGTTCTTGAAGTTTAACCTGAGATTGCAAAAGAGGAACAGTTTTTATAGCCTGTTGCCCCAAATGAACGAAAACTTGCATAATTTAAATTCTCCCATTCTTAACAGGGGAAACGTAATCCATTTTTAAGTTAACGATAATAGGGACTTCTAACAGTTGTTTAGTAGTTCTTAATATTGTATCAAGAGAAATCTCTTTCTCAGTAATATACCTAGCCCCCCCCCTCTTCTTAGCTCTCTCTTTCAAAAATTAAATTAACAAATGAAGTTAACCCTTTAATCCTTTAAAGTTCACAATTAGGAATTCTTTGGCATGTAATGGAAATCGTTTATAATGTTATCTGTGAACCTTATAAATGCGAAATTATTGAAAAATTTCCTTCAGTGGTTGTAAATGTGAGAAGTGGTTTAACTTTATCCCCCCCTTGTACGGTGTAAAAATAATACTTCCCTAAAATTTAAATTTTATTGGAAGAATAATGAATAATTATCATTAATATGATGCAATAAATAAATATATAAATAATTTATAAGTGTTGTTTTGTGTAATTACTTTTATTTGGGATTATAAAAGACAAAAATTAAATTCCTGATTGTTTCAAGCAAAGCAAGTTTAAAAATGTATATTTGAAAGGGAAAAAAAATATGTACAGTTCTACCATCTATTGATAGTTTGAAGTGTCAAAATCGTAGAAAATCCAAAAAGTCATTCATATATCTTTAAAGAGAAGAGAAAAAACAATTTTGACAGCTGGTTTCGCTGCGAAACCATAGTCCTTTAAAGGGTTAACAGTTTCATTTTTTTTTTCCGAATTCGATCCAAAAAATCACATTTTTTTATTGCATACTATTGTTTCTTTTACATTTGTAAGATGGAATATGTTATTAAAAGTAATATTTCTAATTATTTTAAGTATTTACAACAACTTTTTTACAGGAAATTACAGTTTCTTTTCTTTCTCATGTACACTAGACACAGAAGTGACGTGTACAGTTATGCAGATAGCAAATGTTTTCGATTACAATTACTACACAATTATTTTCGAATGTAAATAATACAAATATTTATTTAACCTGTTTTTTCAAAGATCAGTTTTAGTTCGATAAATCTTGAAAGAGGGCAAGAAGCGTAGTCCAACGTCCCAGCCCGGACAAAAATACCTAGTTTCTTTTCGAATTCTTTTGCTGCTGTCATTTTTCTTCCGTGAACACACATAGCACTATTTTGTAAGTTTTAGTATTTTGTCTGTAGGTGGGATTACCTCTAAAAAGTCTCTCTCGGCCAGTCTCCCAAAACCTCAAGCCAAAATCAAACCAAAAACTCAAAGATAAAAACACACGGTGAAATGCAAAACCTATCAGAAAGCCCGAGCTATCAAACGAAACAGAATACACTTCGAAAACTAACATCTTGTGGACATCTGTACGATTAATTTAACCTTAAAAACAAAAGATACAGCCAAAACAGTGAGAATGATAAAGAAATCAGATTGCCCGAACGCCGTACGGGTAAATCATTAAAGGCACAGTAACTATGCCCGTACGGTGTACGTGCAAAACAGGCAAGGGGTTAAACTATGTTTTCTTCCTGTTAACATAAATAAAGTCTATAACTGGAGATATCTTAAAAATGTAATAAAAATTTAAATGAAAAATAAGTTACCACATACGCAGATAAAGCAACTAATAACTATGTCATAATTTGTAAAAAATATTATGCTAAATGCTTACAAAAACAAATAGTAACAATATTTTTTCCAATAGGGGACACTTACATTTAATAACATTTGCCTCTACAATGCCGTAAATTTCGTTAAACATTTTATTATGGGAGCTCCATATAGGATGCTAACTTTACTCCCAGTGAGGGGGATAACACAAATATATCGAAGCCTTATTCGGAAATCGAATCCAAACCCAACGGATGAAAGCACAATAAGCTCTACGAGAATAATCTGGAAAGCTATACAATAAAACTATTTTTAAACTTGCCAAAATAACTACTAGAACAGGGATGGGCAAACTTTTTCAGTCGCGGGCCAAAAATCGAAAGAAAATAAGTCTGGCAGGCAAGATAAATTTTTCTAAAATTTTAAAAACTATACAGGTATTACGGTTTAAATATGTTAATGAGATGAATGAAATTGCGATTTCATTTGTAAAAGTTCCTTATACTGAGGTTCGAAGTGAGATGTACTGATTTTAAGGAACGAGGTTAAATTCTCATCTGTCAGTCTACTTCTGAAATTATACTTTTTAAAGCTCAAAGTTGAAAACACTTGTTCAGATATAAGAAGCAAATATGCCACTGATTTTCTGGGCGTAAGATAATAAATTTGAGGTATAATATTTAAACAAAGTGGAAAAGGGGATGGACATAGAACTGAATATAGATGGATATGTATATATATATATATATATATATATATATATATATATATATATATATATATATATATATACCAGTGGTGTGTGGTAGGTTTTCATGCAGGGTGTGCAGAGAACATGGATTTTTCAATAAATCTTTAATTATTGAAACATCTGAGTTCTCCATTCTGAAACGGGTTATTTATAATGAATATAAATTTAAAGATTACAATAAATAAAATATTTACCTACGAGTAGTCGAGTTATAACTATAAAAACAGCTAAACTTATGAGTATTCTACTAGCACTGAAGAAAACAATCATGTCTTTTGTTGTATGGTATCATACCGTCGTCGAAAAAGAAACGTTTCGGGCTTCAACGGAAAACTTATATGTTCAGCAAACGTAGCACCACATGGCGCCTGCCGCTACAATGCCTCATTCGGATGCTCATTGGTGCCGACAAACCGAACGTTTATTCCACGTGCAGAGGATTTCACTGTTCGCTGGCACAATAGTGCGAACTGTTTCTTATTCGGTCAGTGAATTAAATTACATTTATTAACTGTTTTTAGCATTTGGGAATCATATAGTCTGCGAAAAACATCTTGACAATTTTTAAAAACAAAACCAGGGATATGGTGTTACAGATATAACTTATATACTGTCTGTAAGACACAATGAATGGTAAAATTTGGACTGTTCTGTTAAAATTCGTTTCTTTAAAACAAAACAACATTGTTTTTCAACTAATTATTCCAATAAATAGAATACATCAGCGAAATTACTTTACCACACTTAAACATTTCACTTTATATTGACGAAATACTTCTTTTATATTTCCATGAAAACAAAATCTTACAATATATAAATTTAAACATTAACCGTCTGCAAAACCGTATGGCTAGTTAATCAGTTAAAAAAACCAAAATCGCTTCAGCACGTAAGTCCCCGCTCTAATACAACGCTTAATAAACCGTACCTTCGGATTATTCTTAATGCCAAGTGCATGAAAAATAGCTGCACTTGTCTCAGTGCCATAGTATGCTGTTCTTCTCCAGTAGCCCATGCATATAAAGCGTGATTTTCAATTTAGTGAGCAGTGCATACACATCAGAACTTCCTATGTTCGTTTGCTTTTGAACGCGCTACGTGGTGCAACACCTAGTACCGCACGCACTGCAGGAATACAAGCAAGCAAATCAACATAATATTTGAATATATTATAAATAATATTTATTATATACCATATAAAGATAGGTAGACATAGGTGCAGAAAATTACTGTCCCTCATAATTTTGCCAGGGTGTGCAGTGTACACCCTGCACATATGGACCGCACGCCACTGATATATATATATATATATATATATATATATATATATAATATATATATATATATATATATATATATATATATATATATATATATATATATATATATATATATATATATATATATATATGGATGAAAGGGGTTTATCATTTGTAAAACCTACTTTCCCACAAAGTTTTTTCAGAATTTATTGTAAAACATGGATGATTTTTACTTCAAAGGCAAGAGAAATTCTAAATTATTGTTGTTAACAGGTACTTTGGACCAGGGTTTTATTGAGACCCTTTTTGGTAACATTGCCATTTTATATCACTTCTTACACATTTAGAAAATAGTTTAAATACAGGATTTTTATTTATAAAAAATTATTTTATCAACGCTGTCATCTTCCACTGTGCGGAGCTTGATACAAATTCTTTCATTAAATTGCTATCCGATTCCTGATAAGGCAGAAGAATGAAACAAAGTGAAGCTAGTTTGATTGCTAAGATTATCAATATTTTATAGCCTGATGGGCTAATGCCGAACGATGGCCGAATGGTAGAGTGCTGCTCTTCGGAACCGGAGTTCGAGGGTTCGAATCCCGCTGCTGGCATGGATGTTTGTAGCCGTTCGGAATCGGCGTTAAACTGTAGGTCCCGGTCTCATTAGCCCTCGTGTGCAAAACAGTAGACCGTAGCGCTCCAAACCAAACCAAACCAAACCTGATGGGCTAATTATACATACACCTACTTGTTAAAGAGGAATTTGAATGTCTACGATCTTTCATGCTAGTGGTAGGATTCGAATGCTAAAGTACTGTTACCAAAAAATAGAAATACTTTACCTATTTCCCCATCGTTTGGAAAGAAGCAAGTTCGACAAAAAGAAAAAGTATACAGTGAAATCTGTAACAGAATATTTGGCAAGTTTCTCACTTACTCATGGCTACAATATAAAGTTTTTGGTAAATTGACTTACAATAATATTGAAAAAAAACTGTAGCACAGTTAGTACGGCATATAAAGTACTTATCAGATGATTTAACCATCTATGCCAATTCTTGTTACTAAAAAGAGCGACACAAAAATAAATTTCACTTGATAATTTTTAAAAAAAAGTTAGTACGACATATAAAGTACTTATCAGATAATTTAACCGTCTATTTCAATTCTTGTTACTAAAAATTGAGCGACACAAAAAGTAAATTTCACCTGATAATTCAGTTTCAAATTTAAAATATCATGCGAGTCCTGTTTAAAAATATAATTCATTATAATCTTGTTTTATAGCCTTTTTAAAGTATTTTCTTTCCTGCTTTCTTAATTTATGTTTTAATATGGACTTATATCGCTATTTCATAGAACATTTATTCAAAATTCACAAGTGATTTTTTTTCCTTTTTGTTTAATAAATGCACGATAAAAAATAAGTATTAATACCATATGAAATTGCCATATGAATCTAAATTGCATCTGACTTTATAAATCAGAGCAAGCCTGTTTAATTCAAATCAATTTATGAATTCCATATTTTAAATAGGTTATTGTAGTGTTTAATGTATTCCTAATATATTCGTGCTTGCAACGCATTTACTTCAAGAGCGAAAGCTTTAAGGCAAAAATATACACAGAGAAAAGTAGTTTGGAGGAAAATATATAGATTTTTTTCATTCAAGTGGCAATATATCTTTGTATCCTTACTGAATAGAAAATCCACTAGTACATTTTGGCACCTCTTAAAATAAGAATGACATTATTTTCGGAGGCTTTGTTTTGTGCCCTTAGGCTGCGACCTCTGAATGCTACTTGAGATCACGAAGTGTTTTATCCAGCAAAATCTTACTA
Organism: Pardosa pseudoannulata; assembly: GCA_032207245.1. Taxonomy (NCBI): domain Eukaryota; kingdom Metazoa; phylum Arthropoda; class Arachnida; order Araneae; family Lycosidae; genus Pardosa; species Pardosa pseudoannulata. The sequence goes on from CM063498.1 coordinate 112,274,723, forward strand.
AATCGATATTCTATTATATGAATTTTTTTAGCTGCTATTCATTTAATAAAGCTGGCTAAAATACCATTTTATATTAAAAAAAAGGAATTTTGTATACAAAAAATGTAAATAATCATGAACGAATGGTGATTTATCCCCTGATAATTCTTGCGTGAACGAGAAAGCATAAAAATAAACTTTAAAAAAAAACTGATGTAAAAACCACGACTACCATGTAATCATATTAAATTAAGTATATTTTTTATTTTGTATTCTGTGTTATTCAAAATTATTATTTCACACTCTCTTCAAAGTTCAAAGTTAGTATCGTTTTTCAAGATAACGGCGTTGCCTGTGCAGAACTGAAATACCGCCATCTGGTGGCTACCCACAACGTTAATGTTCAAATATTAAGATTTTTTTATATAGCTCTTTCGTTCTAAACCTAAATTTCTCTCTACTGCAATACTTCCTTTAATCCGTACCAAGTATTAATAAGCAATAAAACTCAAAATTATTCGCTACGAATAATAGACTTTTATTTCTTGTTTTTTAAAAATGAACGCTTTTTAAAAGCATTGTTTCAGCTGTTTAAAAAAAACTGTTAAAATTGAATATGGATATATAGCTATCTTGATAAGTGCACGTTACAGACAGGTACACTAATGTCAGTTATATTGAGATTTTTTTGTTATATAGAGTGCAAATCACAATCAAAAATGAAGGCGCACTAATTAAATTAATTATTTGAGTTCAAAAAAGAATGGTTATTTGAAGCACTGCAGTCTTTTCTTTTTCTATAAGAAAACTGGTTTGGCAGAAACCAAATCCATATGTCGGCAAACATCCATGACAACTGACAGCTGGATTCGAATGCAATGACTCCTGTACTAATAGACTGAGACAGTGACAAAGTCACAGAGGGAACTAAGGGAGCCCAAGCCACCATTAAGACTTAGAACTCTTCTTTTTTAAACATGTACGGTTAATGTAATACAAAATAAAATATAATAATAAAAGCTATACTATTTTTAAACATATTTTTTAAAATAGAAACAACTGATTATTTTGTTGTCAATGGAGCAAATACGTAACCTTTACAGTTATGAAAAGTTTTAATTTTTCCTTACAAAACTAAAGAGGCAAACTAATCAATGTCTTAACTATGGTGTCAGTAATAATGATATCCAGTACTTATCTTAACATTTTTATGACTCACAATTTAAAGCAAATTTTTAAAGTAAAATAATAATAATAATAATTACTGAAATAAGGACTTGTTTTTATTTTTTCTTACAAAACTAAAGAGGGAAACTAATCAATGTCTTAACTATGATGTCAGTAATAATGCTATCCAGTACTGCTCTTAACATTTTAATGACTCACAATTTAAAGCAAATTTTTAAAGTAAAATAATAATAATAATAATTACTGAAAATGACTTGTTTTTATTTTTTCTTACAAAACTAAAGAGGGAAACTAATCAATGTCTTAACTATGGTGTCAGTAATAATGCTATCCAGTACTTCTCTTAACATTTTAATGACTCACAATTTAAAGCAAATTTTTAAAGTAAAATAATAATAATAATAATAATTACTGAAATAATGACTTGCTTTTATTTATTTATTTTTTTTTTTACAAAACTAAAGAGGGAAAATAATCAATGTCTTAACTATGGTGTCAGTAATAATGCTATCCAGTACTTCTCTTAACATTTTAATGACTCACAATTTAAAGCAAATTTTTAAAGTAAAATAATAATAATAATAATTACTGAAATAATGGCTTGCTTTATCTGTAGTTTTTATAGACAAGATTCTCAAAAATCTCAAAGCTATGTGTAAGTGTCTACAAGTTTGACCAAGAGCAGCTTGAAACTTGGTACATAAGTGAAATACTAGTTTCTGCTTTATAGATTTGGGTACAATAACCTTTAAATCATGTACTCTTGAAATTGAAGGATCCTTAGCTAAAAGTACAATTTGAATACCAGACAGAAATTCTGGCTGCGCTGCAGAGCAGAGGTTTATCAGTTCAACCAAAAAAGTGTGTCCAGTTTTTTCTCAAATAATTTAAAATAAAATGTGTTTTACCTTTGAGAAAAATTAAAACAGTGTATATATAATTAATATTTCATTCTGCAACAGCCTAAAGGTATTTAATCCATGTTGGACCACTGTCCTATAAATAGGACAGAAAATAAAATTCCATTTAATAACAAAGTTATAAATATTTTCTGAGTGGATTTTATTTTAACATCTTTAAAATAGACACACTTTAGCATAGTAACAAAAAAAACTGTGAAATCAAATTATATTATAATGTAAAATTTGTTTTCAGCAAAATCTTAAAATTTGTCATTTTTTAATTTTTAATTTTATATTTATTATTATTTTTTTTCAAACATTGTGGAGGTTACCTTTAGTTTAAAACAGAGCTAATAATGTAGCTGAAAATTTTTGTTCAAAAATATATTTTACACATGTTCTTTGTAAGTATAATAAAGGTGTCCTAAAATTACGACGACGGTCCAATACCGACTATTTTTCCACGAATTCAATATTGCATTCATAGCACATACTCTTTTCTTATCTTGTTCACACACCTGACAACAAGGGGTAAATAGATGTGTATTCTAATCAAGAAAACTGGACATTGCAAAATATTCTACTGTCCTTTACCAAAGATGCCAGTTCAAGAGCTGCAAGAGAAAACCAACAACAGTGTGCTTAAAATGTAATGTTGGACTTCATCTATGAATCAGTCTAATATAATGTGATATTTGTTACATTTTAGTAGTGTATTGGACCGTTGTCCTATTTATAGGACATCTAATTGCTTAAAAAATTAAAAATATTTTTTCAAAATTTTGGTTTTATATGCTTAGTTACACCATATTAATGATATGGATGAAGTTTTAATAACTTACAGAAATATTTAGTTGGTGTGGTACAATATGGGTTAAAGAAACTTTAAACAGGTAATGCGTAAAAATTTCTAAACAAAGCGAATAGCAGCAACCTTAAGTATACAAAAATTTTACTATCGATAGCGTTGAATCTACGAATATAATCCCTTATCTTAAAATTCCTAAATCTATATTTTTTATTTACACTACTTCTTATAGAAACTTCTATGATAGTGAGTTCGTATTTTTTTGTAATTGTTTATATCTTTCTTTGGCTTTGAAATAAATCCCAAGCCGATTAAAGCAGTCAACAAAACACTTGTAAATTCATGTAAGGAGTTTCTTTTATCTGTTTCCCTGACCTAACCCGAATAAAGCCTTACAAGAGCTTGCAGATGGAGTGAGCAAGCAAAATGAAAGCGGTAAATACAAAAACCGCAGACGCTGCTTATTTATACAGTAGGTCCCATAAACAGAATCAAGCTATTCTCAAGGACAAACCTTTGTTACAAAACTACTTAATAAACATAAGAAATTTATTTGATCTCACGATTACTAAACCATTTTAAAAAATTACTTTAAGTCAATCTACTGGGTTTGAATATCATGTTTTGAAAAACAGAAAAAATTAATGAGTTTTATGCAACAAATATTTTTTCCACAAATGGAAAAAAAATCAGGCAACTTTTTTATACTTACCGCTAACGTTGTGAGACGAAATATATCAATCCAAATATAATTTTTGAGGTTATATACACATCTCAGACACCCAAGAATGTAAAGACAATTGATCTAAGACCTATACTAAAATTTTTGTGAGAAATTCATCAAAGAAGTAACAATTCAGTTATTTTCTTAAAGTTCACATGTTATTTTATTAAAACAACAAAATTTTTTTTCAAAAAATTTAAAAAAATTTCCATTGCAAAAACAATTTTTTTTTTCAAAAAATTTCTAAAAATTGTTTTTGCAATGAAATTTTTTTTCGAACGATGGTTAAATGGGTAGAACGTTGCATTTCTGCACCGAAGATCGGGGGTTCTAATCCCACTGCAGGTGGGGGATGTTCGTAGTCGTTTGGAATCGGATTTAAGCAGTAGGTCCCCATCTCATTAATCACTCATGTGGCATAACAGCAAGATATAGCGCTTCATGCCAGTCAATCAACCAATGATCTATATAAATAAATATCTGTGGGTTTGTAAATACGAATGCTTGGAAACGGTGAGAACTATATGCATGAAATTTGGTATAAGGATTCTTTGTAATATCATGCAAAACCCACCCACTCTTTTATTTTTGGCCGAACGATAGCCAAATAGGTTGGGTACTGCTCTTCAGTACCGGGGTTTATATGGGTTCTAAACCGCCTGGTGTCAGCATAGGTGTGTGTAGCCGCTCGGAACAGGCTTTAAGTAATGGGTCCCAGGCTTATTAGTCGTCATGCAGTAAATAAAGAAACCATAACGCTCTAAATCTTTCCTTTAAAAAAATCGAACTGGCTTTTCTGCTTATTTTAGTTTTAAACGGTTCTTTCATTGTAGATATCGAATGGTTAACTCTTCAACCCTGATCTGCGTGTTATCTTAAATCTCAAATATTTTTCTAATGGAAAACATTTTATAAAATTTGTAAATTAATATCACCTATTAAAACAGTAGACCGTAGAGCTAGAAACCATATTAAAAGGTTATTAAACTTGCGTGTATCATTTTGATCCCCTTATGAGGCCAGAAAAAAAAAGTGTATGGAAACACAATGATTCTCCACCTCCAAATCTGAGTCTCATCTTAAATCTCAAAAATTTTTCTCCTGCAAAATGTTTTAAAATGTTTATAAATAAATATCACCGATTAAATCAGTAGACCTCTACAATAGTAAAAGATGATGAAACTTGGGTGTTGTATCATTTTCATCCACTTACGAGGTCAGCAGGGGAACAGCGTTCTCGCGTCGGCGGCTACGAGGTCAAACCGTACGTGTCCTCTGAGTAGTGCTAAATGAAAGACAACCTCAGGGATATACCCCCTTTAGGTATACGAGATTTTACCTGAGTGATCTGGGTCTTCAGTTATTCATGGTAGTCTTGAGCTTACCTTTGTAAATTAATTTTGCTCCTTGCCGGGTTTGACAACATTAAAATCGGACCATGACGGAACTCTCGTAGGTCAGCAATAACTTAATAGCTATTGTGGTTTCTGTCGTGATCTCTGGTGCAGTGTACTCCGATACTATTCTACTTGGCCCTGCATTGTATTGAGTTGTCAGCTGGGCCACTGTCTGGCTCCGGTTTTGCTTCACCATGCGCGACAGTCTCCGACGACTGATTTCTTTGATAGCGTGTGGACAATCAACCAATCAAGCGCCAACCGGGCCCATATAGCCGTGAGGCCCTCCAGGCTGATCCCAGTGGCGCTGGGCAGATCGCAAGTATTGGGCTACCCCACCCCACACTAAACCCTTCGAAGTACCCGGCCCACGTCCGTCGCACCTCAGGCGCTATTCGCGAGCGAACGCAGAAGACGTGCACTGCTGAGAGGAAGGAATTTGGAATACTGCTGGATGCTTAGTGGATCTCCTGACGCCAGAATTAATGATGTTGGAGCTAACCACGCGGACCAAAGAGGAGAATAAGAAAACCATGAGTGAGAATTTTGCTCGTTGCACCATACAGGACGGGAAATCGAAGGGGCCAAAAAGAGAGATTGGAGATTTTTAGAGGCGACACTCGCAATCCTGGGACGCGGGACCATCATTCAAAGATTCATTGTGACGAAAATTTGGCCCACCCTGCGGAACCCCCATGACTCGGCATGCTCGAAAAAGGGATCTCTGGAACCTCGCATAGTTCCAGGAACCTAAAAATACCCTAACCTAAGATGAACTAAACTAAACTAAACTTTAAAAAAAGGGACTTGAGTGCCAGCTAAAAATAAAAGGGTCCCAGTAAGGTAAGGCCTTACCGGTTTAGCTGCGGTTGCTAGTCCCAGGGGCCTGGCCCCGACTTATGCAGACCTTAAAAAAAAAAGAAAAAGAAAAAAAGGGGGGGTGTTCCGACGTCCAACACCTTGTCGTCTACTGCTGGTTTCACAGTCATTTATCTACTACTTTGCATAAGTACCAACAAAGGTAGATCACGAACAACCCACGAGTCGAGCAGTTTGGGAAATACTTGTTCCGAGCCTTCGAGCCCTTACAATCTTCCTAATTACTGTTCCTAAATCCTTACCTCTATCAAAATCGCTTAGATCCGCAGCCTTTCCCATCACACACAGAAGTAAGTGAAAGATTGATTTTTCAGACTCTCCAGCAGCAGTTAAATACCACTTCCACCTGATCGCTTGCCTTACACTTCATCCAGGCGAGTTCATTGCAAACTGTTGGCGTGTTCATAATGTTTTGGCTCTTGAGTGTATATATGTGTGTGTGTCGTACACACACACACACACACACATATATATATATATATATATATATATATAATATATATATATATATATATATATATATATATACTAGACGACCCGGCAGACGTTGTCATGTTTTATCTCTGTAGATCCAAATATTGTAAAAATTTTTAAATAAATTTAAATTGGACCTTTTTGATGGAAAATAAAAAAAATACGCCACCACACGTACAGTCATCACAAACGTAATTAGGGACTTATAATAAAAAATAAAATTATAAGTCCCTCATCACCTGTATGTGGATCCGATCCACAGACTTCTCATATTGGAACCCGTTGCGCTAACCACTACGCCCTAGATACGTTGGCAGTGAAGGGTTTCAAGCCGCATTACAATAATTTCAATAGGCGCACAATTCTGAATCTTTAATAAAAAACAATTTTTTTTTCTGATCAAATTGTGAATCTAAACCATTCTCGAATCAAATTATTTACATACACAAAATTTCATCAAAATCAGTCCAGCCGTTTAGGAGGAGTTCTATTACAAACACACGGACAGAAGAATTTTGTATATAAAGATAAATTCATAAGTCAGTTATTTTCTTATTACTAATATTCTGGTTTTCAATACTAAATACTACATTCAATTTTAGTATTTTAAAATACTGAAATGTGGGAGTTTCAAATAACTCTTAAACATGTCGGACTAATTTGCTTAAATGTTTATGAGTATTTAAAACTTAATGTATGTTGAATTGAAACTACATTGGGCAACATATCAAACACAACAGTGCATATGTTTATGCGTCATTTGGTGTAATAACACAAAAATAGTTATGATTAATCTTAATTTAAATATCGTACATAATAACAAAATGACGCACGCATTCTAAGAAATGAGGATTTCCGCAGGCTATTTATCCGGATATAGCGAAGTATGTTTCTACATGCCAACAGATAATATACTTGTAGATTACATTTTAGGTTTTTCCATGTTGCACATGTGTATACATCATTTCTACGAAATATCCGTTCACACTTTTAAATTAAGGTTTCGATTGTTTGTGAATGAAAAAAAAAATGGAAGAACATTTCAGTCACAAGAAGCAGTAATGATAGAGTTGGTGACATCATTAGCACTAGTTATGGAATTATTTAGAAAAATAAAATAACGTCATTGATTTCAGTCATAAGACACAGTAATATTTGATTTCGTGACAACATTAGCACTAATTATACTATTATTTAGATAAATAAAATCGTACATTTCCCTCTCATAATGCAGTAATGCTAGAGTTTTGACACCATTATCATTAGTTAGGCCATTATTTAGATAAATAAAATAACATCATACATTTCAGTCACAAGACACGGTAATACTGTAGTTCATGACAACATTAATATTAATTATACTTTTATTTAGATAAATAACATCATACATTTCAGTCATAGGATGCAGTAATGCTAGAGTTGGTGACACCATTAGCACTAGTTATGCTATTATTTAGAAAAATACAATAACATAATACATTTCAGTCAAAAGACTCAGTAATACTGAGTTCGTAACATTAGCAGTAATTATACTATTAGTTGGGTAAATAAAATCATACATTTCAGTCACAGAATGCAGTAATGCTAGAGTTGGTGAATAATGAAGTATCTTTCTGCATGCCAAAAGATAATATACTAGTACATTTACATTTTATATTTTTTAATGTTATGTATCTGTATACACCATTTCTACGAAATACGATTCCTGATCACATTTTTAAAGTAAGAATTTGATTGTTTGTGAAAGAAAAAAAATTAAAGAACATTTGAATCACAAGACGCAGTAATGCCAGAGTTAGTGACACCATTAGCACTAGTTATGCTATTATTTAGAAATATAAAATAACATCATACATTTCAGTCACAAGACACAATAATACTGGAGTTCGTGACAACATTAGCACTAATTATACTATTATTTAGATAAATAAAATCATACATTTTAGTCACAGGACGCAGTAATACTAGAGTTGCTGAATAATGAAGTATCTCGCTGCATGCCAATAGATAATAATCTAGTAGATTTACATTTTATGTCTTTTTATGCTGCATATCTGTATACACCATTTCTACGAAATAAAATTCCGGATTACATTTTTAAAGTAAGATTTTGATTATTTGTGAAGAAAAAAAAATGAAAGAACATTTCAGTCACAAGAAGCAGTAATGCTAGAGTTGATGACAACATTAGCATTAGTTATGCTATTATTTAGAAAAATAAAATAACATCATACATTTCAGGCACAAGACGCAGTGATACTGGAATTCCTGTCAACATTAGCACTAATTATAAAATTATTTAGATAAATAAAATCATACATTTCAGTCACAAGATGCAATAATTCTATAGTTGTGACACCATTAGCATTAGTTATGTCATTAGTTAGATAAATAAAGTATCATTATGCACATTTTAATTTCAGATGTATCCCTCTTCTTTATTTTCCTTACTATTTCTTTATTTTCCTTACCTATATAATGCTACTAACATCTAGCACATACTTTTGGAAGAAACCATAGAGTTCTTCCAGAATGTTAATGCATTTTCAAAAGTAAAGTGAGTTTAAAAATTTGAAGACTACGAATTTAAATGAAGTCGACGCTTAAAAAATATGAGGAGATTCCTTTTAATGTGTTATAGGCTTATCTTGTAAATAACTTGTTGAAATCTATAAAACATTAAACGGCATGGATCATTTTAAAAATTAACAAATTATTTTTTAATTTTTATATTTTAATTTTTTAAATTTCAGTTATCT